>JACMZG010001908.1:58308002-58558038 GCA_018340805.1 Microvelia longipes
GGAGAGAACTTCTAGAGCAACTGTTGGAGTGGTTTTCATGGATCCTTTTATAAGCAAGACAAGCTATTCTTTGAACTGGTAAGCTTGCGATCAATTGTGGTTTTGTTCACACGGGCCACCAGACCAAAGAACCATATTGTATCCTTGGTCTGACAATTGCTGTGTAAATCCACTTAAGTACTTTTGGTTTGAGTCCCCAAGTCTTCCCTACTGCGTAACGAAGTTGCCATAAGGTTGATGTAGCTTTTGCTACAACTTTATCTATATGCTCATTCCAATTCAGTCTGTTTATCTAAAAATGACTCCTAAGTATTTGATACTACTAGAAAGAACAAGTCTTTCACCAAATAGTTGAGGAGCTTTAAAGTCGAGTTTTTTATGGTTTGTGAAAAGAATGAGATTTGTCTTTCCTGGATTTACAGACAGGATTTCCTGCACCAACTTTCTATTAAACTGCATACAACTTGCATTAGCTCATACAGTGTATTGAGAAATTTTCCAACTATAAGCACCAGACCATCATCTGCGTAAGCTTGACAATAGAAACCTGCTTTTGAAAGCTCAGACAGCAACGCGTCCATTACAAGACACCAGAGCTTTGGGCTCAGACATCCTCCTTGGGACAACCAACTGAAATAAACTCAGTCAAGTTGCACTCATTGTGTGAAACAGTAATCCTACGATTATGTAGCATGCTACAATCCAACTGATGACATTTGGGTGACAATCTCTTTGCTCCAGTGCAGCTCTAATGATACCTGATGTAGTTTGTCAAAGGCTCCTTCCACATCAAAGCTTAGACATAGCAAAGATTCCTTATGATGAAGGGCCCTCTCAACTCTACTTACCAAAGCATGAAGAGCTGTATCAGTAGAGCGCTTCTTTAAGTAAGCATGTTGGGTAGGATATAATGGTTTCTTCGTTAAAATTTCCACATTTAAATTATCATCGACTAATTTCTCTAGCATCTTTAGTAAATATGGTGTAAGACTTATGGGTCTAAAAGATTTAGGGTCAGTGTAGTCTTTTCTTCCAGATTTTGGAAGAATATCACTCGGACTGACTTCCATGAGTCAGGCACCTGTCCTAAAGCAATGCTGGATTGAAAAATAGATAATAATGCTGAAATTATTAGTCAAGCGCCTTCTGAATTAAGAGCTTGGAAAGATCTCATCCATACCAGCAGCTTTATAAGGACTCAATGAACCTGCTGCCCAACGGATCCTTCTACAGTAACAATCCTCTGACCTAGTTCACGATCAAAATCACAGATATAAAGTGTCAATAGAGGGTTGAGCTGTTTCTGAGGAAAGTGCGCTTTGAGCAACAGTTCTAAAGAGTCTTGTATATTTGTACTATAATTACCATCATCTGATTTAAAAGGTCCAAGTTCAGCATGTTTATCTTCTTGACTGAGAAACTCTGACAAGCCTGGCTGATGCTTGGTGTGATTCTATGTCAGCAGTGAAATTTCTCCAGCTATTTCTATGATGTATTCTTAGTGCTTTCTTAAAATTACGACGAGCATCTTTGAAAGCTATATTTATCGTCTTCATCTTGTGTTTTATATGCTTTCCTCCACTTTCGTTTTTGGCTTCACGCTGAAGTTTAGCTAAATCCTTATCCAACTCTTAATTCTTTTTAGTGGAATTGGGCGTAATAAACAAGCTTGATGGTAAGCATTTGAGATTGCATCGTTAAGCTCTGATGCTGCGTTATTTAAATCATCTGTATTGTTTTATGATTAAAGGATTCTTAAACAAGGGATTGTCATGTAAAATAGATATATACATGTTCCAATCAGTGGACCTGGGTGATCTTTGAAAGGTCTTACTATGGGATCAGTACTAATGTGGAGTCTTATCATGCGGTGGTCAGACATACTAATATCATTAGAAACCTCCACCCTTTTATTTTGTCCGCGAAGTGAACTGAAGTTAGAGTAATATCGATTATAGTCGACTTCTAGCATTAACAAAAGTAGGTTCAGTACCCCTGTTTAGAATCTCAAGATTAGTAGAAGCTAGAAATTCAACCAAGGCCTCCCCCTGTATTGTTAAGCCGGCTGCCCCACATAATGTGGTGAGCATTAGCATCACAGCCAATGAGTACCTGGTAATTTCTTCTTTCACAGAAGTTAACCAGCTTTATCAAATCCAAAGAAGGAGGAGGTTGTTCACTATCACCGGAAGGTATAGTGATCCTAATACTAAATTATAATTTAATATTATTTATTCTAAATTGAAGTAAGGCAGCTGTGAGATCCTTAGAACACAAATTCTGAAAGAATGGTGAGGTTTTAGATTTCTAGAGGCTAATATGCATGTTCTTTGATTGTGCTCACCAGACATTCCTGATAAAGATAACCCACCTACTTCATTAAGCATTTTGATATTGCGTTTATAAACATAAGGTTCTTGAATAAGAACTATCATATTAGTTTTACCGCTAAAGATTTTAGTAAGCTCAGAAGTGGCTGCTTACTGTGTGTAAATTAATTTGTCGTATGTCTATCATTAGGCAAGATAAAAATTTAGAAAAAAATACTTAAAAGTATGCTTAATTCTTATTCTTAATTCTAGTGATCTCCCTCTGATAAAGGGGCAAACTGAGTCTTTTATTGAGTGGTCACTCTGTCTTTGGTCTCTCGGCAGGGCCACAGGAGGGTTTTTTATTTGCCGCTTTTTCAGGCAATCATTGTAGACATGTCCTTCAAAGAGAACAAACCCACAGACTTTTTGCTTTGACGGACATTCTGAAACTGAGTGCCCTATCCGAAGACACCGAAGGCAGCGAGATACCCAATTATAATTCCTAACTTCTAGTTTAGACCATTCAATGTTAATCTCTCTTTTTTCTAGGAAATATTTGTTTCACCTCTTTGGGAACAAGCACTACCCATCTTACAAATTTCCCACCACGGACCCAACCACAAGGAAGAGTAAATTGAGGGATATTTTATCTTTTATGTCTGCTCTATTTTTAAACTGATCAAATTTCACAATATTTGTTTATATATATCCTCTTTCAATTCAGCTTTACTTAAGGATGCATCAACGCCTATTATAACAATAGGCTCTCCTGCTCTGCTGGAGTTTAGCACATAAACCAAGACTATTAGGTCTTGGCATTTAATGATTTTATCTCTATCCTCTACAGAGCCACATTCTAAGGCAAAAGCTACACCTTTTCTTTTGGCGACATATTTGTGACATTTACATTAGATAATTAGGTTTTAACTCGGTTAGAATTTGTTTCCTAAGTTTGTCTATTTGTTCTTTAATTTCATTACATTGATCAAAATTTGTCTTATCAAATGACCGGAGTAATCCGCAAATTCAATAATGACTGATTTGTTTAAAATCAATCATCTTTGTCTTTGTTTTGGGGAAGAGATGGCAGTTTAGAATTAGGATGGATCAGGGGAAGTGGACCAGGAGGTTTAGGGCCTGGTGGAGAAGGCCCTGGTGTTGGGCAGGGCAAAGGAACTGGAGTTGGAGGTGTGGGATTTCCGTTCAAGTTCCTCACAGCACTCGCAAGAGGAACCACTGCCCCCATTCCTCCCATATACTTTATCTGTTATCTGACTATTTGGACCTTGATAATAGTTTCTGCTACATTCTAGTTCAGTAGCCTTGGCGCAGAATTCTGTGCCGCAGCGGGTAACTCAAGTGCTAGACTGGTTACATTAGTTCTTACAACTCTTAAGGAGTCTAAAATCACTTTAATTTCTGTCTTAGATATTTTATGGTCTGAACTAGAGTCAGTATTAAATAAATATTTTACAAACGTTTGTTCTAATTTATCTAAATTTCCTAGGCAGACTCAGTTGCCCCTTTACCTATATCTCTAAACTTATCTATAAAAGTATGGTCAGCAGTTGTCTTCGCTGGGCTGTCGTTCTCATCTCTCTTTCTTTTCTTCTTTGCTTCTTCTTCTTTCCCTCCGCCAACGAGTGATCTAAGTAAAGGTTGTGGATCTTCTTCTAAACTATCACTACTTTCATCTACAGAAGGCTTTAACCAAAGGTGAGGTTGAAACATTGCTCGCGTATTGCCTTCACATTCTTTGATATGCGAGGACTAGCGAGACTTGACCCTTCTGTCTTCTTTCACTAACTTGACATCCCTCTTCAATTCCTGGTCAAGATCCTCTTACTGCCATGTAGTGGTATTACTACGGCGTAAGGGTCCTCGGGGTCTGGCCAGCGACCTTCATTACCTTCTAGCTCTTCAACTATGGGGGGCATGCTTGTTCTCGGAGCAGCTCTGGGCCCCTTGCTGTTTTTTGACTTTTTAACTGGTCCTCAGATGTTTTAACAATTATTTCACCCCTGCTTATTTTATTAATGGTTTCTAACTCTTTATCTCTGAGAGCTAAAAGTTTTTTTAGACTTTTATTGTAGTCCTTTTTGGACTTGAGTATATCTTCCTCGTTTCCTTTAGCTCTTAATTTGCCTATAGAGAAGAGTCTCTCCGCTACTCTTTTTTCAATGGAGTAGTGCTTTTTAACCTGATCCTTCCAGTCTCTACAGGCCATCATTAACCTCTTCGCATTACCAGACTGGATCATATACTTGACTCCTTGTTCTTCTGATCTATTGACATTTCAATTTTTTCCTTAGGTTCAGGACCAATGCCTTAATTAAGCTAGGCAAAAATCCGTCTTGTACTGGAGGGGGTTTGACATACACTGTTGTAACTGTAGACCCTCCAGCAGATTTATTACCTGGTTGATCTATCAGAGAACAGTAAATAGTCTTGGCAAAGGTGGAGGCAATAGTACATATCTCATCATTCTGAAACACTGACGGCGTCTCTGATTACAAATTGCTCCGCAATGCTACCCGAATTAACGCTATACTTTCCACTACCTCCGAAGGAAGTAATTGAGCAACTCGAAAGAGTGTCACTCCTTACACTTTGAGCCAAAACCCATCCCAGCTCAAACTATCTGTTCCTTCACTCCAGGATTCATCCGGTTTACAAAAGAAAGAGTTTGCGCTACTGCAGCGCCCCATCACTGGAGTGCTGGTTGCTGCATTGCTAAATGAGTCATTTAGCAAGGGTTGAGTACTTGACATACTCATCCCTTACCTGAGAAGTCACTGACAAAATTTTAGCAGGTTTCAGTAGAAGTGACGCTTTGGACCACAAATAGTTGCCAAGAATAATCTTGACACTCCTTTATTTATATATAGAAGGCTTGTTGTTTTGAGATACACAAATTAAAAATCTGTCATGTCATCTTAATGAATAAAACAATTGATGTTCTCAAATAAATATAAATATTGATACTCACAAAACAGATTTGTTTATATAGCTGACAGTGCAGTTTGATTTAATTCATTTGGGTCATTAAATCAAATATTTAAAACTGCTTACTATGCACTACATAAATTTTAATAGTCTTACATACACTTTAATATAGAGATTTTCCTAAAGTTTAACTTAAAGAAACACGAGCATATATTAAGTCTACACACATAAAAACTTCAGACACGAAAGATACACATTTTACGCGATAAATTGCAAAATTTCACCACTGTTAAAGAAACCGATCACAAAGAAATTAAACATTTCTAAAGGAGCTTCTAGAACACGTCTTAACTGTAAGACTGTCCAATTGGAACTCCTGCAAATGATTCCTTTACTTTGTTGTTAGCCTTATTAATGCGTTTAGTATAATGCTTCTTTTTTTCACTTTTCAGGGCTTTTCTATACTTTCTTTTTTCCTCTGCATACACCTGTTCAAATATTTTGCCATAGGCTTGTTTGAGGTCAAATAACATGAGAACATATTCGTGCATTTCTTTTAATTTATTATTATACCAAGGGCTCTGGTTAACTCTCTTCTTATTGCTCACTCTCCTAAGGGGAAAACATTCTTGATAGTTCCACATTAACTTGGCCATGAAATTCGATACTTGAGTATTTAAGTCATTTTTCATAAATATTGATTGCCAATCCGTGACAGTTAGACCAAATAAGAAAGATAATATTTGATCTTCCGAGTACGTTCTTTTCAAAATGTATTCTGTTTTAACCTTGGTATCTGTTTTCACATTGATTAATAAATCAAGGTGATCAGCGAGTTGTCCTGATATCTCATACGATATACCTTCTGATAGATTTGAAAAAACATTATCAAGGCAATTTTTGCCTCTCGTTGCTTCGTTAATTAATAATCTCATGTCATATTCTAAAAACAAATTAATAAGATATAACATTATTAATATATAAAACACTTTAAACTAATAATTAATTACTTAAATGAGACAAATTCTATAGGCCGATACTATATCTGTACCTCACGGTGGTCGCACGATATCTATCCACAAAATCCTATAAACAACATTTTTTTGTTGTTTTTAGGATTTTTTAAAATTTTAATTTAAAATTTTAGGATTTTAGGAAAAAAACAATGGGATTTTTCATTGTTTCTGGTTTATTTTTTTATTATTTATTGTATGGCAATTTATGAAAAATAAAAGAATTATTTAAAAAAAAAACAAGTAATGAGAAAATAGATTAGACATGTGCGCCACATAGAAGCAACAATCGGTTTGCTACATGGTATATTTTATTTGAAGATTCCTTTAATGGAGTTGCCATTACATCTAATGGAAAAATTTGGGTTTGGAGTACCTTGTAACTTTTGCTCTTCACAAGGGATTTGCTACACTCATCCTCCCTACTTCGGACTCACTTCACTCGTCTTCAGATAGTAAATACATTTGTTTCATTTCCAGCGGTCACACTACGTTTGATGCTTCTTAACTTTTATAATCCAACAAAAACTGTAGATATTCGCGATTCAAAGTCCGTAGCAGCACCACTGTCGCTGATAAGAAATTGATAACGAAAGGGTGATCGTTGTTAAAGTCCTTGTGGGGATTTTTTGGTTTTTCTTATTTGTGACGATTATTCTTTAAATTTTTTATCAAAGTGCTTTTATTAACTAATTTTAGGGCGTATGAACTCAGTAGAATCACAATTTCATTGAAAAATAGCGTTTTAATGGTTGTCACGAGTATTTAAATTGAGTGATAAGAAGATGAAGATCATAATATAGTGTTTTATTTTATTTATTGTTTATTGATGTTACTTTTAAATAATTTTAATTTGCACAAACACAAAAAATTACCATTTAATTGCATTAAATTAGTTACGACTCAAAGTCTGTAGTGATAAGAGCCTGATTCTATATTTAAAATCCTGGAATTATCGAAATATTTATCTATGAAATATTTGCAATTTTTTTAGCACCGATGGTCGCTCTATTAATTTTCATCACATTTTATCACAAATTGACAAACAATAAATAAATAAAAGAAGAATTTTTATCGGCTCCCATGCTAATCCTATGATAAAACATTTTTTGATCACCCTTTTGTTTTCCTGCCATTGGTATTGCCAACCTTACAACTATCTCTTTGAATCGCGAATACATTTTGTATTCAAACAAAACTTGGTGTTACTTATTTATTAAGTAATACTTGTATACTTGTACTGAATTTCTACTCAATTAGATTATTTCCTGACTTTTTTTAATTTTTTTTAAAAACCTACTTAAGACATTAATAGATGTTGATAAAAACTAAACCAATGCTAATAATGAGATGAAACTTGGCACATATGTTAGTCTCATTAATACCTTCTTCTGGAAGCTTTATATTATTTATAATTATCCTACTATTGAGAGTAACAATTTTTTGTCAATATAGGTTTGAAAATGGATGTATAGATTTTTATTGACCACATACAAACTCTAAAGTTGCAAACCAGGATTAATCGTATACTATATTTCTAACTAGCCCTTGTCCTAATCGTTACAATCTGACTTATTCTTTTATCCACCTAAATGGTCGGGTTAAATAAAAAGGATTATTGAGTTTGGCTGAAAAGTTTACTACATAATATCAACATAATCGGTATCATATTATTGTAAAATAAAATAAATATGATAAAGTTAGTTGAGTGGATAAAGAATAAATAAAGTAGAAATAGTAAGATATTGATAATAATATTGTTTTGTTACAAAGGTTCCGCTGTGTGATAGCAGATGTGAAAGGCAATGACAACATCAGAGTCAAATTTTTAGATTATGGCAATGAAGAAGTCACAAATATATCTGAACTGAGATCTCTTCCTATTGAACTCATCAATATTGAACCTCTAGTGAGTATATTTTTTTACGCTTAAACCTGTAGGGTCATATTAGAGATGCCCCTGACTCAAATCTCACTCAACTAATCCACCCTAGAGTTTGTACACGCCCAATCATCTAGGAAGTACACCCTCCGCACATTGCTGCATGTATGGCTAGTCCACAGTGTGCCTAGTTCATTTAGCCAAACCAGAATCCAAACTCACAGCTCAGGTTAGTGCCATGACTAGCTCATAGTGGGCCTAGTTCATCTAGACCAGCTAGACACTGCTAAGCCAACGCCGACTACCAGTCCAACAGTGTGTTTAGTTCATCTAGCCTTATTAGCTCCTCTGATCATAATAGTCTCTCTTGGCTTGCTTTCGTTTAACCAGTCTTACCAATCTCATCAGCTCCTTTAGCATCAACAGATTCTACAGTCTATCGTTTAGTTTAAAAATCCCCAAGGTCATAAGTATTTTAGGGATTAACCAATCAGAGAAGCCGCTGCCAACCTCTTACTTAAAAAGAGAAAAAAATCCCTACCACAATAACCGCTGTAGGGAAAAACCTTCTTCCCTGCAATAGTTCCCTTTGTTTGTGGTTCTTCTTTCGATTACATCATTTTGAAAACTACTTTCAAATTAATCTTAAAAATGACATTTTAAAATAAAACTACACAAAAGAAATGTAAAAAAACATTTCATGATTTGTTTACATAGTTTTTTCCCGCTCCCTTCTTGCAGGGATTTTTTTTCTTAAGAATCAGTGGTGTCTAAACTGACTTGTCTAGATTTTTAAACTAAACGATAGACTGTAGCTAGCCTTACCGCTCTGGCTAGTCCAGCGCCACCCAACAGAGAACTCTGGCAACCCGACGCCAGTGGGTGCACAAACTCATTCTATCCAAACTCATTCCAGCAAACTCACTCAGCCCTGACCTGAAAGTCAAAGTTCCGCAGTGCTACTAGGAGACGTTTTGTCATCAAGAACCAAGCACTTCGTTCCCAGTCACTTAAAATAAGAATAAGGAAATTTCGGGGCAACCTGGTTGTCACCATATTGGATACCTTATATTGTGATACATATTTGAAAAGTGCTAATAAAAGAAAACTCTGGTGCCAAGAATTTTATTTTAATAAATGCCGATTCTAAATATCAGCCTGTTAAAAAATACAAAAATAAATGTGAATGTTATTAATTTCGGTCAAATGAAATATTTTAGGAAAAAAATTAATTTTTCTTTTATCAGGCCAATTAATGCTGGACACCTATACATTTTTTTATTGCTTTATTTCACTATACAATACAATATATACAAGTTAAATACACTAAATAATATTGTTTTTACAATATATATATATATACAGATTTATAAATATATAAAAAGAACAATAAAGAAAAAAAGAATAAAACTTTAAGTAATGAAAACAAAGAATAATAATATAAACTAGTGAAACCCCTCCAGGCCTAGACCGTGAATGTGGGAGCCAATTTTGAAAAATCATTTGTTTGGTTATGTGAAGTCAAATAAAATATGTATAAAAAAATTAAAAATAAAAATCATCTAAAAGAAATCTAAAAAGCAGTAAAAATTTTAATTTGCTTAATAATCTTAATGAAAGAGGTCTCAATCAAAAATTAATCTTAATAATTAAATACAAAGTATATACAATGAGGAAAACAAAAGATAAAAAAAAGTATTTAACTGACTTCAGGTGTCACTATTTCAAATTAAATTAACTCGCATTTAAGAAGTAAATAAATAATTATTTTAACCCAAAGAAAATTATTATTGTTTACATAAATTTTTAAAAGTAAGTCTACTCCAGGATTCACCAATTTGAATTGTTAGGATTACTTTTAAATATTAATATACTCAATAAGGCTATATGAATTTTAAAACAATTTTCCTTTGAGTAAAAAAGAAAAGTTATATGGGTAACTTCCCAAATACTTTTCCTTGGAATTGATCCGAATTGGACAAATAAGAATAAAAATGAAAATAATATTCTGTTAAACTTATATGACATGTGGAACATCTATGGTCTATCCCAGCGTTTCCCGACCTTTTAAGTACTGCGACCCTATAATTTGCTTTTCTAAAGTTTGGCGACCCAAATGCATTTATTTTGCATAACCTGAAAATTGCAGGCGTTTTTATTTATTGCCGAACTAGTTATGACCCTAGAGACATCGTCAAATCATAATTTTCATGAGGTTTTTATTCTTAAATAGAAAACTACGCACTAATTGGAGTTCAAAAGAATTATATTATATAATAGCAATAAAATAAAAAAATAAAAAATTAGCATCGTTAAATATAAAAATGAGCCTTTATTATTTAAAGGAAAAAATCAAATAATGATTATAGTAAACAAAAGAAAAAGAATAAAAAATAAAATATGTATCATATCAATGACTAATTTGTTGCTGTGTCGTGTTTTGTTTATTCATTTCACTAATTTAATTATAACGCAAAACTATAAAATAAATAAACTGATGAAACAATTATAATTAAAAAACTTGTACACGATATTAAACTACGTTAATGTTTGTTAAAACCAAATTCACATATAATTGAACATTATAATTTTAATAACCCGAACCTTTAAAAGAAGTAATAAGAAACTGTTAAACACAGTATTTTCATAGGTATAACAATTCATCTAAGTTAGCAAGAATTAGATAAAGGCGGGTGTCTCTGTCAGTAAAGGACATCTAAGAAATGTTTTGGCCGCGGCTTCTTCTGATATCGCATGTTTAAAGTATTATCAATTTCTAAAAATAATATCTGTTTAAGCAAATCTGTTATTTGCTTATAATTATCTTTTCGCATAAATCTTTGTCATTTTTGGTTGTTAATAATAAAAAATTTGGCGACCCAAAAAATGTTGTTCGCGACCCAAGGGTTGGGAAGGGCTGCTCTATCCTGCCCTGGCTAGAACTTAATTGTAACAATTGTCCTAAGACTTTTCTACCCCAACTTGCAGTATTTTTTGTATGTTCAAAAAGTCATGGGCTTTTATATTTAAACCCAAAGGATATTAGAGGTTGTGAAATTGAGTATTCTGAGCTTTCAGTAAAGCCTAGTTACATTATTTTTAATATTTAAGATTTTTTTAGGCCAGATAGACTTGATTTATCAGACATACACATTTTGAGATTTGCTTAGATATACATATTTAAGGTGCTTAGTTTTATTAGGCATGTCAGAATTATAATAGAAAGTTGTATGGGAAACATCATCCATCTCATCAACAGGAATCTATACTCATCTCTCATGATGCTTATTGGGGATCAAAGCAATGAGGATTTGCCTTCCCTGATAATTGTTCCTTAAAAAAAAATTATATCCAAAGATATAATTTTGTATTTTATTTGAAACATTTATTTTTACAGGCCTTCAGAATTGAGCTGGCTGATGGAACAAGTGATAAATATTTGAACTTAAAAGCAGAGGACACGTTATCAGTCAAACCTATCTCTTTGGTATGTCTCATCTTGTTACTTATGATAAGAATAAGGCATAATACCTCAAAAACTGCCCTAGATATGAATGGGATCTTGTTGGTCTCAGAACACTTCAAACTCACACTCGAAAAAATATTTTCTTTCAACAATTGGAATTTTTTAAATTAAAAATCTGTCTTCCTTCTTACTTCCTTTTTTGACCAACACTGATGATGGTCTATTATACCAAAAGTTCTTCTTTCATAATAAATATAACAAAATTATTGTGGAGTTATTTATCTTTCAATTTCCATTAATAAAAAAATCTTTTACAAATAAAAACTCATAATTTGTATGTGTGTGTTAATTTTATTTGTTCCCCCCTCCCTTTAGATGTGTTTAATTTTGTAAAATGTTTTTTTAAATGCAGAAAAATGGAGAGTGGATATACCACGTAGAGAATGAGTTTTATGACAGTGCTGTTATCGCTTGTACCCCCAGTACTATTGCAAGTCAGGCTGAGAGTATTTCTAAAGTCTTCAGTATTATTAAGAACAACTCTGACATGAGCAGCAAGCCAATGACCGAAGCTCCTGTCAAACCTGAAATTGTTCCACAAATTCCTTTTGATAGTTTTACCAAGGTAAGTGAGAACAGTACAATATTAGTAGGCTGAAGAGTGAACCTTTTTAATCTTTTCATCTACTTAAGAAGCTAAGGTAGAGATATCTTATGAGAGAAGCTATTAAAAAAATTATACACTCTTTAAAAAATATCTTATATTAAGGCATGTACACTACTGGAATCAATTGATTAAATTCTCCCTTCCTCAGAAAAGTTTTTTATCAAGCATTCTTGAAATGATGAAATGACATCTTTCTCTCTATATTTACTTTTTACTATCAAAACTGAATTTGTCTTATAGAACATACAAAACTTCTTAATGACTGACTTGGTTACAAAGCGACAGGTTGCTACTGAGTGTATAGAAATCTGTCTTAAGTTCTTTCTATTTGTTTATTACAGGTTACAATTAGTTATAAAGCAACAGATTCCTACTGGGTATATCGAAGTGATGAGAAGTTTGAAGTTGGTAAAGTTATGCTACAAGTTAATAATCATTGTACTTCTACAGCCAAGCCTTTGACTTTACTGACTGCTGGCTTATTCGTAGCAGCTGAATTTGATGGTGACTGGTATGTTCATGTTGTAGTAATAATCTCTTTTTGTTTTTACTGTTACCCCTCTTACAATTATATTTATTTATCTTATTTTATTTATTTACTGATGTTTTTTAAAAGAAAGTTCATAAAGTAAACTCTTCCCGATTTATTCTTTCTCCTCGTCCTCTCTTTATCTTTAGAGAGCTTGTTGAGATTAGGAGTTATTATTGATTTAACTTATTAGTTGAAAATGAAGTGGTGCCCAGCCTGCTGATGATGACATTTAAATTTTGGCAATGTAATGACTGGTAAATTCATAAATTTTAATTATACATTATAATATGTTTAAAATAAATTAGTGAATTATTAATGACTTTTGTTCTATTATTATTTTAATGACTAGGTAACAATTATTTGTGTATAGCAATGACATTTCACCCATCACTGGGTGAAAACTACTTAAAAACACTACATTAAAACACTTAACACTACACTCACTACACTACTTTTAAACTACTTTAAAAACACTTATAACAAAACAAAGAATGAAAACACAAAAAACATTATTAATAACTTGACTAGAAATACTAAAATATCACAGTATTTGTTAAAAATTAACTCGTCAACAATGAATAAAAATAAATTATTTTATTTTATAAGTGTTTTTAATGTGGTTTTAGTTTTTAAGCCTGATGATGGCCACAGTGATGAGTGAAATGTCTTTGCTATACGCAAATAATTGTTAGCTAGTCATTAAAATAATTATAGAACTAAAGTAATATATAATTCTCTTGAATTAAAAACAATTAATATATTTTAACCAAAAATTATAAAAAAAAAATATAACTGACCAGTTTTATAATTTTTTTTTTTATAATATTGTGGTTGACAGAAATTCATAATAGAAATTCATACAGTAGGGGTGGGGACGCGGGACACAGTGGTCTAACTCCCCCAAAATGAGCTGCTTTAGATGGACCTGCCTTAAGTTCACCCTTTCTCCGCTAGTGGCAGGTTGGTTCACCTTGTACCCCATATATAAAATAATTATTTCTTCAATTCCAAGATTAAAATGATTTAAAAGGGTCTTTAACAATGTTAAAAATTGTATTAATTATTTTAAAGGTATAATTTTCATAAAATGTTATAAAAATATAAACGCTGTGTTAATTTTAAGTAGACCTGATATCGTGATAACCATGATTTGTAGACAAACATCAAAAATGTTTGTAAACAAACATCAAACCGGGAAATTATAAATTTAATTTACGTCTTCGTTGTCTCATTATAACACACCTTTCGTAACACACAATTATCTTATAAGCTACTAAAAAAGAAAAAAATCAATGAATAAGATAAAAATCGTCTTGTTTACATTTTTATAAACATAAATAGAAGTATCGATTTAAAACTGATAACAATATTGATAAGGGCACAAGGTGAAAACTAGCGCTTGTTGCGGTAGTTGATGCAACTAATCCCTGTTTTTTTCGGAACCACCTAAAACCAGGGAGTTAGACCACAGTGTCCCCCCGCCCCGACCTCTACTGTATGAATTTCTACATCACTTTAATATTAATTGTTTTTAATTCTAGTGTGTTTTTTTATTAAATATCATGGTGAGTCTATACCACAAAATCTCCGTCAAAACAACAAATGATATAATTCATTAATATATTTACAGGTGAGGTCTATAAACTTAAAAGTGAGACTAAGGAGAAATTACTGTCATAATATGTATGTTTTGCTTTGCAGGTACAGAGCCCGCGTGCTATCTGTTAACAATGACGAGGTTACCGTTAAATTCATAGACTTTGGCAATAATGAAACGTACAAGATGAATACTATCAAAGATCTACCAGTCTCGCTACAGCTACTGAAACCATTTGTAAGTCCAATGTCTTCATCACGCAACACTTTACTTTACCTAATTTATCATATCACCATTTATTGCAAATTTTGATTTTACTAATTAAAATTTACATATTCTTTTTATAAAGCATCCATGCAAATCAGCATTGAGCTGTGGTTCCTCCTGAGGGAAGGTTAAAAAAAAAGTTATTATTTGTTATTTTAATTCAATTAAATCAACAATAATATTTATTGTCTTGTAAACTACACAAAATAATTAACTTACAATTTAATATTTAGTTTTATTTATTTATTATTTTTCTTTTTTTTTAGATTTATCATTTTAATAGTTATTTTTTTTTTAAATTTATTATTTTAATAATTAATTTTAATATACATACATACATACACACACACATAGA
The DNA here is from genome assembly GCA_018340805.1 of Microvelia longipes. Classification (NCBI taxonomy): domain Eukaryota; kingdom Metazoa; phylum Arthropoda; class Insecta; order Hemiptera; family Veliidae; genus Microvelia; species Microvelia longipes. Next base: position 58,323,040 of record JACMZG010001908.1, read on the forward strand.
ATACATATATATATATATATATATATATATATATATATATATAATATATATATATATATATATATATATATATATATATATATATATATATATATATATACATACATATACATACACACACATATACACACACACACACACACACACACACACACACACACACAACACACACAACATATATATATATAATATATATATATATATATATATATATATATATAATATATTAAAAAATAAATTACCTAATTTATGCTGTAGGTATATAGGAAAAGTGTTGTGTTTGCAAAAAAAAAATTTGAAACCGGGATTTTCACCAGAATTATCCGTTTTAGGTGTTTTAAGACCTTCTATGTGGTTTTCTGTGTGTATATGTTATCATTCTATCTCCCAGTGTATTTATGCTGAGACTTGAAACTTGCTACAAAACTCAATCTTGTTTATTTGTGCTATCTGAATTTTTTTATGACATCATTGGCTGTAAATTATGACAGTATAAATTTCAATAATTCAACATTAATAATAATAAAATGTTGCCAATCGACTTGAGATTAGGGACTCATGTAGTCATGTATAAGACCAACATCAGTGCCAACTTCCATCTCATTATCAGCATTAGTTCAATTTTTATCTAATGACTCATATATGTTTTTTAAACATATTGTAGAAGTCTGGTTATTTTATATTTTGAGAACGAGCGGAGCGAGTCTGAATCCAATGTAGTGAGTATGAGCATAGTGAATTCAATGTGGTTAGGAAATTAAAATTGAAAGTTCTGAGGTACCCTGTACCTTTTTTATATAAAGATATAAAGTGGTAAAATTATTTTACATACCTTTGTACAAAAAAAGATAATGAAGTAATAGTTTATTTTATTTTTTATTTATGTATTTTATGTTTTTTAGGCCTTTAAAATAAAGCTGGATGAAGGTACTTCAGACTACTCGAGCTTGGTTGAAGACGATGAACTAAGCATTAAACCCATTTCTCAGGTACATTTTATGTTAACCTGTATCTAAAATATGAAATTAAGCTTCTCTCTTAGTCTACATTCAAAGTCTGTTTAGACGCCCTCATTTTTGCAGTCACAAAAGTTTTGAAGGTTTCATTGAGCCTTAAAACATTTCCAACAGGGACTCGTGTCTTATGGGTTCGTAGTATAGTGTTAAAACCTCTTTTATTTGATGTAACACACTAATTAAACAATAAAGAGAATATTTATTTTTAAATGAGCTAAAAGTTTAAAGAAAGATGATTGTTTTTTATTATTAAGGTTGGTGTCATCTGATTCAGTGTACCAATATTGTGCATGCTGGTGTACTGTAATGCATCTTCTCTTGCATTATCCCCCCCCCCACCTGGATTAATTGCTTCAACATCTTGGCACTCAGCGTTGATTATTTGTAATAATTTTGGTTGAATGTTTCTAGTTGGATGATGGTTGGCTTGTTCGTGTAGAGGGAGAGAAATATGCTCAATGTCAGGCTTTAGCGAAACCAGAACTCCCATCTCAGCAAGTTTTAGTAAATCCAGAAGTTGTACCTTGTGTGTCTTCAGCCAAGCCTGATGTTCTTACTCCAATCAAGTTTACAGATGGAACTGAGCCTTCCATTGGTAATAAACAACCAATAGCAGAACCTCCTAAATCTCTACCTGCTTCCAAAACTGCAAAATTTGAACCTCAAGGTTTTGTGAAGGAGGGCAAAAAAAGCATAGAGATGCTGCCTCCTATACCATTTAACTCTTTCACTTCAGTGAGTACTATTTAGTTTTTTTTTTATTATTTAAAGCTTTTATTTCACTTTTTTTTATACAATCTTTATACATTAAGAATAGGTACAATTTAGTTTCAATAGTATTACAATCATTAGTTACAGTTTATCAACTTATTTGCACATTATTTAAAAGTTAATAATAAAATAAAACATGTGAAATCCCACAAGGAAGTCCTGAGTGTGGGAGACATTTTCAGTAATAAATGTAAGAGGTTAAATTTGGTGTGCATTTTATTATCCAAGTCTTCGTTTTTATCATTTGACAGCCTGCTTAGTGTTGATCACAGTGACTATAAAACTTTATTGTACTTGCGGATACCTAACTCTAAGGGATTTAGGTTAGGAACTGTGTTGGTCTTGCTGATCCCTTATACTTGATGAGTAATGATGTTTCATACTAAGACTATTGGACAACTTTTTCCATCAATAATTGTTTTGCTCCTTGGATGGAGCATGTATGTGACGGAGCACCAAACAAATAAATAAATAAATATATTTTATTGAATAATATATTATTGGAGTTGTGAATTTTTTAAGCAAAATAAATTGTGTTTTATTTTGACACCTTTTAACAATTTTGCCTCTTAGAGGGCAAACTATTAATAATAGCTGAAAAAATCAAAGAGTAAAATAGTAATTTTATTGTTCATAACGAAATATGCAATAAAAATATAGGGTTCAGTGGGAAAACTTTAATGTTACGTGTTGTATAGCAAACTTATTGGGGTGCTGCGCCATAATGTCAAAAAATACTCTACATAATAGAGATTCCCCCAGTTTCAAATTAAAAATTCTGCTGTGTTGGTTTGCATGTCAGGCAAATTTCCTGTGGAATGCATGTGTTTGCTTAAGGTTCTGGTTTATGCGTTATAACCTAAGCAGTTACTCAATTATCAACCACTGCCTGTTACTCATTTTGTCTGTACTTTTCAAAGGAAATAAGCACCATTGTCCTGTTGGTTGTACTAAACTTATGCCTCTAACATTGGTAGTGCGTGCCATAATTTGCACAAGTTTTAAAGCTCAGGTAGCATTTATCTTTAAAGGTTTTAGCGGAGTTACAAGCAGTGCTTAATAATTGAACATGGTTAATATTTAATACACTTGAGTTTAAAAAAAACATATATTTAATTGTCAAACCACAATACATATAACAGAAAAACTGACCGGTTTCGACTATTAATTAGTCATCTTCAGAGTACCTTTTATAAACTGACTAAATTTCTTATCTTTATAACTATTATATTTAAAAAATTTTTTATCTTTATAATTATTATTTTTACACATTTTTTTTATTATGATTTTAAATTATTTATAAATCAATTTACATATTTTTTTTTCTGTATATATAAATATCTTTAAGTATATAATTTAATTACGTGCTTATTCAAGCTACTTTGCATATCTTGTTACTACTTAAAGAGTCAAAATTTTACATATTTGCCCCTGTTAAAATTTAGCTAATAACACATGTAATATTTGTATGGAGCATGTGAAAAAAAAATAAATGCATTTTAGGTAGGGTTACTACCTAAAAAAAAAAAAAAAAAGAACTGACTTATAAAAGGTACTCTGAAGATGACTAATTAATAGTCGAAACCGGTCAGTTTTTCTTTTATATGTATTGTGGTTTGACAATTAAATATATGTTTTTTTTAAACTCAAGTGTTTTAAATATTAACCATGTTTAACATACACCACAAAATCTCTGTCAAAACAACTAATGACTTAATAATTGAGTAACTGCTTAGGTTATAAAGCATAGACCGAACCTTAAGCAAGAAATGGGTTGTTAAGAATTATTTTGTTGTTATAAACTTATATAACATAAATAAAACGATAAAACATTATCGTCCTCGTACCAGGATTCAAACCAAAGTACCCCAAGTACTTTGAGTGGTCGTACCGACACTGGACCATTTTCATTCAACTCATATGCCCAAAAACATCACAAACAACTTTCTACTTGAAATATGTAGTTTACTAGCCGTATTTTAGGTTTTTGGAGATTGACTTTTCAAGCCATTATTAAAAAATTCAGTACCCCAAAAAACACTAATAAAGACCTTTATTTATGGTGAAAACTATTAACCCTGAATTTTACAGATTTTTTTGAAAATTTTGCTGACTCAGCAAAACAGGTTAATGACGTCACAAAAAACTGGTTTTAAATTGGGTTTATGTCCCCCCCAAGGTAGATTTTTGTACCAAGTTTGATTTTAAAATATTAAAAAAAAAATTGAATTTTAAAATATTAGCGTGTTTACAAGAAAGTGACTAGAAATTCAAAATTTCGTAAAACGTATTTTTTTGCGATCAGGGACTTTTGGAATTGATTTGTGTTGTGGTCCGACGTTTGACTCCTGCCATGACGCCTATCCTATTAGCAAGTTTCTCCCTAAAAGGAAAAAACAAATTTTCCTTAAAGGAAATTTGCTAAAAGGGAGGGGGAGACTTTTGGTTGACCTTGTTTTATAGTATAAACAAGGGGGAAATAATTCCACTGTTAAACTAAATATTCTTATAATCTACCAGTGCTCCACTTGACTAGACGTTGTAGCGAGCCATTTGGTTAACACTAATATTATATTAGTTGTTTTAGCTCGCAGTGAGATAGGAATATAGTTATAAGATTCCAGTCCCCCCACCTCGTCCACCACAAGGTCTTTCTATTCTACTCCTTCACATTATACAGTTCTTCCCTTATTCTACCTCGCAAAGCGACTTGTCTTTTAATTATCATCTTAATTGATTAATATATTGATATTAATCAATTGATCATCGTGTTTGTCTAGTTCTCCGATTTTTGCGTGTTAATGTATTTTTTGTATCTTTATGTATATAGTTAATAAATTTAAAGTAATTTAATTGTATAGAACTGAAATCAATTGTTTTCTTCTCTCTGTATATGATTCTATTTTATTTTAAATTATACATTGCTTCATATTACATTTTGGTTAGATTTCTAATGACTTTTATCTTCTATTTCAATTATTTTACTTTGAATCAATAAATGAAGAGACAACTTGATGTCTGATGACTTCTATCTCTATTATTTTACTTTGATTCAGTAAAAGAAATGTCTTGTTGTTGTCTGCATAAGAAAGTTTAAACACAATTTTTTTTTTCCTTGGTTAGGCTTTTGAATTGTGTTATATCTTTTTTTAAATGTTTTAAAGAAAAAATCTTCTTTTTTTTGGCAATTATAAAACTACATAATTAATGAATAATAGCAAAATAAAAATATTTTGGAAGAAGTAAGTGTAGGTTGTTTAGTATTTTCAAAACACTAATTTGATGTTTGATTGACGGTGATATTGATATTATTATGATATTATATAATGTATAGAGACGAGCCCCTCTCGGTTAATGGTTGCTGGAGACTCGAGAATATTACTCCCCACCTCTCTCACTAGCTATACTCAAATACCTACCTATACAGTAATTATACATACTAGAAGTGTTAACCAAATAACTCACTGTGACGTCTAGTCTCCACTTGCATCACCGCCTATTTGTGGCTTACTTATATAGTTTTTTACTTTGGATGCTTTTTAATAGATTTGATTTGCTCTGTTTAGGTTGCAGTAATGTATAAAGTGGAAGACTTTGTTTACTATGTATTAAATGCCAATGATTCAGCAAAATTTGAAGATATAAACGTACAAGTTAACACACTGTGTAATAGCAACAGTACTGTGGCCCTAACTAGTAAACAACTTGTCAATGGCTTGAGATGTGCTGCTAACTTCCAGTCTGAATGGTACATTTCAACTACTTGGTCTTATGATAATAATTAGCCTTGAGTAAATGTGAACTTTTAAACTTTGAGTAAATGTGAACTTCTAAACATCAAAGGAAACGTTTATTCGTTACTCAAAGAATTCCTTCCACATAGGGTGCACTACGTGGAACACAACAATTAATGTTCAGAACATAAATAATTAGTAAAGGGGTTCCACAGGGATCCATTTTAGGCCCTATTCTTTACCTTCTAAGCAAGAATGATATGCCAATGTTCATGGACCTAACTAATTCAGAAAAAATAATAGAAGACTTGCCTACCTTTGCAGATAATTCCAACCTGACTCCCCTCCATTCTGATCAAACTAAGCTGAATCAAATAGGAGATCAAAGATTAAATAAAATGGAATATTGGTTTAGTAGCAATGACTTCTGACAGTCATTATTCATAAGTCTCCCACTTAATTACAAGCAACATCCAGTAAAACTCCTGGGAGTCAATATTGGTGGTAAATTAAATTGGAGAGACCATGCCATAACAATGACCAAAAGTATTGCTAGGTACTTATTTGTTATTAGAAAGTTAAAAGACTCGTTACCAGAAGAAACTCTTGTGCTCGTCTACAAATCTCTTATTCAGAGCAGGTTAAATTATGCTATTATTGCCCAGAGACTCGTAAATTTAGATGCATTGCTTATTTGTCAAAAGAAGATAATAAGAAGAATAACGGGAGCCAAACCTGGTTCACACTGTCAATCTTCCTTCAAGAGCCATGCAATAATGACTGTCATAAATCTTTTCATTTTAATTCTATACTCTTTATTAAAAAGAATTTAAATAAATTTAAAACCAATAGTGATTATCATAGATATAATACAAAGAATAAAAATATACTTACGATACCGACTCATAGACTTAAGAAGTCAGAAGTGGGTTAATGTATTAGGGGTTAACATTTTTAATCACTTAGATGTAAAAATTCAAGAGCTGCCTATAGAGCATTGATACTATTGAATACTATGAGGGCCACTTTCATGAGTTTTGGCATACTCATGGCTTCTCACATATTCTTTATGATCTTACCATAAATTATACCTTACATGTCTAAAGGGTTAGGCATAGATCATAAAAAAGATAGATAAGTAAGTTCAAGACGTTTAATTAATTATTAAATAAGAATAAACAGACATATTGGTTTAGCATTTTGACAATAGAATATTGGTACCTACTTTGAGTGGATACCCTAGAATACAATCAAAAAGGAGAATTTACCTGTACTCATTTTAGTACCATGTCCTGAAACACTCTGAGGTCCCCTCTCTCTAACTTCGCCCTCCCCTGAGTCTTCTCCCTCCATCTCACCCATACCCTCTCTTTCAATACACTCAGTTTTAGCGTAGTTATCATTTTAATTTAATAAATAGGACAAGTCAGCATCTTTCCATGAACCTTAAATGGTTCATTGACTAGGTTGTTTACAGTCAAATCATGTGACAGTTGAAAACATTAAGATTGGTCAAAATCGAACGTCACAATACTATAAAAAAAACCTTGACAGAGCTGCCTTTTTAGAGTAATTATGAGTACTTCTCTAATAAAATTATGTTAGAGTAATTTATGTTACTTCTAATTATTGTACTTTTTAGCCATTGTAATTTTATTAGTATTTATGCTAAAAAAGATTTTATTTATTACAATTATTTTTTATCATGAAAAAGTGTAATTTTTTATTAGGATTTAAAAAAAATATCTTTAAGATGTTGCCATGGATATACATCCAATGACATGTTTTATATACATCTGTTACATAATTTGTACTGGTTGGTACAAGTCACACCGAATATTCACAAATCTTGTACAATCGTACATGATTTGAGAATTTTCAGTTATTGCTAACTTGATTTGATTACTTACTTAATATTTTGTGTTATCCTTTTAGGTCGCGATGTGATATAGTGAGTATAACAGATGATGACAATATCAGAGTCAAGTTCATAGATTATGGTAACGAGGAGAAATGTAAACTAAGTGAAATTAAGCCTTTATCTCATCAGCTTCTCTCCACTCCTCCTTTGGTATGAAAGATAACGTTTTGTATTATTTTAACATATTACAAAATAAAATGCTGTAGTATCAGCTTGAAACGCTTCTGCTTAAAATGCTTACCTAAGTATAACTCTAATGCCATTTCATTTTAATAGAGAAATATTGGTTAGGATTCCGTGTAAATAGTCCTATTTTTCCTGGGTAAGACCAACCCAATCGGATTCTACTGTAATTGATTTAATATGCTATAGAGAACTGTAAAAAATTCTGGCGTGGAGGTTTACAAGCCAGGTAAATTTTATTTGAAATGCTCATTAATCTATTTCTTTATATTATTGTCAATATATAATATATTATAGGACATCTCCAATTAGTCCTATAATATATAACAAATCTCCAATAACTTCAATACACAAGAATCTATCAAAAAATAGTAATAACAATCCTTCTACAAATATAAATTCAAATAACACCAATGTTCAAAATCCTAAATTTGCATCCATACCTTATTTCGGAAATCCTACTAAACGGATTATAAAACTATTCAACCCATACAACATCAAAATTGCTCAAAAAAATCCATCTAATCTAAAATCTCGTTTTTATTAAAAAATCAAGGATCCTATTACAGCTTTAGACCGTTCAAATATAGTTTATCGAATTCCTTGTAAAAATTGTAATAAAACATATACCGGTGAAACCTCACAATTATTTCTAAACAGGCTTAGGGTCCATAAGAAAAATGCAGACAATTTAGACACAAATACAGCTATAGCGGAACATATGACCAAGAAAAAACTTAAAATTGATAACGACAATGTTAAAGTATTACATTCCGAAAAACATTTGAACAAACGACGCATTTTGGAAAGTCTTTACATCAAAACTGACCCCAACACCATGAATAAAAAACAGGATACTAACAATATAAATAGCATTTATTCAAATATTTTAAATTTAAAAAGACCCCCTAAAAATACAGTGCCTCCGTCTACAAATCACCGTTATCTTAATAATTTGGCCCTGCCTCCTTAATATTTTAGTTTACTGACATTTTCTGTCATTTTTAAATTAATTTAAATTTTATATTTCGTTTATAAAAAAAAAATTTTACATTACAATTTTAGTTTCATTTGATTTCACCTGAAGATGTTGAGCTTTGCTCAATGAAACGTTGTGAAGATTATATGTAAAGGTTATTAAATAAATTAATATTTATAAAGGAAATTTTAAATCTATTTCTTGCTCAAGTTTCGGGTATATAGACCTGAGCAGTAGCTTCTTAACTTTTTATTTGATCTTTTCGATTTTTTTAAAGAAATTTTTATCACAAAAATATTAACAAAACATATGATATTTGATGGGTGCTTTTGTCAGCGTTAAGTGCCAAGGCATTTCTTTTACCAAGAATATTCTAACCCAACAGTTATAATTATAATTGGGAAGAGGTTCACCAAGCGGTCAAGTCATTTTGATGTGCTATATAAATAGACTTATTAAAACAGATATAAAGATAGACGAGTGCAAAGACAAAAACTTAAAGGGAAGTCAAGAGTAATAAAGCTTTGAGACCTGGTCACAGAGGTGGGGAGCAATGTTAATTAACTAGGATATGGGATCGTTAGATAAGGAACCAGGGTAGTCTGTGAGGTACCGTCCGTCACAATATTTAAATGGTCTCCATAATCTGTTTTATACAATACATATATTTACGGAAAAGGTATGTGGACGATGTCTTTGTTATCTGGACCAGAACCTAAGATGATCTTAGCTATTTTCTAGATTGTTTTAATACTTTTAATTGATTTATCCCATTTAGTTTTTTTTTAATATTTTGTTTTAATCTTAATTTTGTATAATCTTATTTTTATTTTGGTTTATTTATTTTGTTGTGCTTTTTTGTAGTATTTGCTCTAATGATGGTTTTTTCGTAGTGTAAGAAGCAATAATAAATAAACTAAAGGAAATAATTGTAATGGACTCCGTTCACATTTATTGTAATATATTGACTTTTTAATTTGAGTATCTATGTGTCCTATTTGTTTTTAGGCATTCAGTGTGAAGCTTGCTGAGGGCACTCCTAGTAAATACAAGGATCTTGAGTTTGGTACTGTTATCAGTATTAAACCTGTTCAACTATCCAATCATCAACAGGTAACATAGACTTTTATTGTTTCACTTCATAATTAAAAAAATAACTTTCTCTTTACAAGAGATATAGTACATGTACTTGTCTTAAATAACATATTGTATTTTAGGATGGATAGAAATAGATCCCGGAATACAAATCAATTTAAATTTTTTTTTTTTGGTAATTAATTTGTTTCGTTTTATTGTATGATGCATGCAATAGTCTGCCCCCTCTAAACTTGTTAGATTTTGCAAGTTTAGCAACATTAGGGGTGAATGTTACTTAGATGGGTGATCCCCTAATCCAATACATGTCATGTTGGAGGTCCCATTCGTGTAATGGACGTATCATCCGAAGTATAATTTTTTGCTCTAATATTTTACATTGTGTTGTTTTATGTGACATACTTTAAGATAAAGCAATAAAAGGTGCTAATAATACTCTTTTCCTAATGTGGTAATTAACATGACTATATTCTAATTGACCAATACAATGCCTTCAAACCAATATAAATCAAGTACCAATTTACTTTTTCTGGTTTTTAGGATGAGTTGTGGATTGTTCATGTTGAAAATGAGGAATATGTTGATTCACGTGTTACACCATCCAGTCCTCAACCACCTGTTAATGATGTGACATCTAAACATGATTCGGCATTTCCAGCAAGTGTTATTGAAACAACTTGCTTGCAAAGAGTGAATCAGCCTGACAGTCAAAATCCATCGTCCACCAGTCCGGATATGAAAGCAGCTCTCGATATCACCAGCGTCAAGATTTCTACCTCCACAAGACCTAAATCACTTGAACCTCCCATACCTAAAGACTCTTACACCCAGGTTTGTTCAGCAAAAAATACTCTAGGGCATCATACATAGTTCAATGATGAGGAGCAATGATACATTATTAGATTAATAGACCTGGCCTTGAGGTGCTATCCATTCTTTGGGTAGTCTAAATTAAGTGCCCTCCCCCACATTTCAGAAGTAATAAGCTTAATGTATTTTTATGAGAGTTTTTCTTAGTGTAAAAACAGGCATAACTTCCTTTTATCTTTTACTTTGTTTATTATTGTTGAAGTATTAATAGAGCATCCTACCTTAATATTTGATATATTTACTTTTTAAATATAGTTGATATTCTAAGTTTATGTATGTGTCAATCATATTAAAGTAAATTTAGTGTTCTTGTTCAACATTGAAACCAAACCTGTTCTTATTCTAATCTTAATAATTATTTCATACATTGTCTTATTATTTTTTATTTTGATTTGTTTTGGTCATCAGGTTCATGTAACATACCCGGTAAATGAGAACTCTATGTGGGTGTCAGAAGTAGACAAAGTCCAGCTACTGGAAGATATAACTCAAAAGCTCAACAGTCACTGCTCTAAAACAACGTCCCAGCGCATTGAGCAAGTCTCATCATCCATGAAATGTGCTGCCATCTATCAGGCTAATTGGTAACTTTATTTGTTTAAAGTTTTTATCTCACCTGTAATGATTTATTAAACTCTTTTGTAATAGACCAAGAGCCCAGGGGTGTTTTGTTAATAAAAAGTGTAATGGCTGGAACTGGTCTCAATTTTTCGTAAATACCTTCCTGAACAAGGATCTGCAATTCTGCCGACTCGTATCGGATGGGTGTCCCAGGCAGAACGCACTTTAGGGGTTAAAGGTTCTGCCTGGGACACCCATCCGATACGAGTCGGCAGAATTGCAGATCCTTGTTCAGGAAGGTATTTACGAAAAATTAAACCCATTTCCAGCCATACTTTTTATTAACTTGGCTGGTAAATTTGACCTGTAAAGTGCGTTCTACCTGGGACACCCATCCAATACGAGTCAGCAGAATTGCAGATCCTTTGTTCAGGAAGGTATTTACGAAAAATTGAGACCAGTTCCAGCCATTACATTTTTATTAACAAAACACCCCTGGGCTTGGTCTATAAGGTTATAGAATGGCAAGCCAGTTTAGCTTTAGCTAAGTTTCGGGTGGGGTTTAAAATCTGTTCAGGATAACATCTGTTTCACTTGCCTCAGCAACAGACAACATCAAAGTTGTCTGTTGGTATGTGTATTATCATCATAGTTCCTAGTACATTTATGGTTGAGAGTTAAAACTTTATGTAAAAATCAGTCTATAGGTAAAGTTGTGTTATCCGGAAAATATTTTTTATGACGTATTAATTCACAAAAATTACTCAGCAAAAAATTTGAAAATTCATAAAAATGATGTGATTGTATTGAGCTTAAGCACACATGTAGCCATGTATATGACTAACATATGTGCCAAGTTTCATCCCATTATCAGCTTTAGTTCAAATTTCATGGAATGACTTGTATAAGTTTTTAAAAAAATTGGAAAATAATCCAATTGAGTTGAAATTTGGTACAAAAGATTTGCCTAAAAATAAATACACTAACTTTGGTTTCAATACGACGAGTACATCCATGAGTTTTGTTGGATCATAAGGTTAAGCAGCATCAATGCATGAACCTGATGACCGCTGGGAATAAAACGCATGCATTTAATATCTGAGGAGGAGATAAGCGAGTCGGAAGACCTCTTGCAGTATAAATTTAACAATTTGTATATTTTGAGGAATATAGTAAACTGAGGCTAAAGTGAGGATGAGCGTAGTGAAGTTGATGTGATGAGTAAAAGTTTTAAGATACCCCGTACTTGGGTGATAAGGCGCGGTCGAATATCTAGAACATTGGATCACCAACAAACTTTTTTTTCAAAATTTTCCGTAATTAGCCGGATTTGTGATAAATGAAGCCTATTTCCGTAATCTGCACACTCTTTTGGTTAATCTCAAAGAGTATTTACATTCACTCAATGATTTATTTTTAATCTAACTTGGTACATACATAACTACTGTTAGACGTCAATATTTTGTGTTTGTTAACATCAAGTTAGTTTATTACGGAAAACATCAATTCTTCCAATTACAAATAACACATGCATAAAAAAAATTAATATAGTAAAAACATATATAAGCAAAACATGTTATCAATTTTCTTTAACAGTTAATAAATAAAAAGTTAATAAAATATTAATATATAAATAACTAAAAAGGGAAAGTTTTTAAACAATTTTAAATTTATGATTTCTACTAGTAACAACGTGCATTAATAAACAAATAATGATTTATCAATTTTTTTTTTGTGAAACAAATCAAAAGTTAAGCTATAATTATTAAATAATGATGGTTTGGCAAACACTGTTAAATTTATTAATAGAGAAACTGAAAAAAATCTATGAAAGAAAATAAGAAAGAAGTTAATCAAGTTTTGAGATCATTAATAAAAATAATAATCTTGCCACAAAAAAAAAATTTCACAAAAGTCAACCTTTGCAGTTACAGACATTATAGAATCTAAGCAAAAACAGACTGCTAGATAATCTTAGGACCCCGCCAGCTCTGTGCTTCGTAATGACTTGTATTTGCTGACTGTTGCCGAGCCTTCATATTTCTTTTAAAAAGAGACTTAATTTTTTATTGGTAGAAATCAGGTGCAGGGTACCTCAAAACTTTTCTTCATCACATTCTTATTACGGTAAAAATATCATCAAATATTTTGGTTGACGCTGGGATCCGTGGTGCAGCTGCAATAATGCAGGTTTTTGGGTAGACTAACTACGTAATACAGTTGTGTATTGCCTATATTGCCGCTGCACCACGGATCCCAGCATCAATCAATATTTTGTATGGAAGTATTATTATTGTCCACAACCAGATGAAATATTAACTTGATGTTTAAGAAACATATCTTTTTGATCAGCTGATTTTTTAAGATTATGCTACTTGTGTTAGAGGCAAAGAGACTAAAACTATTTGAGGGTGGATACAACAGCTCTTATCATTCCTTGGGTAGCTAGGTGCCGTAACGGTACATTGGTGACGTCATTTTTTTTTATTTTTCCTAATAATTACAATTTCACGTAAATATTACATCATTTTTCGACTATTTTATTTTAAATCAAGTAAAATGAATTTAAAATAAGTTTTAATTATTATCTATTGCATGTATTCTTTAATAGTTAGTTTTGAATAAAGTGGTATAATGTGGCCTCACTGAAAAATGTCCGCCGATAGTACAATGCATGCTACAATAGGAGTTGTAGAGGGGTGGGGGAGTATCTATTCTTTCTCTAGGGAGACTTTAGTGGGGGTAAGTACAGTTAGGGCACCTATGGAAACTGTCTCTCTTCCAGACCCCTTATCACTGTGTTAATCGGGTCCTGTACTCCCTCTAATAGTTTTAGTCTCTTTGGCAAGAGGTAAACATATCAGCTTACTTTGTGGTATTGGATTTGAAAATTTTCAATTTATACAACAAATTGTTTTATGAATGTTTCTAATTTGGCAGGTACAGAGGAAAAATAGTGAACACCAGTCCACTTCAAGTCAAATTTGTGGACTATGGCAATATAGAGGATGTTTCCATATCTCATCTCAGAGAACTTCCTTACCAGTTCTCAAAGACTAAACCCTTGGTATGTATTAATTAATTCCCAGCCATTTTATACGGTAGTCAAACATGGTGCCTAACACCAAAACTGAATGATAAGCTGATATCAACACAGGGCCAAATGATGCAAACCAAGTTTGAGATCGGTAAGTTTGTAAAATACAAAATGAAAACTTGATGAAAGGTTACGGCGGAAGAATTCCAATGAAAGAAGGACATAAACTAAAATAAAATTTGGCTGGACATGTGTGTAGAATGAACACTCTACACAGATTGGCTCTTACATAGATTGCCTCAGCCAGCTACTGAGTGGACTTCGTATAGTAGGACCAGAAACAGTGGAAGACCTGCTCAAAGATGGTACAATGATTTCTCAGAAAGAATAAGAAAGCTATGGCATAGAACAGTTACAATAAGGCAAAGTTGGAAGAAGGCCGTAAAAACTCATTTTAAGTAATTTCTAGTCTTATATTAATCTAAAGGCAATTCCATATATAGGCACACTTTTAGATTTCAATTTCTAGTTATTTTAAGTACATAAAAATAACAACCTTAAATTACGCCTAAACAGGTAGGCTTTTGCATAAAACATATCAAGAAAGCTTTGATATTAAACTTATAAACTTTATTTGGTAAATGTACAAGTACAAACAAAAATGTCAAGCAAAAAGTAACATAAGGAATAATGCCATAAATTAATATTGCACTTTGAACTCTTATAAAAATCTTCTACTCCATTCAGTGGGTTTTCAATTAATATTTTAGGCTTTTATTTTTTGAGGCAAATGATTGTAATATCGTAAGCCTGATGGTATAATGCTTTGTCTCTTTGTTATATCAAGTCTACAACACTTGGTTAGAAGGTTATTTTTATGTCTTGTATTATATAAGTGATAATGACCCACTGTTTGATAATTTGTAATGGTAGAGTGAATATATTTAAGAATTAACAAACAATACAGGGAATAAACTGTAAGTATTTCATTTTCTCTGATATATGCTGAGCATGAGACACGAAATGAGAGTTTAAACATAGTCCTGATAGCTCTTTTTTGAAGTAAAAATATTTTATCTCCAGACGGTATATAATACGAAATTTAATGACTAGATTTAAGAGAGTAAAAAGTAACAGTTGCCAACTTAACTTAATAATCGACAAACTGAATAGTATATAATTATTTTTATTTGAAAACTAAGATACCTATAAATAAGAAGATATACAAGAATAAGATGTATAAAAAAAGAATATAGCATTAACAATCATTTTGAGTAGAACTAGTTAATGCTAATAATAATATAA
The DNA here is from genome assembly GCA_018340805.1 of Microvelia longipes. Taxonomy (NCBI): domain Eukaryota; kingdom Metazoa; phylum Arthropoda; class Insecta; order Hemiptera; family Veliidae; genus Microvelia; species Microvelia longipes. Next base: position 58,338,512 of record JACMZG010001908.1, read on the forward strand.
GAATAAATAATTTAAAAAATAAAAACTAGTTCTTTATTTAAAAGTAAAAAAAATTAAGTTGGCTATCCTGATTTTTTAAAAAATTTTAATTGCATACTCATTGTTTTTTTTTTTGAAAAAATATCATTAAATCAAAGTTTTTTTAGTTTAAAACCTTAGCTTTAACTGTTTAACCTGTCTTAAACTTTAATAATTAGATTAAAATATACTTATAACTGCTCTAATATCTGCTCTAATATTTCAATTATGTCAGATAATATTGTGTGCGATTGACGAACTTTTTAACAAATACACCTCCTGACATTGCTATTGAAGCGAACTTGGTAAAAGAAATGTGTTCAACGAAGTTATATGAAAGCAATGTAACCAATTTTAAAGTTTAAAAAATTGGTGCATGATCATAATTACAACAAGTAAGTGAAAATGCATTGCTTGTTTATTTTAATAATGAATGAAAAACAAAACAAGCGTCAAGTCTTCGGTCACTGCATTCAATGATCAAATCATCTTTGCTTGTGAGAGAAAATTTTAATATCAAAAGTATGATCACTAATAGCACTATTAAAAAGAAAAAACGAAGGTTATGTTGCAAAGAAAGCGAATGTTTTTACTAAGAACCAAGTTGAAGACTTTTTGCATAATTCACCAAACGACGAGTTTCTTATGATAAAGGTAAGATAATTTTCAGTTAAAAAATCTTGAAAAAAGAAATGAAAAAAGACATTCTTACTTTATTTTCATGTCGACGTCTGGATAAAATCTTGTATGCACCTTGGAGTAAAATGCCATTATTCCCTTGCAATAATTTCCTCCCTCGGCTTCGCCTCAGGAGTTAAACAACTAAATCCTTGGTTCCTCGGCTTTCGCCTTAGGAACAACATAATGCTCAGGGGAATAATGACATTCTTTACTCCCTTGGTGCATAAATAACTATTATCTACATTATTGGCATTGCCCCAGAGTTGCACACCATATGATAGATGTGAGTAAAAGTAGGCATAATAACTTTTTACGATGCCATTTGAATATGCATTGTTTGATTAACCTCATAATCTAATAAGTTTTTCTCTCATAGGACTTGATTTTTGTGCCAAGTTTCATTGAAATGTGATCATCAGCCATTTAAGCTGAAGAGTGTTAACAAGGAATGTGTTCATGGATTCTATGCATGGAGAACTATGCTAGCCATGGATGTGGTCTCTCTATTAAGAAACAATTTTTATCAAGCAAATATTTTTTGGGATATTTATGATTTTGTTTTATATTTAACGTGATGCCATTTTGATAGGTCATGTTGGATTAACCCAAAAATGTAATTAGTTCTTTCTCTCTTGGGACTTAATTTTTGTGCCGAGTTTTATTAAAATTGGATATAAACTGTTTAAGCTATAGCATCTTCAAAAGAAATGTCCACATCCATACATACAAACATCATTTTTTTATTTTTGGGATCTGTAGGTGCTGAAATGTGGACATTTGCAATTAATGCAATGCTTCTCCCCCTTTCAGGAGCCAGGGAAGCAACATATTTTTCATATTTTACTCTACATACAAGGTGTTTCATAATTTTGTGGGTATTTTTACTTCAAAATAAGATTAGAAAAAGTCTTTAATCAAAATTTATATGCTAGAGGTGTTACGAGTGTTAAAACATGTTGTTGATATTTTTCAGAGTGTATTTTACTTTTAGTCAATAATGGTGAAAGAATTAATAGGTTAATGTTTAGTTAGACATTGGGGTATGACGTTATGTCAAGCCATCAATAATATCGGGTTTTTAATGATTCTACAGTTCCCACATGTATCTTTGTATTTTGCTTGAGACATTTTATAGCTGTCTCTCACATAATAATATTTTTTATAACTTTATAAGTAAATTTGGTTTACTGATTTTTTGATTTATTATATACAGGCATTTATGATAAAATTAGAAGACCACGTTGGTGAGAAGTATAGGAGTTTAGGGTTTGGCTCAACTCTCTCTGTCCGGCCTATTTCTAGAGTAAGTTATGCTTTATCTCCTTTCTCACTTAATGTGAACTATAGTCTCGAACCCTTGAAAAGGTATAATCAGGTAAGGAAAGAACAAAATCTGCATAATTCATATAGGGTGTTTTATATAAAGTGTCCACCAAAAAAGGAAGTAATAGCACTCCTCAAAAGGAACAAAAAAATGTTCTATAATATAAACCCCAATCTCCAACCATTTTTCCACAAGATCAAATTTAATATTCTTATAAATATTTATATATTTATATTCTATAATTATAATTTATATATTCTTTAATTATATATTTATATATTCTTATAAATTATATATTTATATATTCTTATAAATTATTTGACTTCTCATCATAACTCGTTAACAGGTCTCAAAGTGTTCAAGTTAAAATAACAAAATTGGTCACGTTAAAAAGCTGAGTAAATTTCCTTAAGTGTAAACTGTTAACTATGTCAAATATTTTGGAACTACTACCCAAAACCAAAAATTTACATGAAATATGATTTCTTTTTGCAAAAATTAATTTTTGGAATTTTTATAGTAAGGTTTTAGAGGAAGTAAGAGATGAGCAAAAGTTTAGCCAAGAACGGAAAACTTCTCTTACCATTTACTTTTAAAAAAACTCAAACATTTTTATACTTTCAATAGTCAAAATTTTAAGCTATTGTTGCTAGAAGTTGGAAAATTTATAATTTTTGGCATTTTAGCATATCTCTACAATGTTAATTAAATGGTACCCAAAATAATTCAAAATCTCTAAAACTGGGGGAAAAATTGGTTTTAGAGAAAAATGTATAAGAATGAAATATGTTTATTTTACTCCCTAGAGTCTAAAAACACATCATTATTTTTTCACTTTAAAAAAATAGGTTATTAAATTAGGTTTTCTTTTCTCGTCTCTTACTTCCTCTAATGCACTACCTTAAAATTCCAAAATATTCAATTTTTCCTAAAAAAAACATTTTTCATGTAAATTTTTGGGTAGTATTTCCAAAATATTTGACATAGTTTATAGTTCTTACTTTAGGAAATTTACTCAGTTTTCCAATGAGACCAATATCATCTTTCTAGCATGAACAGTTTAAGAGCGGTTAACAATTTTAAGATGCGAGGTCGAATGATTTTTAAGAATTATAAATTTGACCTAGTGGAAAAATGGTTCGAGATCGGGGTCTATGTTATAGGACAAATACATGTTATTTGATAAAAATTGAACTGTTGCTGATAATGAGACGATGACACTTAGTACACTTGTTGGCTTTAAACATGACTATTGCATCTTGAATTCTATCAAAATATATAATAAAATGGGGGAAAATTTGCCCACATTTTACAATTTTTCGATGAGTCATTATTGCCAGGTAATAATTTCATCGTAAGAAAATAATTTTCTGAATAGTACAACAAGACCTAAAGATTGATTTTTGTATCAAGTTTTTACTCTCTAAATATTACAGCAGTATAAAATAGTTCACAGCAACTTTAAACTGCACTTCTGTGGTATGTTATGCTCACCCACACATAAAATCAAATGTGTCCCTTCCTCCCTCCCCGATTGATAATGGGGGGAGGCTATGGAGCATTTAAGCTTTTTTTTTTTATTGTTATTGTTATTAAAAAGAATTAATATATTACTTATTTATAAAGTTTATTTTATAATTTAAATGATTACAATTATAAATTACTAATTTAATTGCATGATGCTATACTATATATCTGCCTCCGTAGCCGAGGTCATATAGTACTGGACTTCGGTACTGGAGGTCTGGGGTTCACAGCCCGGGCTATGCTTTCAGTTTTTATGAATAGAATTTAATGCGAAAAAAAAACCACCCGAGGTGGTTCCCGCAGGGTGAATACCCTGAAGGGCCGAAAGGCCCTAAACAGGCATTATTATATTATTATATATACTATATAATTTTTATTTTTTAAATTAATCAATTTATTCTGTGGCCAACTTGGTAATATACCAATACATTAGTAGAACTAGAATACTAGTAAATTAGTTATAGAAAATTAATATCATCTTTGTATTTTCTCTTTGAGAAATGGCTTAAACTCAATTTTTTGCTTAAAGTTAGCTTACCTGATTTATGTGTTTTTATTTTTATGTGTGCTTATTAATGTACTTATGGCAGACAAGTTTTTTATTATGTAAAAACTTTGCCACATTTTATTTTTGTAATTGCTACAATAGAATAAATTTTTTTTCATTTCATTTCATAAGAATTTATAGGGGGGAGAGGGGGGTTGAGTGAAAAAAGTTTGAGAACCACCCCTTATTGACTGAAAGTTTAAGCCATTACATTGTTCATTCTTAACTTTCATATCAATGCTTTTTAACCGCCATTTTTCAGATAAAACTCAATATTGTAATAATTATACAACTCTGAGTACATGCAAGTTTAGGTTCTTAACAACACAAAAAATGTGTTTATAGAGACTGTTTTGGTTTTTCCTGTTCCATTGCTTCTCCCACAATTATATGCCAAAAGGAAGCAAACTGACAGTTTTTAAAATATTTAACATAATTATATATTTGTTTATTGTGATTACAGAGCAGTGATGGTGTAGGTTGGCTTGTGAGCATAGAGGAAACCAAATTTGACTCTGATGAAAAAATAAAATTTAAGTCTGTTGATAAGGTAGAGCAACCTCCTGCCTCTATTGCCTCACCTCCTGTCCCATCTTTTGTCTCTACTGTGCCTTCTGTTAACCACTCCTTCCTACCTAAAAATATTTTTACAGAGGTTGGTATCTTAACTATTGTTTAACAGCCTATTCTTATTACTGTTACTTCTTACTATTACTATAGAATATATTGGACAAATACATTACTGCTTTATTTATAGTATCATGTTTAGTTATAAGTTTAAATATGATAATTATAAAATAAGGAAGACATCTTCTATTATATTGATTTAAAAATTCCATCTATTGCTTCTTTAACCTCTATAATTATATGTTGGATAGGAAACCAATTTTGTTTATAATGTAATAGTTTTGTGGAGACCCTTGCTTCTGTGACCAATTTTTAAATTGATAGCTCAATAGACAGCGTAACAAAGCTATCCAGCTGCTTAACATCATGTGATAGGTTTCTGGCTCACGTCACAAAGCTTTCTATTAGCACAGGGTTTATTATCAGTTGACAATGTGGAAAAATAGTGTTGAGGAATCAATGATGTTGGCCTGATATGAAATCGTGGTTGTTGTTTATCATCCAGGACTGACCTCATTGGCTCCTTCCCATTATTTTCCCACACTATCAACTGATAATAACTGTTTGTTATTATATTAAAGAGACTAATTCTTAAAGGTAGGATACAACAGCTCTTATCATTCTCTGGGTAGCATGTTACCATAACTAAGTGACATACATACATAAGTGACATATTTTTATTTTATTTTTATAATAATTACAATGTATTGTACATATTTGATTATTTTTATGACCATTTTGTTTGAAATTAAGTAAAATGAATTCAAAATAAGTTGTAATTATTATCTATCACCTATATTCTTTAAATATCTGTATTGTATAAAATGATTTAATGTGACATCACTGAGAAATGCGTTCTGTGCTCTAATAGGAGTTGCAGAGAGATGGGGAGTCTCTAGTCTTTCTTTCTCTAGGGAGACCTAGTAGAAGTAAGTACTGTTATGGTACCCAATGGAAAGTGTCTCACTTCTAGACCCTTTATTACTGTGCTATTCTACCTAAGTACTCCCTCTAAGTATTAGTCTCTTTATATAATATTAACATTCTGTCCTTTATAATTTAATATAATATAATATAAAAACCTTATTTTGACCTATTCCTCCTAAATATAATTAACAATCCTTTATAATAGGGATTTTAATATAAATTGAATTTTATATATTTATGGAAAATGCTGTTTAAAAGTTTTTACCGCAACTAAACTGCAATATAATTAAAATGCTAGTAAATCTAAATGAAATAATTTCACTAGCAAATCCTTTAAATATTTTTATCAATGAAATGTAAGCAGGAGGAGGGCAACCAGCCTTATTATAAGTCAGGAGTACCAACTATGGGTATTTAGTTAAGCTGTCAATCGCTATGTTGTGTTTAGGTGCTGATAACATACAAGCCTGCTGAGGGTGTCAGAGGTGAATATTGGGTTAATCTTAAATCAGCTTTGTCAGCTATGAATGACATGACTCAGCACCTTGGAGAACTCTCCAGTCAGCCCGTTAAACCCCTTCATGGACACATTTATGTTCATCTTGTCGAAGGCCTATGGTTTGTATTTATTTATAAATTTAATAAATAAATTTCTACCTCCAATGTAACATAATTAAATAATTAAAGCTGTTTGTAGGCTTAGATTAATTAATATGTCGTTTTTAGTTTTATGTTTTTTATGATCAATAAATAAAATAAACAAATCAAGTTTGAGGGATATTTGAACTTTTTTTTTCACCGTATGAAAAAAATACGTTTTCTTCCCAGCTGTCACCCATCTATACACTGACCTTGCCAGATACTGCTTAACACTAGTGATTCAACAAAAACCAGAAAAAAAAAATATGTACAAATCATAATGCTGACATGATTTGTTAATAGAACTGACTTATTACTTGCTGTTTAGGAGTAGAGCCAAAGTCCTCAGTACAAGTGGAGATGAAGTCAAAGTCTTATATATAGACTATGGTAATGAGGATACAGTGAAGTCATGTGAATTACATCCTCTTCCTACCCAATATGTACAGGTTTCACCATATGTAAGTAAACTGATATTCTGTAACTCTCTTAAATTACATTTCTGTCTTAAAGTCTAGAGTGGAAAGCTCATACTTCCATTATGGATGCCTCACTTTAAAAATAGAGCTCATTTTTTAGTTAATAAAGTCTATTAAAAATCAAACATATACATTTTATAAGAATAATATTTAAACGATTCTTAAAATAAAATTTTAATTATTTTATTTTTGGAAAATGTGATATCAAAATTTATAAGTATTAAAAGTTGAAGCCTTTTATTTTGGAAGTATGTATTTGATTTAATGAGCTAAAGTGTATTATAACCTTAAGAAGAGGGGAGGGGAGGGGGGTGATGTGATGAATCCAGGTAATGATGAATCTTTCTGTAAACAGTTTCTTTAAACTTCCTAACTTTGCCTACTTGCAAAGCCTCCTTGCAAAATATAGTACCCAAAGCAATATTATACATTCTCTCGTGATAATAAAGTAAAAATACATCACTTGCTTTCCTTGTCAGCTGCCAGCCCTTTTAGACCAAGAGCCCAGGGGTGTTTTGTTAATAAAAAGTGTAATGGCTGGAAACTGGTTTAATTTTTCGTAAATACCTTCCTGAACAAGGATCTGCAATTCTGCCGACTCGTATCGGATGGGTATCCCAGGCAGAACGCACTTTAGGGGTGGAAGGTTCTGCCTGAGATGCCCATCCGATACGAGTCGACAGAATTGCAGATCCTTGTTGAGGAAGGTATTTACGAAAAATAGAGACCGGTTCCAGCCATTACACTTTTTATTTACAAAACACCCCTGGGCTCTTGGTCTATTTCCTTTAAGGAGATAAAGAAGCTGATGCCATATTTGCTCCCTGATTTTATTTAAAGTGAATAATACCTGTGTTTACAGTCTATCAACTACTTAAAAAATCTTGATAAGTCAATTGAGGCACTGCCGATTCTAAAAAAAAATCCCATCAAGATGGGAGCAGGAAAAAACTTTGTCAACAAATTAGGTTATTTTACCCGTGTTTTCTTGGCAACGTTTTTTACCTTTCTTCTGTGTAGTTTTATTTTTTTTTATTAATTAAAAACAATGACTTGTTGTTTTTAATTTATAAAAAATGTGTGAATTCTATAAACTTAAAAGTGAGACTAAGTATAAATTACTTTAGTTTTATTTTATACCATTTTCATGATTAATTAGTAAGTACTTTTTCAAATGATGTAAACATAAGAAGAACCACAAACGAAGTGAACGATTGCTGCGAAGGAGGTTATTTCACTACAGCAATCAGGGATGAGTCAGGTTATTTTACCCACCCCGCAGCACTTGAGATCTCAATCACTTCTTATCTTATAATATTTTTTTTTCATTTCTTCTTACTTTAAACAATGCTTTTTTAATATTATTATTTTTTAGCATTCTTGCTTACTCAATCTGCATTATATTATTATTAATTTAACTTCTACCCGAAAATACGTATGATACAAAACATTTGGTACAATAAAAAACAAATGTCACAATAATTATATAAAATGTATAATAATTATTACAATAATTAATAACCATAATTAAAAATATTATATAAAAATAAATGTAATAATATAGAGGCAAGTGAGAAAGTCTGATATCAATTTTTTGCAAATCTCAAAATCTTGATGGCAGTCACACCTTCATATTGGGTCCAAGATAAAATTTATTTACCAACAATAAATGAAAGACATTTATCTTTTTTTTTGACATATTATAAGTTACTTTAAACATAAAATGATAAAATAGAGTAGGTCTTATTGGAAACCGCAACTCAAATTCATTATTATTAACAATTTCATTATTACTTAGGAATGCTGTGTTCCTTTCCTAATATATGTTTAATAAATTTACAAAAAAATTTATCTTCATGTTGAAATTAATTTGTTACTGCTTTTATGTTAATGTTGATTACATTGTTAGTTGGCCCTAGAGTACTTTTTGGGTTTGCGGGAACGTACAAGATTAAATGGATCAGACTAATTGCGTTTCGAGCACTCCCACAGGTGGGGAGGGGTTTCTACTATGGTTATCCTGTTACTTCACCCAAGTACCTGTAGGTATTTTTCTCTTTCCAAAGTTAAGCGCCTGCTGCTTCTATTAAAACAGCTGTTTTTCATATCAAAAGTTAAAGCTTAAGGAGTATAATAAGTTGATAACATTGATTTGTTTGTCAGGCCATCAAAGTTAGACTAGCTCCTGGTACAAGTGAAAAATATTACAACAAAAGTGAATTTGAAATCATTTCTCTCAAGCCAATAGTGAAGGTAACAATATTCTTTAATAATAACTTTCTTTAGTTTAACTACTCTCTTTATATCTGTCAAAAGTGAAAGTCATCTGATGACATAAGTCAATCAAAAAGTTAACAAATATTGTTTAAATTGTTTAATCTTTAAATAGATGTTCTCTAAGTTCTTAATTTTTCTTTAAACTTTAATAATATCAAATTACTCTCTTTAGTTTAACTACTCTCTTTAAATCAAATTGCTTTCTTTAGTTTAACTACTCTCTTTAAATCAAATTACTTTCTTTACTTTAACTACTCTCTTTATATCAAATCTTTACTTTAACTATCTCTTTATATCAAATTACTTTCTTTACTTTAACTACTCTCTTTATATCAAATTACTTTCTTTACTTTAACTACTCTCTTTATATCAAATTACTTTCTTTAGTTTAACTACTATCTTTATATCAAATTACTTTCTTTAGTTTAACTACTATCTTTATATCAAATTACTTTCTTTAGTTTAACTACTATCTTTATATCAAATTACTTTCTTTAGTTTAACTACTCTCTTTATCAAATTACTTTCTTTACTTTAACTACTCTCTTTATATCAAATTACTTTCTTTAGTTTAACTGCTTTCTTTATATCAAATTACTTTTTTAGTTGAACTACTCTCTTTATATCAAATTACTTTCTTTAGTTTAACTACTCTCTTTATATCAAATTACTTTCTTTAGTTTAACTACTCTCTTTATCAAATTACTTTTTTACTTTAACTACTCTCTTTATATCAAATTACTTTCTTTACTTTAACTACTCTCTTTATTCAAATTACTTTCTTTACTTTAACTACTCTCTTTATATCTTTACTTTCTTTACTTTAACTACTCTCTTTATATCAAATTACTTTCTTACTTTAACTACTCTCTTTAATCTACTTTCTTTAGTTTAACTACTCTCTTTATATCAAATTACTTTCTTTACTTTAACTACTCTCTTTATATCAAATTACTTTCTTTAGTTGTTTATCTTACATTTGATTTTGTAAGTTTTCTAATTTGTTGGTTTTTTTCTTTAGTTTTAAGTTTTTTTTGTTAATGTTTAAAAATATATTTACCCTGATTATTATGACCAGGATCCTTGGTTGAAAGCTCATTAGTGCAATCTGAAATATTTTGGACTGATGTCTTAATTTCTCATCATTTATTAATTACACATCCACTCATGGATATAACTTACATTGATGTGGGGTTTGTTGTAATTGTTAAGTTGTCTTCTTAATGGACAGGCCTTTCAAATAAATGTCATGTTTATACAAATTTGATTCAAATTATTAATATAAATTATTTTATAAAAGTTATAATTAAAAGAGAGGGTTTGTTTGTATAGATATTATGAGAGATATACACAAATCATTCCTTTTGGTCAGTTTAGTATTTCAGCCTTAGAATAATACTATATATAGAAGGAGCACAGGACCGTAAACACAATGTAATTCCACTGATAACACGAAAGCCGGTTGACTGGTGCAACTAAGTAATGCTGCCAACCTGACAACAAAACATTATTTTAAATACGTGTCATAAATATCTATTAATGAAGAAAGATCGTAAAGAACAAATATAATAACTTAAAACACCTGCTGAGTATTTAATAAAACTAGTCTTAGATGGCAAAAGGGTGGCGGAATACAAGAATCTACATTTAGTTGACGAGGACTACTTTTTATATATAATTTTAATAAATACGTTAAACTACAATTTAAAATGCTTAAAATATTGTAATGCACCGATATTTGTATTAGTATTTTATGAATAATCAATCATTAATTAATAATAGAACATAATAATTCAGCAACCGGAAGTATTGCCAACTTTTTTTTAGGTAATTGTATATTGTAAGGGTGGCAGCATTACTTAGTTGCACCAGTGAACCGGCTTTCGTGTTATCAGTAGTGCTCCTTCTATATATAGTATTATTCTAAGATTTCAGCTCACATTTTGATTTTCGAACATTATTATTCCTTGTTATTCTGCCCCATATAGTATTTATTTCTATTATTCCTATTTATTGAATTTAGAAACAGTCAAAATAAATCAAATTAACAGTGCAAAATTACAATGCATTTTGTAATAAAATGTTTATAATACAAAACAAGACATGTTTGAGAAGCAGGTGAAAATCAATTCTTGGAGGAGGTTTCAATGAGGTTACACCGTGCACCTGAAAGCCTCAAAAATATATTTCAAACCTCAATGCATTGAGATAGGGTATGCCCCCTCTAAGCAATATATCTCAATGTTCTGCCCCAATTCAACTAAAACAGGGCTGACATCATAGAGATATATTACTAGAGGGGCCATATTGGTTGAATTTTGAAACATCGAAAAAGTAACCTGAACACAAGCAAAAAAAACAAAAAAAACAGTAAATTATATAGTAGAATGTTTAAAATACAAATCACAACACAAACAATCTGCAGGAAGCCGAAAACAATTGATTAATTATAACCTTAACTCCCTCTTAGAGGAGGTTTCAATGAGGTTACACAGAGCCCCTGAGAGACCCCCACTAAAAATGTTTCAGGCCTCTCAATGTATTAAGATAGGCTATGCCCCCTCTAGTATATATCTCTATGGCTGACATAGTTATCTGTCAAATTTTTTCTTATATTAACTTTTCTGTAATACATTTTAATTTATAGGACAACGATGGTGTGTACTCAGTACTAGTGGAAGGAGAAGAGATTTCTGATGTAATTTCTAGTCCTGCTAAACATTTGTCTGCTCCAATCTCTCCTACATCCAGGCCTCAACCTACTGCATCTATGAATCATTCTTCTCCAACACCCACTACATCTATGGTTCAATCTACCCCCATTGTGTATGTTGACTTTGTTTTTGCCATACAATACAATAGCTATTTATTTATTGCTAGTAAAGTGGGATATAGCAAGTTGAAGGAGGTCATAGGGGATGACTTTATAAAGAAGAAACAGGGATATAGCAAGTTGAAGGAGGTCATAAGGGAATGACTATATAAAGAAGTAACAGGGATATATCAAGTTGAAGGAGGTTATAGGGGAGTGACTATATAAAAAAGTAACAGGGATATAGCAAGTTGAAGGAGGTCTCATCTTGATATAGTGATCTTTATATAGTGATTGGTGATCATGATATAGTGATTTTTATGATCAGTTCAATTTTCATTTAAACGTGCCAATCAGAATATGCTGTGACTCCTCAATAAGAGGATTTTTATTTTAATTATTTTTTCAATTTTTTTATGGTTGATTTATTTACGATTAATTTTAAGTTATCAAATTTTAATGTAATTATTTTATAACTTTTTCTCATTTATACTGTAAGTATATAGAAAAAGTATTGTCTATGCCAGCAGAGTGGCTGGAAACAAAGCCCAAAATACATGGCTCTGAATATTTTGTACAACAAGTTTCATATCGTATATTTAATTTTTTCTTTGCTTTCTTTATTGCTTCATAGACCTGTTGTCAAGACGGAGAGTGGTGTGATGAAGTCAGATGCCTTAGAGACAGCGTGTGAGGCAGGAGAATGCAGTGTCATTGTTAATAACATCTATAACAGTGGAGATATACACAGTGTTACTAAGATCTCCGGCACAGTGGTTGTCAATAAATTTAGTAAACATATGGAGTCCATACAACAAGCTCTTGATAAACTTAGTCAAACTGTCCCTTTTACTGCTGATTTTAAGTAAGTTCTCTTGTCTATATATATATATATATATATATATATATATATATATATATATATATATATATATATATATATATATATATATAATATATATATACTAGCTTCATATATACCCATCATGCCGAGTACATATTGTTGTGCTTGATACATGTCTGCACTCAATATAGTCTGTTGTTATTTTTATAGTTTTGATAGATGTACACCTAAAACTAGTAGAATTAGTTTTAAGTGTATGTGGTTTGATAGATAATATAGTAATATAGATATAATATTGATATAATATAGATAATATAGTATTCTAGTATCTCCTAGAATGTCTAAATAGAATTAAGTTTCCTATCTCATTTCTTTAAAATCATCAAAAAACACTCCATGATCTGTGTCTTCAACTAACTTTACATGCCACAGATGTGTCATTAAATTACCATGTTTTAGATGTGTCATTAAATTTACATGTCTTAGATGTGTCATTAACTTTACATGTAACAAATATGTCATTAAATGTACCTGTCATAAATGTGTCATTAACTTTCTATGCCTCAGATTTGTCATTAACTTTACATGTCACAGATGTGTCATTAAATTCAATGTCACAAATGTGTCATTAACTTTACATGTCACAGATGTGTCATTAACTTTACATGTCACAGATGTGTCATTAACTTTACATGTCATTGATGTGTCATTAACTTTACATGTCACAGATGTGTCATTAACTTTACATGTCACAGATGTGTTTAACTTTACATGTCATTAACTTTACATGTCACAGATGTGTCATTAACTTTACAATGTCACAGATGTGTCATTAACTTTACATTTCATTGATCTTTATATGTCACAGATACAAACAAAGGCCCCCTCCCCTAGTACAAAAGGCCAGCCTTTAGTATATGAGGCCAGCCCCTAGTACATAAAGCCAATCTCTTGTACATAAGGCCAACCCCTGGTATACAAGGCCAGCCCCAAGTACACAAGGCCAGCCCCTGGTACTTAAAGCCAATCCCTAGTACATTAGTACATAAAGTTAATCCCTAGTATTCGAGGTCAGCCCTTAGTACACAAGACTAGCCCCTAGCACATAAAGCCAATCCTTAGTACATGAGGTCAGCCTTTAGTACACAAGGCCAGCCCCAAGTACACAAGGCCAGCCCCAAGTGCACAAGGCCAGCCCCAAGTACACAAGGCCAGCCCCAAGTGCATAAAGCCAATCCCTATAGCTTTTTAAGCTAATGCTTGATATCTGTAGCAGTTAAATGAAGTGTTATAATGTAAATCAATTGATGGTTGATTGTTTGTATTACAGATGTGAGGAAGGTAGCATTATAGGTTACAAGGATGATGAAGGTTTGCTATGCAGAGCTAGGGTTATTAATCATAGTCAAGATTGTACTAAGGTAGCTCTTATAGACTATGGTACAGTGACTAGTTGCTCTAGTGCCATGCTGCCTCTGACTCATCATATACTGGATATCCCTCACGCATCTGTTACTTGCACTATACACACTCCTCCTAATACCCAGTTCAAGGTAACTCTCCACTTTATAATTCATTCAATGCGTGGGAGTGAAAAAAGTCAACAAAGCTCCTCGTTGGTAAACAATAATAAAAACAAGCTGACATCATTTCTTCACATAGTAAATATACTACTATAATAGTATAATATACTACTATAATAGTATAATATACTACTATAGTAAAATAATTGTAAACCAGCGTGAGTAAATCAGTTAAATGAAATCCAGTGTTGATATATTTACAATTAATGATGTTTCGGGAGCAGTTACTTCTCCCTTTATTAGGATCATCTATAGAAAGATGGTGTGTGTTATGTGTAAGTGTGTCTGGATCTTAGAGAGTTCATCTACTTGTGGCCTCCCTTGATATAGTTCTTTAGTCTTAGTTTTAATTAAGTATTTGCCACACAGCGCAGAGTTTATAACTCTAAAGTGTGGCATTCTATCCTAAAATAGAATGATTTTTATATTGTAAAATTTATACTTTTAATAAAGGATATTTATTATAAAAAAAAAAAAAAAATATATAACTATAGGGATTAGGATTCTTTATAAACCTCTTACTACTTTCGAAAACACCATACCGAGGTCTTCCTAATTTTTTCAATCCTGCCTTTTTAACTCTTTGTTAAACATGGGTATCAATATTTATACTTGATTGACTTTTAGGCTAATGGTCAAATACAGCCATGTAGACTACCTCTTTTATTTTCTCCAATGCTCCTCTTTGTGTATGATTTTTGCATTATTTCATTCCATTCGGTGGTCATTCTTCCTTACATTAAGTGCTGTTTTTACCTAAGCTGCTCCTCAGAAACATAAATCTGGATTAGATGACACCTTGTTAACAGAGAAAGTGTTTTACCCTGTAAAGGACTTTTAAATTGTCAGTTATTATAAACTTGCTCTTCTATGACTTATCCTAATGTTTTTTGAGAAAAACCTAAATGGAGGCATACTAAAACTATTAGAATAATACTATATATAGAAGGAGCACAGGACCGTAAACACAATGTAATTCCACTGATAACACGAAAGCCGGTTGACTGGTGCAACTAAGTAATGCTGCCAACCTGACAACAAAACATTATTTTAAATATTTGTCATAAATATCTATTAATGAAGAAAGATCGTAAAGGACAAATATAATAACTTAAAACACCTGCTGAGTATTTAATAAAACTGGTCTTAAATGGCAAAAGGGTGGCGGAATACAAGAATCTACATTTAGTTGACGAGGACTACTTTTTGTATATAATTTTAATAAATACGTTAAACTACAATTTAAAATGCATAAAATATTGTAATGCACCGATATTTAGATTAGTATTTTATGAATAATCAATCATTAATTAATAATAGAACATAATAATTCAGCAACCGGAAGTATTGCCAACTTTTTTTTAGAATATTGTATATTGTTAGGGTGGCAGCATTACTTAGGTGCACCAGTCATCCAGCTTTCGTGTAATCAGTAGTGCTCCTTCTATATATAGTATTATTCTAAGCTGAAACTAAACCTTCATCCTGTGGGCTCAAGGTACATCAGAACTATAACTGTTGATTAATCACATTCTCTGCTTAAGTCCATGTATGCTAAAAGCCCTAGTTGATGAAGGGGGAAGGATCTGCTCCTAAAACATTTTTAATTGTAAATACCATTGACAATAGATTATATATCATTTGATACTACCGAGTTTTGCAAACATGAATAGTTGACACAATTATATCGTGACAATAGATTATGTCCAACTAATTTTACTCTTCAATATGAAAAACCAGCTGTACTATTGTTTACTTTCCAGGCCTGGCTCCTTTGAATTAATTGATTAGTTGCATATCATCTGATTATACTTATTGAGTGATCCATGTTAGAAAAACTTAATCCAAATTAAGTTTTTGGATTAAGAGCTATAAGTTGACAATGGCTATAACAGGACATGGTAAAATGGGTAGCTAATTGAAGAGGTTTAATCAATTACCAGTAAGAGAATGTAGTTGCGACAATACAAGTCAACAGACCTCTGACCATATATACTAGTTACTTGTCTTTTGCATGATAACCTAAGGTGACCCCTCATATACTCTGGACTACAGTCTATCGTTTAGTTTAAAAATCTTGACAGGTCAGTTTAGACACCACTGAATCTTGAGAAAAAAAATCCCTGCAAGAAGGAAGCGGGAAAAAACTATGTAAACAATCAGGTTATTTTACCCGTATTTCTAGGCGATTTTTTTACATTTCTCTTGTGTAGTTTTATTTTAAAATATCATTTTTAAGATTAATTTGAAAGTAGTTTTCAAAACGATGTAATCAAAAGAAGAACCATAAACAAAGTAAACGATTGCCGAGAAGAAGGTTTTTTTCCCTACAGCGGTTATTGTGGTAGGGATTTTTTTTTTCTCATTTTAAGTTAGAGGTTGGCAACGGCTTCTCTGATTGGTCAATCCCCAAAATACTTATGACCTTGGGGATTTTTAAACTAAACGATAGACTGTAGTCAAGGATTTTCTTGGCCTCCTTCAAATAATAAACATTTACTTTTAGACAAAGACTTTCGGCACGAATTTATTAAATTTATAAAAGAAATTGATTTTGAAAAATTAAATAAATTTTTAAGCAATACACAGTCGTACCCCGCAGCTATAGTTCAACTGTAAGAAATATCTCAAAAAGAATAAACATATAAATACTATTTAAAGTTATGGAACTACAAGACTAAAATTATTATTTAACATTTCAAGATATATAAATTGAACAAAGAAGATTCATCATGCTTGTTATGTTGGCACGACGGTACATGCAGGAAAGAATATATCTTCTTATAGACCAAGAGCCCATGGGTGTTTTGTTAATAAAAAGTGTAATGGCTGGAACCGGTCTCAATTTTTCGTAAATACCTTCCTGAACAAGGATCTGCAATTCTGCCGACTCGTATCAGATGGTTGTCCCAGGCAGAACACACTTTACGGGTCAAATTTACCACCCAAGTTAATAAAAAATGTAATGACTGGAAACAGGTTTAATTTTTCGTAAATACCTTCCTGATCAAGGATCTGCAATTCTGCCGACTCGTATCGGATGGGCGTCCCAGGCAGAACACACTTTACAGTTCAAATTTACCACCCAAGTTTACAAACAGTGTAATGGCTGGAACCGGTCTCAATTTTTCGTAAATACCTTCCTGAACAAGGATCTGCAATTCAGTCGACTCGTATCGGATGGGTGTCCCAGGCAGAACCTTTGACCCCTAAAGTGCGTTCTGCCTGGGACACCCATCTGATACGAGTCGGCAGAATTGCAGATCCTTGTTCAGGAATGAATGAATGAATGTTATTTATTGTGAAAACCATACAAAATTATACAATATTATATATAAAATTTACAATGGCATACAATCGTCATAATATAAAATTAACAATATGTTTTTAAATTAAAAAACTCTTCAACTGAGTAGCATGGGTTTTTCAATAAGAAATCCTTTACTCGACTTCCAAAGGAATCAATATCCATCTCTTTTGTTTCTTTCTCCAGCAAATTAAAAAATTGAATGCCTAATAAGTTAGTGCCAGTTCTGTACCTTGTTAATCTATGGGATGGAATCACTAACTTATCTTTGTTTCTAGTGTCATAGAAGTGGTTAAAATTATTTTTTAGTAATTTATCTTCATTTAATTTTATAAATTTTAGACAGTGAAATATAAACAAGTTATAAAAGGTCATTATTTGGAGTTTTTTAAACAGAAGTTTACAAGTAGCCAGTCTTCTGAAGGTAGTAGTAGCCAGTCTTGTTCAGGAAGGTATTTACGAAAAATTGAGACCGGTTCCAGCCATTACACTTTTTATTAACAAAACACCCTCTTGGGGCTCTTGGTCTATTAACTGAAGAGAGAGAAAAAATATTCAAATTAAATCCAAAATTCTGTATAGATTTCATATTGTGATAATACAATATGTATTATCATATTTATTTTAAAAAGAATTTTCAGTCTTTACTTTATCATTCTTTTTGTGATGTTTTATTTGTATTAAAGTAAACTTATTTTCATAGGTTAATGTTGGTAGTGTTTTAAAATGTAATAAACTATTAAAGAAAAACAGTAATGTTGAGTGTCAAGTTGAATATAACGGAGTAACAACTGATGCTGTACTGAACAAGTGGAATTACCTTCATGATAAATCCCTAACTCATGCTAGCTTAGAGTCTGGCTGCGATGTAGCTATATCTGCATATACGAGTAAATGCAATGCTGTGTATGTTCAGCCTTTGACTCACGAGAACAGTTCTCTCCTCCACACCATCATCCTCCAGACTGATAATATTGTTCAGCAAGGTAATTATAATTAAGAGTTGAATCCTCATTATATTCGATGATAAAGTAAGGGCACTTTTAAGGAAAATTAAATCTGAAGTTAGGTTGTAATAATGACTATATTTCGCCTTCTCCTCATGGCATACTCATGTCTGTAAGTATAAAAATAAAATGTAGGTATTATTAAGGATTAATTAAAAATTAAACAAAACTGAATCAAATTGAATTAACTTAAGTATAAACAATTAGAAAGAAAAAAAAAAAAGAAAAACATACCTCTTAGTAATTACTAAGAGGTATGTTTTTCTTTCTAATTTTTTATACTTAAGTTAATTCAATTTGATTCAGTTTTGTTAATTTTAATTAATCCTTATTAATACCTAAATTTTATTTTTATACTTACAGACATGAGTATGCCTTGAGGAGAAGGCGAAATATAGTCATTATTACAACCTAACTTTAGATTTAATTTTCCTCAAAAGTGCCCTTACTTTATCAGGTAATTATAATTTATTTAACTTACTTTTAATATTATTATTATTCATTGTGTTCCTCTTATTTTAATATAGTTTTTTGGATTTGGGCACAAAAAGGGGGGAAATTGTTTCAACAAATTAAATATTAAATTACTTTTAATTTAATTAAAATTAAAAATATTAAATTACTTTTAATTTACTTTTCTTGTTTATGAAATTTAGAATTTAACTAAATCATTCTAAGTGTGAAAAAATAAATATACTTGTATAAACTTTTAAAATTAAATGAATACATAGAAGGATAGATTATTCATTTAGCAGGTCTTTTTGCCTAAAATAAAATAAAATAAATTGAATTAATGCTTCTATGTTTTAATTATCTAGCAGCCGACACATTTCGTGTTCAAAAGTTTTGAGGTACTTTGTTCTTGTGGCTTGATGACTATTGCCCTGAAAAAGGAAGTGAAACAGAAAATTTGATTGTGTGTAGTATGATATGCGCACTTTAAGTAACACACAATAAGTACACCTAGTTTTGTTTCAATATGATAAGTATATCCATGATTTGTGTTGGATCATAAAAGTTAAGCGGCATCTAGTGTGGTCAGTGCTTGGATGGATGACTACTGGGAATGAAACGGATGTATTTACTATCCGTGCAAGACGTGTTGCAGTATAAATTTAATGACTTTTCTATACTTTATGGCCAAGAGAAGCAAGTCCAAAGTTAGGAGGATGAGCCTACCGAATCCAATGTAATGAGAAACACTCCCGAGCTACACCTTATCCAATTTTTTGTGTTCATTTCGTCAAAGACTTTTTTGGAGATATTACCTTACAACAATTAATATTTAATTATTTAATATAATGTAATTAATGATGTCAATGAATAACTAGTTTAGGATGTTTTAAAACAATTATTCATAAGTTATAAGGGTGAAGGGCAGGTGGAGTGTATTATAATAATCAATACGAAAAAGCCTCTCCACAAAGTTAATTAAATAAAATTCAAAACCTGCTTTTAACCTAAACGGTCATCATCAGGGCCGGAGAGAAGAATATATAGATGTAGGTGAGTCTATGATATCATCTCCATTTTGTGGAGAGGCTTTTTCGTATTGATTATTATAATACACTCTACCTGCGCTTCACCCTAATAACCCAAGAAAACTATTAATTTCTTCAAGGCCAGAGGTTTCTGTTCATATCACTAAAAGCAAAACACAGATCATCAAGCATGTGCTGTCACGGCAATACAGTGAATTTTAGGGTACATTTACGAGGCCTGACTGTTCAGAAGGTTCTTAATAAAAAATGTTTTCTGCAGCACTCATCAGGTTGAAAGCATATCCAAGAATGTTAATAATGTCTGTAAGAAATATGATTAAATAAAATTCAAAACCTGCTTTCAACCTAAACGGTCATCATCAGTGCCTAAAACAAAAAGTAAAAACTTTGTTTTTACTTTGTTGTGTGACCATACCTCACAGAACTCACCTGGACCCTAATCAGATTCTTCCCTATGTCCACACTCACACCTGTATTATTATGTTGCCTCCCACCACTGTCCAGCGACATCTTTCCAACATTTTCACTCAGTCTTGTCTTGGCCTTCATCTATTTCTTTATAATTACTATATTTATATTAATGCACATCAAAATGGCTTGGCTTGGTTTAGGTGAGCATGATCCACTTTCAAGAAATGTAACTCATTAGTTACAGTTGCTTTACTTTGTTTTTTACTTTTTGTTTTTAGGCACTGATGATGACCGTTTAGGTTGAAAGCCGGTTTTGAATTTTATTTAATTAACTTAGTGGAGAGGCTTTTTTGTATTGATTATTTTAATTATTCATATGTTCAAGTATTCTTTTTCTTCTTGGCAAGTCCTTTCAGAGAATATATGATTCCTCTGGTCTTAAACAATTTATAGTGGAAGTCATCTAAGCTAAACAAATATGTTTCAGGGCAGAGAATCAACTCACAACCAGAGGAGGGGGATATAGTAGCTTGTTACTTTGAAGAAGAAAATAAATACTACAGAGCTCAGATAGTTAACAAGTACAGCTCTCTGCTTGATAACTCTACTCTCTACGATGCTGTGTTTGTTGACTTTGGCAACACAACCACAGTGTCAATTGAAAAAATCAAATATATACCTGAAGATCTCAGAAATGTTGGTATTTTCCTTGTTTTAATAGTTTTATTTCAATTTATTTCTTCCCTATTTTCTATATCGAGAGCATGTCTTGTTATAGCAAAATAGAACATTGACTTTTTGATGTTTCACCACCTGGGAAGCCCAAAATGCTAAAAGAAATCTGTCAAGTATGAAACTAAGCTTCCCAGTCTAATTTTATTTAAAGATCATACAAAACATGGGGATTCCTCCATGGCCCTTAAATTAATTTTTAATATTTTGAGAACTGAGCTAGCCCTATATTATGTGCTGAAAACACTTAAAAAAGTGCTTATGAGTGTAAAGTACTTTTTTGAGTGAATATTAATGAATATCATTTGATACTACCAAGTTTTGCAAAACATGAATAGTTGACACAATATATTAATAAATTTTACCTACTTTACAGCCGCCTGAAAAAAATTATTAAATTAAAAAATATTTTTTGGAAAGCACAATGAGACAGACCTAAAGATTGATTTTTGTGCCAAGTTTTAACTCTCTAGCATGAATACACTGGGAGCTTAGATGATAACCACAGGATAAGCATAAAGCCAAAAAAAAGTTACGCCACCATTTCCAAGGAAACTAGATGGGCATGGGACAATATACTATTTAGGTTTTAGGATTATACTATTTAGGTCCAATATACTATTTGTAGTAATTTTTTATTTTCTCAGGATTTATTACATTATAATCTTAAACATGTTAAAAAATAAAATAATATGCACAATTAAGGTTTACACAATAATAAAGAACTAAAATTTAAACTTTAATTTAAAATTTAACTCGACATGTTTATGACCTGATAAGAAGGATTTAGTAGTGCTACGAGTGCCCAAGGGAGTAGAGAGATGAGGGTTGGCAACACTTTTTTTACATAAGGAAGGCCCTGATGTGTTCCTTCCCCTTTCTTATAATTTCGTTGATGATTACCAACGATGTTGAATAAAGGGAATGACACATTAAGGAACATTTCTGACCCCATGGAAGTTGTATGAGATAGAGAAATAGGAGCAAACTTACCTTCCCCTTGGTTGTAATGAAATAAAGGTGCTAAACGAAGGTTATGTAGCAAGGTTTACGAGTTTGCTTCTAAACTTTCTTCTGTGCTTCTCGTGATTGTTACATTTGTGGTGTTTGTTAAGTCATTTGTGCTTATTTAATTTTAAATTTTGGACTATACTTAGCCACTTCAGTGAGTAATAATTTAAGCGTTTTTATAGCCTTTTCGAGCAATCAACAATGGGAAACCAATGAGGGGTAAGTTTGCCTCTAAAATTTTAGACCTGTGCTGTTATAAGAATTGCAAGCATGCGCAGTTTGTACCAAGCACGTTCAGTTGGATTTTGATGTGTTTCGTGTTGAATTCTCTCTTTTTTTTTGTTTTCGATGGTGTCACTTTTTTGTATGGCAAATTGACTTAGTGCATCATCCCCTTTATTCAAGATCCTTGATGATTTCAGACACGTACTCATTCAGACAACTTTGTGAAAATCACTCAGGAGGTCTTAAAAACACCTAAAACAGATAATGCTGATGAAATACCAGTTTCAGATTTTTTTACTAACAATACTTTTCTTTTATACTTACGGTATAAATAAGGAAAAGTAAAAAAAATCTTTAACCCTTTATTAAAAATAGTATTTTTAAGTGTTTTGAGCTCAAGGAGACCTCAATCACATCAGCTACCTGCGCAGTTCCCGGGATATTTTAATTAATAATGATATTAAGTGTAATTTTGATTTTACAGATGATAGTTCTCTAATATAGTGATGTTTTTTTTTTTTATTTAGTTGGCTTGCTGTTGTGTGAAAGTGAATCTAGAAGATGTTGCGGACGTTGATATAAATAAATATGATGCAGTGAAAACTCTCCTACACAACTATATAGACGAGCAAACCAGCTTCAAATGTGTTAGTATTGCTGTCTTTGTGTTTATTTTTTACTTAATTTTATTTTAGTAAGCATCGCTCCTCAAAAAAAAATCTGTGGTCAAGACTAACAATACTAATTAATTAATATTAATCATAAACTTTTACTAACTTTAATTATAGGAAAATAACTAAGAATTACTAACTCCATAGACATTTTTTCACAGGAATCTATCTGCTAAACTGTATTCAATACTATTTTTGAATACATACATGTGTGTGTGTGTGTTTTATTTTTTTTTGTGTTTCCTCTAGTAATCACTACTAGAGGCCGTTTATTTTCACCACGTTCCACAACTGTATTAAAAACAAATGTGTATAAATCTGGTTTTCTTTTCTTCTTTTGGTAAAAAATGTTGAATGTTTTCAATCGGATATTTTCATTCAAATTAAAATGTTGAGGTTCAAAAAGTTTCTTTTTTTTAATGATATCAATCTGATATTTTCATTTAAATTAAAATACAAATAAATTGAAACATAAAATTTCATTTTTCCAAAATTTTGTATGTCTTTTCTTTCAAACTGCAAATTTTATAATTTTTCTTAGGGGTTTTGTTTTCTTAGATAGTTTCAAAATTTATACTTTCAATAAAACGTATGAATTGTTCTTTTATATATTTTTGTCCAAAGTTTAGTAGCGGGTAGAGGCCAGCTATGGCCTAATGTCAAAACGTGTTGGATGAGTGGTTGTCTTTCTCTATCTAGCAAGGAGCAATCATTGATTACATGAAATGAAGTTTGATCTTTGGCAGGATCGCATTTGCAAATGCTAGTATCTTTTATATTAAATCTTTTTAGATAGTAATTAAATTTTCCATGTCCTGTCATAAACATAGTTAGTTTGTGAGAATAGTCCCAAGGTCCAAATTTTAATCGATGATTAATGGTAGGGAAAAATAATTTTGTTATAGATCCATTGGGAGAATTTGTCCAAATGTTGTTCCATTTTTCTAAATTTAGTTTTTTTGCCGTCTGAAGTATGTGAGATTTTGAGTATAGTTTGTAGCTTTCTGTTAAAGTGTCATTTATCTGTGTGTGTGTGTTTTTGTGTTTGATGCATGTATTCCTATATTAATAAAAAGCACTGGCTATTTCAAGGCCTGCTTTGGATTTGAATTTCTTGTTGATGTATGTGATTTTTTTTTTTTTTTACTGCAGACATATTCAGATCTAGATGAAGGAGTCAAGCTATCTATTGGAGTTGGTGGGACTGTACTGAACACATCTATTAATGATATTATTCATCAAAATCAACCTCAAGGTAAATATTACCATTATTAATCAGAGAGCCCTCTAAATGCTGTTTTCTTCCCCTGCAAGTGTAAATAAATAAATATTTTTCATTGGATTTTAAAACTTATTTCCTTATAGTCACAGCTTGATGATTGATATTAATTTATTAATGATCAAATCAAATCAAATCACCATTTATTGCTAATAAAAGTTACATTGCAGTTGAAAATATAAATACATTTAACAATTTACATGCAAATCAGCACTTGGCTGTGGTAACTCCAAATGGAGTCAATTTAAGTGTGTTAAGTTTTACTATTGTAGGTTTCAATTTTTATTTATATAGATTTATTTTTAAAGTTTTTAAGTTTATGTTTATTAATTAATTAATAAATAATAAATGAGAGAAACTGTTAGCCAGATATTAGAGTGTTTCAGATTTAATTTTTCAAAATTAAATTTTATTCCAAACCTTGTCTGCTCAAATATTAATATTTTCTTTTCTATGGAGGCTATGTATTTTCTTATATACTTAGTTAGTATATTAAATATATACCTGATTTTACTTATTATGATTTATGTTAGATTTTTTTTTTGTTTCTTTTCTTTACTTTTATTATTTGAGTTTTGCTGTTTGACTGTATTTTGGAAGAATTGTTATTTTATTTTCAATATCTTCAAGTGAATTCCCAATTTTATTTGCAACCAGTGTATTGTTTGATTGAGCTGATTTCTCATTTTTATTCAAATGATTTAGAGAAGTTTTTCTTTGTCTCTTCTTATTTTTGTTTTTAATTGTTTTGTTTATACACACTGTTGTCTTCTGCCGTTCTGTTTCTGATAATCTTGAATCATTTGAAAAAGAGCTAGTTTCCTGGATTTCACTTTCAAACTTTTGCTTTGCTTCTTCTAGAGACCATGGTGTTCCATTAACTATGAGATGGCTGTTTCTAATGACTGCGTGGTTGCCCAATTTTCTTGCTCCTTTCATTAGAGGAACAAGTCGTCTATTATTATCTCGGTCCTCTTTTAATAAATCCTCGTAAATTAATATGCCAGTATCCTTTAAATTGCCTCGGGCTGCCAATATATCTGCTTTGTGGATATATCGAGTAAATCCAACCTTAATTTTAGTTTCGCCCATTTTATCTACCAAATCTATGTCTTGAATACTAGTGCTCACTTCCAATGTTATATTAAATAAATTCAAAACTTGTTGGTTTAGCTCCTTACCAGAAAATAATTGATCCATCCCTTCAATTATGATATTTTTCCTTTTTTCCTTAATTGTTATTATCATTAATAAATTTTCTGTTTAGAAAGAAAATTTATTAATGATAATAACAATTAATGATATTAAAATTTAATATCATTCTTTTTTTTAATATCTGTTTGTATAAGTTAACAAGTTTTACATAAAACTTAACCATCTGGGGTGGAATATTTCAGCTCTTGGCAGCCCTTGAAAGAAACAATTTTAGTGATCTTCCTTGGCAAGCTCAGGAGCTAGTTAGTTTATCTCCCTCAGGAGCTAATTAGTTTATCCCCCTCAGGAGCTAACTAGTTTATCTTTTTCAAGAGCTAATTAGTTTCTCTCTCTCAGGAGCTAACAAAGTTACCTCCTCTGACTTTACCTTAGGTGCTGTAAAACTTTCTTCCATCTCTTGTTGCTTAAATAACTATTTTATAACTTATACTATTAATAACTATAATATGTATTTTTCAAGAACTCTTCGACATTTTTTTAAATCAATTTCTTTATTGACAATCAAAACTTGTAAATAAACAAAATAGACTTTATTTTAAAAAGGTACTAAGGTGTAGCAACTGTTATCGTATGTAACTCATGAGTAAACTCAACAGGTGAAGTTGGAGCTGATACTGAACAGCAGTAAATAAAGAGGGCTAGGATCCTAAAATTGACACTTTAGCTAGGGCTCGAATAAGTTTTCCATCCATTTTCAAGAGTCATACCTATGGTTTAATAACTCTGGTGGTATACATCTAATAAAGTCATTGATGCTAGTGGGCCATACATCCAACCCATGCCAACTCCAGATTAACACCTTCCACGTGTGATCAGTTTAGGAATGAGTGGTCACAAATTCAAGAACTGACCGTATAAAGCTGCTTAACTTTCTGCTGAATGTAATTAAAAACCGATTTTACTGCTCAGCTATGGGGTAGAGTAATCCGTTGTTTTAAATAACGTTTGATTTAATTTCAGATGACAAGAGACTCATGGTGAAGGATATAGTGTACTCATCATGGAGTGTAGGGAGTAAACTTAATCTACTCATCGTATCATCCTCAGTGGCTAACAACAGATTCCTAGTGATAGACCAAGAGGATCCCAATATGACTGGCATACAGACCATAACCCCCATACTCAATGACTATGCAACTTCTACTCAGTTCCCGACTAGTTACACCTATACTCCATGTGTTAATGAACTTGTAGTAGCTCGATTCCAAGGTAACTTCTACTATTAGCATTACTAAAAAGGAAAACGAAAGAAAATTTAACTGTCCAAAAGCCAGGTCTAAAAAATGTGACTCATTTTGTACTACTTCAAACCAAATTATTCTGAAAATATACCTTAAATTATAGAGGAAAAGCCTAGTGTGCCCAACCAGAGCGGAGCCCTTTATATGAATGCATTTGCTCGAAATATTAAAAACCGCTGACTGCGTAAATTAACCATTTTATTTAGTGCCATAACTTCCATCGTAGTTATCTGATTTTGATGATTAAACACTTGTTTTATAGAACATTTTATCAGCTTTAAAAAACATGCTCTTCATGTTTTACACACGACCCACAGGGAACCACTTACTCCAAGGAAACTGGAATTGGTGCGATTTTTAAAAATGTTGAGCGTGTTCAATCATATGAAGGGCTCCACTCTGGATAGGCAGACTATGTTTTTTCTTTACAATTTAAGGTATATTTTCAGAAAAATTTGGTTTGAATTAGTACAACATGAGTCACATTTTTTCAGGTCCGGCTCTTGGACAACTTTTTAGACCAAACTTGAATTGTTTTTAAATTTATTATAACACCCTTCTAACACATGGCTACCATTTTATGGGTGTGTACTTACCCTATTTTATATAAATAAATGTAAACCCTGCAGGGTATCAAATAAATGCTCAGTTTAAAGGGTTTTGAGAATTTTATCTTTCCTTTTTACAACCTTATAAATAAACAAGAGAGTTTGTGCAAAGTTATTTTTTAAAATAAAACAAGACAAACTTACGACCTAAATGATTATCAAATGCATTTTTGCGAGGGGAGCAGATGTTATATTTGTTCTATTTTTTCTCATCAATATATGGCTGAACTTCGGTATACGGTGCCCCTTGTTATCAACGTCCTATTTCGACATATATCGAACTCTCCTTGTAACTATGTATCAATATATACCGTGTCCCCCCAAACTACACCCCCGTCTTTAGATGTTTATGTTTCTCCGTCTCTACCATCCCCCCACCTTAGCAGTAGAATAATGAAATAATGATTATTTAACCAATACTAAAGATTGTTTATATTTTTATCTCATTTTATATTAAATTATCTTATTATGAGTCATTATAATACGATATTACCCCGCCTCCTAATTATCCCCCTCCTCCATAAAATAAAATGTGGTGTATCATCGATTATTCTTATAAAAACATAGTTAAAACATTATAAAAACATAAAGAAAAATATGAAAATAGTTATAAACCATTTTACAACAAATAAATAAAAACACAAACAACAAAAAAACATTAAAAAAAATAATAAAATATGTTCATAAACGTAAAACGTAAAAGAAAAGGCATATATCGATTATTCCTACGTCATATCTTTAAACTAAAAATAACAGGGTGCACCGTATACTGAAGATTTACCCAATATATTTTTTGTTTTGAATTTAGAAAGTCAAAAAAGTAATAACCCCATTATAGTAATAACATCTCCTCTATTGTAAAAGATCTTCTTAAAATTAAATTAATTTGGGTTAATTTAAATTACTAAGACGGTTTAATCAAAAATGTTTTAATATCAAAAATTATACAGAAAATGGCTTCTAATGTTACTATGTAATTTTTGTTGTAGAAGATGATATGTGGTATAGAGGGTGCGTGAAGAGGGAAGGAGTGTTGCCTGAATCTGAATGTTTAGTTTATTTCATTGACTATGGTAACACTAGTTTAGTTGGTTATCAAGATATCAGACCAATGACTCAGCAATTGCTTTCCCAGCTACCTGTGCCTATAAGAACTGTACAGATACAAGGTTAGTTCAATTCTATTAACATGTTATTTTATAAT
This sequence comes from Microvelia longipes, assembly GCA_018340805.1. Lineage (NCBI taxonomy): Eukaryota > Metazoa > Arthropoda > Insecta > Hemiptera > Veliidae > Microvelia > Microvelia longipes. The sequence continues at coordinate 58,367,210 of JACMZG010001908.1, forward strand.
AGATTTTTAGTTTAGTTCACTGACTGGCAACACTGGTTTAGCTTGTTTTCTAGATATCAGACTATTTTTGTTTGGGCAAAAGCTTTGTTTACAATGCTTAGTTAAATCTAAATAAAGATTAGGAGGTGAAGAAGGATGCTGAAAAACTTAGTTGTTTTAAGTCAGCTTTAAGAAAAATAGTTTCTACCCTTGTGTATGGTGCACGACAATAACTTTTGAAGCCTTTCTTAAATGTTTGGAAGGGGAGGTTACAAAGCCTATTGCTTGTGAAAAACTTATGACGTAATCTTCCCAAGTTCTGACATAGTTTTTCAAAACTTGGGACTTAAAAATGGACTTATGGCTTTAAAACAAGGTGTCAAGGTAGATGGCAAGCTGGATCAATTGTGATCAGATTCATATCAATGGGACCACTCTGTACTTAGATCTTTCCATAGATCGGTCCAAAGACTTGTGTTTAGTGATGTAGAATGCTCGAGCATAATCTTTTAGAGAATATTCTCTTAAGGCGAGCATATTCGAGCATTTTCTTTTGGAGCTACAATTTTAAAAATAACGTTAAAAAAATGTTTAACTATAAGATTAGCTGCTATTTGAGTTGTATTTAATAAATTTTGTCATAAAATATCATAGAGATAAACTAAAAAGTAATAATAACATTTTCTCTCTCTTTTAAGGAAAGAAATGTATAAGGAAGAAAATGTATCAAATAAGTATAAATTAGAAAATGCTCCAATTTTTCAGGAGAATATTCTCGTGCTCGGAGAGTATTCTTTTGAGAATATTCTCCGACCCACATCACTACTTGTGTTATACTTTATAAATGATTGACAATGTCCTCCTGCAATTCATTTATTGTTACTATTTTTATTTGTTCAGGATTAAGTGGTCAAATAAACACAGAGGCAAGTATAAAGGTATCAGAGCTGTTTGCAGCTGGTTCACTTCATGAAGTAGTTGTAACTCACATAAACAACATCACATCACTCGTTAAAGTTTACCATCCAGCCCTTGCTATGTTAGTAGATCAGGGAACTATTAAAATTCCTCCTATCAAGAAATAATATCTTTCAGTGAGCTCTAAATAATATACTCTGTTTTTATAACTAGGTGCCTGACATATATATATATATATTATATATATATATATACTATATATATATATTATATATATAACATGCATCAAACACAAACCTACACACACACACATATATATATATATATATATATATATATATATATATATATATATAATATATATATATATATATATATCTGTACGATAATAATAAATAGCTCCAAACTATGTTTGAATTGAAAGTGAATGCATAAGGTATTAATTATATTAAGTCCCAAGATTTAATTCAATTCAAAAAATAATTTATTGCCAATATTAAAAACAAAAAATAACATAAAATAAGACATATCCACAGCAATCCCACAAGGTCTATGTGAACCTGTGTGTGGGGTATGACAGATATTGATAACATCTGTCAATAAGAGCAACAAAACTGCAGATTGGGTCTAAGATTATAAAATTTCTAAAAGAAGCCTGACAGACTAGATATTTTATTATAACTGACTTTGACATCTAATATATGTTTGTGTATATACAACCCCCTATAAATGGTTGGTCTTTACACTGATACGCCAAATCAGAACTATTGAAACCAAAAATGTTAATAATTTACTGCTCCTTTTCCTTAATTAATTAGAAAAAGTTATCAATATTTTTTTTTTTAAATTGCTATGTTGTAAGAATATTTTTGTTAATAAATTCTCTTTCTTCCTTTCAACTGCAGATTGGTTTAATAGTTATTTTGGCTTAGTATCTCAATTCAATATTTATAGATATATACCAGGCGCCTCGTTTCAAAAGACAGATTGTAGCTAAGATTCTAACCTGCTAATGTTAATGCTAAAAATGTTTATTAAAACATAGTTTTTAGGAGAGACAAAGTGAGAGACTATTTGATATGATTAGAGAAGTGTGAGTTTTATGATTTGGTTCCTGAGCTGATTTAAGATTATTTAAACTTAGCTGAAGGTAAAATTATTGTATGATTTGTATTATTTAATTTCTTCTGATTTTCGTTAAAGTTTCTGTGGAAACTTGTGGAAATGTCCTGTTTAAATTGTCTGACTACCCTTCACTTTTTCTTTCCTACAAAACTTGGTAATCTTAAAAGTTTTACCACATTTGTCATTACTTATCTAAATGAGATCGAGTACAAATGGAGTTATTCGTAATAGGTTTTTGTGGAGTTTCCACAAAATTAGCGCTTTCAACCCAAGATGAGGCCATCATCAGTGCCATGTAAATAAAGATGAAGGTAAAAAATATATAAAAGTATTTTCTTTTTCACTGAGTAAGACTCAGAGAGTATCATGTATGGAATTAATCCATCGTAAATAAATGAAAAGTACCTTCCCGAAATAAATATAAAGATAGTTAAATACGGCTCCGGTCCTTTTTGTCTTAGAATGCTCAATTGTATTAATTAATTCTATGATAGTCAAAACTCTTTGTTCCAAATAATTTTGTTATAAAAACCCATCCAATATTTTTTCTAAAGTTGCTAGTATTAACCAACTTAAATTTAAAATTTGCTGATATCAAGCAACTATATTTATAAGATGCTATTATTAAACATTATAAATGTAATAGTTGGTAATACCTAACTTATATTATTATGAGGTGCTAATATTTAACAACTTAATACTAATGATCCTAATATCAAACCGCTTACAAATTAGATATCCAATATCTTTAGTATTTATAACCTTTGAACTGCAATTCGACCCTAAGTTATTAATTTTATATTTTTGACTTTTTTTATTTTAATTTTGAACAAAAAGTATTATTTTTACTTAACTTGTACATATGTTAAATGTATTACAGTTTATTTGCGATAAGTAAAAACAAAATTGTCAGCTAAGTAAATTTAGCAAATTTGTTTTAAAGTTTAGTTGTATTAATACTCATTTCTTTATTTGCAAATATAATTGATGTAAGTATGGTGCATTATTCCATTGTTACCATGATGTTAGAAATTATTTAAAGTTTTGATGAAAATTTCTAAATTTTTGGTATAAATATATTTAATGTCTTATACCATTGTTTGTTGCAAAATAATTTTAATTATTTGTTTTATTTTTATTTTTCTATGTAAATATATATTTTTTTTTATTATAACCTATTTTTATTATTCTTGAAATAAATAATCATTTTTAATATTTAATAAAAGTAGAATTTTTTTAAAATGTTTTCTTAGTGTATAAAGTATAGGATAGTGATGATAAAAAAATTGTTGTCCCGATGTTGCTCTATGATTGAGCGACAGGTTGTTCAGGAGATGGTTATCAACTCTTTTTGGCCTGAAGGTGTTTTTCTCCTTATAATTAGCAAGTACTATCATTCAGCTAAAGATTAAAAGTTTTTTAATTTTTTACATATATTCTTTATACTGCAAGATTATTTAAAATCTTTGCTTTTAATGTAAAAACTATTAACATCCAATACTTCAAACAAAGATTATTATTTATTCTACAAAGATTTTATATAATATTTGCTCTTTATAAAAATATGTTGTTTTTGTAAATATGTGATAGTAGTGGCTTTGTTTTTTTATATTTATTTATGACTTAAAATTAAAAGCATAATTTTTGCTAATTTGATAAACACATAAAAGTTGCAAATAAATATTTAAAAATTATATCCACTTGTTTTAGATTACATTTGTTTTATTTTTTTGTTTATTTTATGTTCCTTTTGACATAATAAAATAAAGATTTGTTCTTTTTTAATTTTTATGTTTAGATATATAACAAATTATAAAAAATAAAAATAGTTATTTTGTTAATTAATTTGTTTTTTTTATTGTGGATAAAGTCTGTCCAATGACTGCCTTAGAAACCCTCATAGAAACTCCTGCTAACTCCTCTGCAATATCAATGTATTAAAAATGTAATCAAAAATTTCATCTTTCAACAATTCTTAAAAAAATACACAAACCAAAAACTTAAAATTATCCTTAAACCAAAAAATTCCTCTATCAAACTCCAAAAAATAAATAAAATGCTTACCAAAACTCTTGAGTCATACCTTTTTGATAAAATTAAAAATATCATTTAAGAGTTCAATTCTTACATCAATATCATTTTAATTTAATTTTATCAAAATACAATTTTGCTAAAACAAATTACATTTTTCTGCAAACTAAATTTTATAAATTTGCTTGAAAATTGAGGGTAGCTAATTTTATAATGGCACTCTTTCATCTCTGGCACATTTGACCCTATACACTTAATACTTGTATACGTATACTCATTTGACCTTACCAAAGCTTTTGACACTGTACTTGAAGATTTTTTTATAGAAAAGCTTAGATATAATGGTTTTGATGACAACACTTTAAATTTTTTTTAGATCATACTTAGAAGGTTGGTTCCAGTATGTAGACTTATCAAGATCTAAGTCCAAGTTAATCAAAATACTTCATGGAGTAAGACAAGGCTCTGTTTTAGGTCCAATACTATTTTTAATTTTTATAACTGACCTTCCAGCAGCTGTGGAACACCTTAAGGTGTTCTCATTTCTTTTTGCATATGACTATGGTGCAATCATAATAGCTGTCTTGGAGGAAGAACTTAGATTAATTCAAGAGTCCCTTGTTTCATCATTAATTGATTGGTGCTGTGCCAATAAGTTGCAAGTAAATATAAATAAAACCGTAAAACTCCAGTTTAACTTAAAGTCACATTCCTTAGAATCTTAGGAATTCCTTGGAATGCACTTAAATAATAAATTTTCTTTTGGACAGTCTCAGTAAGAAATTAAGAATAGGAATTTACCTGTTGCAAAAAGTTTCTTCTAGTTGATCTATTAGAACACTTAAAACAATTTATTATGCCTACTTTTACTCACATCATATGGTGTGCAACTCTAGGGCAATGCCCATAATGTAGATAAAATATTTTTACTTCTAAATAGAGCTATCAGGACTATGTTTAAACTCTCGTTTCGTGTCTCATGCTCAGTATATTTCAGAGAAAATGAAATACTTACAGTTTATTCCCTGTATTGTTTGTTAATTCTTAAATATATTCACTCTACCATTACAAATTATCAAACAGTGGGTCCATTATCACTTATATAATACAAGACATAAAAATAACCTTCTAACCAAGTGTTGTAAACTTGATATAACAAAGAGACAAATCATTATACAATCAGGCTTACGATATTACAATCATTTGCCTCAAAAAATAAAATCCTACTCTGAAAAGAGCTTTAATTTTTATATTAAGAAAATATTAGTTGAAACTCCACTGTAAGGAGTAGAATATTTTTTAATATAAAATTTTAATAAAAGCTCAAACTGCAATATTAATTTATGGCATTATTCCTTATGTTACTTTTTGCTTGACGTTTACATTACAACAAACATGTACATGTTACATTACAACAAACATGTACCTGTTACATTACAACAAACATGTACATGTTACATTACAACAAACATGTACATGTTTGTACATTTACATGTACAAACATGTACATGTTACATTACAACAAACATGTACATGTTTGTACATTTACATGTACAAACATGTACATGTTACATTACAACAAACATGTACATGTTTGTACATTTACATGTACAAACATGTAAATGTACATGTTTGTACATGTACATTTACCAAATAAAGTTTATTTATTTATAAGCCCTTGTTTCACTCTGTGTGAGGGGTGTCTCTTATGCTGTAACCAGTGAGCAGTTAAAACTGTTGACACTGTTAAAACCTTCAAAGTCCAGTATGCTTGTCTCAAATATTAAAAAACTCTTTGGAGCGAAGGACTAAATCAGCCGAGGTTGTTCTTCAAATTTAAGCTGCCGTTAAAACCAGTTGTTTAAAGCAAACTAATATTTTTTATAGAAAAAGAATTGACAGAAGGGTATCACTAAAAGCGGAGCCTTACTTATATATATGGCTTACCTCTTATCCGAGACCACCCGTGCCCATTACGGTCTATAAAAGTGTGTCCTATGCCTGGCCTCTGATGCATAGTAGGAAGAAGAGATGTGTCGTCATTAACCTGGTTTGCAGAGTCAGTAAAATATTCAAGACATCGGTAAAATTCTAGGTTATTATTTTCCACTGCGAAAAATCGTATGCTGAATCGTAAATCCACGCTGAATTGTATGAAACCTGTCCAAAGTCTATTCTACTGCTGAGTGACAAACAAGTACTGGGAACCAAAATAACAGGCAATGAAAATAAAATTTCGAGTAGTCGTTAAATCGAATAAAACCGGTCCGAAGTTGATACGACTACTCTAAAAGACCAAAACGTTGATAAACCACGGTAAATAACCGGAAACCTTAAATATGGCTTGGGTAAGCAACATATTGCAAGTAGGTAGGGAGTCGTTTTAGATTTTTTTTAGGTTTGTGAGTAAAATGAAAATGGTCCAGAGTGGACACAAGCACTTAAAGCCAGGGGTAGGATTTGTTTTGCGCAACTGGTCGACAACACAACCAGTCGTTTTTTGATGCATTAAAATTGCATTTTAATGCTGTTAAAGCGATTTTTTATGATTTTTGTAGCTAAAATGCTCAGTTAAATTATTACAGAGCAGCATTCTTGTTAAATATGTCCATAAAGAGGTAGCAGGAACGTCCATTCTTGATTTTTCTCGTTAATAAACTTATACTGTATTTACAGAGTTGGACCTCTACTCTACTGGGAAACGCAAAAGAGTGTTCTAGTGTCAAACTGGGCATTTTAGCTACATATTTTTTTAGCTTATGTGTACAGTCGCAGAGATGACCCTTAGCATTAATACTCTTTCTTGATGTAGCTAGAATGTAATGTTGCATTGCTGTACAGTAGCGTTAAACGCCTAGACTAAAGCCAGTGTACCTGGGTTGGAATCCTGGTAAGGAAGATCATTTTTCTTTACATTATTTAAGTTTATAACTAAACAATAATTCAGGTGCGGTAGTCCACACCTGCGGACTACGGCGTTCAAGCGGTAGTCCAAACGAATTTCCTTTGAAATTCGTGTTTCTGTGCTTAGCAATCAATTTCTTGCTTAACATGAGCAGTTACTCAATTATCAAGCACTACTCTTATGACAAGGACATGCTATAAAACCTTTAAAGAAAACACCAACTGAGCAATAAACTAGTGAAAATAATGGTGAGCAGTGCCACTTTAAGAGGCATAGTTTTGTATATCGAGCAGGTTAATTATGTGCATTTTGGTTGCTTATACCTTAATAGGCGAGACCTATATCTTTGACACATTCAAATTGCACTATTAGTGTTAATTTTTACCTCTTAAATAAAGTTAGAAGTTTAAATATTTAAAGCATTGCTGGACATTTTAATCATATATAGTCTTAGAAGACTCTTAACATTAATTTATAATACAACTTCATTCCATTTAAATCAATAATATTTTTCAATTATTTTAATAGAGAACAACTGTAAACTGTTTAAACAATTCATTAAATAAAGTGGTTTAAATGACCTTAAAAGAAGAAGAAACGAGAAAAGGACCTAACAAGAGCCCAGCGAACTTGTATCAGTATAAAGTGAATTATACACCGCTCAATCAACAACAAAGGAAAAAAAATTAAAGATAGTATTGTCAGCCATACCTTGCTGGTATAGACAAGAAAAAAGAGAAATTAAGAAGAAGAAGAACAAAACACACATTGTTTATCTAAAACATAAGTATTGTTCTAAAAAACTGTTTTTATTCATTTATTACCATTAAAAAACAATTATTGAAAGAATAAAGACAAACAGAGTCATAACGGTAGTATTAAAGAGCATTGATTCAAATCTAGTAAGACTATTCATGTTTAAATAGCACACTAATGAGTTTTACACAATTTCAAGTAATGTTCATTAAAACCAACCTAAAAATCTCATACTTAAAACATATAAAAAATAAAAATCTAACCCTACATAAATACTTAAATGACTAGAATAGAAACTATCGACACTTTCCAAAATGTAGCTTCTCACAGAAAGATAACAGCAGGGTTCCAATTTTTATCAAAGAGTAAATAATATTATACTAAATAAGTACATAATAATATTCACAAAGACTTGGTATGTTAATATTTTCAAAATATTATCTTTAAAAATTATTACTGTTGGAGTAAAAGTTATGACAACTTTGGCATTTGATATAAATGTGACAATGTCACATGTATCAGTCTTATTTCGAGAGCCATTCAAATTTTATGTTGTTAACTATTATTATACAAGTTGAGTTTATATAGCACTGCGTTATAATTATTTTGAGCGCAGTGGAAGCGTGCTGGGCCCATAACCTCTCAAAATAATTATAACGCAGTGCTATATAAACTCAACTTGTATAATAATAGTTAACAACATAAAATTTGAATGGCCCTTGAAATAAGACTGATACATGTGACATTGTCACATTTATATCAAATGCCTAAGTTGTCATAACTTTTACTCCAACAATTACTCTGCATCAAAATGTTTTCACAAAGTGTAGAAACAAACGGTGAGAGAGGGGGAATGGGTGAGAGTGGGGAGAAAACAAGATAGGTGAATTTAAGAAAAATGTATAAGGGAGTTAAAAAAGGTTATGACCTTAGATTAATACTAATATAGAAGGTGCATATGACCGTAAACACAATGTAATTCTACAGATAACACGAAAGCCGGTTGACTGGTGGTCATAAGTAGGGGTACCACCCTAACAACAAAACATTATTTTAAATATGTGTCATTTTAATATAATTTTATTTAAAATAAACTACAATTTAAAATGTTTAATATATTGTAATGCACCGATATTTATATCAGTATTTTATGAATAATCAATCATTAATTAATAATAGAACATAATAATTCAGCAACCGGAAGTATTGCCAACATTTTTATAAGAAAATTGTATATTGTCAGAGTGGCAGCATTACTTAAGACTACCAGTGAAATTTGGCCTTTCGTGTTATCAGTAGCACTCCTTCTATATATAGTATTATTCTAAGGTTATGACTAATAGATGACCAGAGTAAATAAACCTGCCTGAATCTTTTTCCACTAAAAGAACACTATTGAATTTACATTTTGTTTTTTCACTACACTCTTAAATACAATTTGTTTGTTTATAATATTTTAAAGGAAGTAAAACTGTATGAAGAATACATTCTACTTTAAAATAAGCAATAAAAATAGTAGAAATACTGTATTCCTGAAAAGCCAGTATTAGTATGACATTGTAATAATTAGTATGAAATGTGTTATAGTTTTTTGTTACTTTATTTTATTTTGATTTTGGGGTTTTATGTATTGAACCCATCTAACTTATTACATCAATAAATGCATATGTACTCAATAAAGAATAATAATATCACATTACATTACCTTAATAAATAAAAGTTAACCTGCAGCCCGGATGGGAAGTAATTGAGCTTCATTTTGGAAAGTTTTATATCAGTTTTCCGAGCAGATCTAATCGTTAAATTTTGAGATTCTTTTGCATCTTTACATCGAGATTCATAAGAAATTGTCACATCACTATCTTCAGATACTTAATTTTACAAAAATTATAACTTATACACATCATACTAACTCCACAGATTGCATTAAGTAGTCTAGTTAAATATACTGTAAGAACTGTATACGCTAGAACAAGAGAGGCTGTATGTACCTTGAGAGGCAATCTTATTCAACATATAACTTTCTCAACAAACCATTATTTCACAAAAATAATATTTAAATGTTATTTTTTTAGTATAACTAATTAAATAATTAATTATTATATTATTTCTTTTTAAATTATTTATAACTTGAGTGAGTCTTTACAATAAAAGACCTAATGTTTTGATGGGATCACTTATGACGTCATCTAACTCAATCGACTAAACAAATAAAGTGCAAGAACTGTATTAAATGTGTATGAAATACAATCTCTTGTTAAGTATGCTGTGTTTAATAGTAAATAATCTTTTATTTAAATTATAATCAACATCTTTATTCTTACTAACAAAAATAAAAAAATTAAAAGTTGAAAGCTAATCATTTTAAAAGACTAAGGGGGGGGAGGTAACTTGAAATCAAAATGAGTCAAAATATTTTTGAATCACACAAATAGTTTGGTATTTGTATCAGCTGCAAATGTGATTGCGCTCTGGGCAGGAATGATTATCATAATACTTAATTTAATTTTTTATTTATACTTATACTAAATTTTGAATATTTTATTCATAAGTAGTATAGTTGTTAAATAAAATTGACTTTGTTTCAAGCCATGAATAAGCAGGAGCAGAAGACCCGAAAACACAATGGAATTTCACTGAAACATGAATGCCTGATCTGTTGGGGGGTTTAAGTAGGGGTACCAACTTGACAAAAACATATTTTTTGTATAAATGCATTATAAATATTTTTAAAGAAAAAAATTGATAAAAATAAGAATAAAAACCTAACAAACAAACTAAACATTTAATAAAATAAGGCACTTAAGAGAGCAAAAAGCTAACAAAGTAAGGGAATCAACTTTTAGTTGACAAGGACTACTTTTGACATATTTTTATTATAGTATACCACACAGTTATAATCAGTTTACAGTGTGGGAAAATAGTGTAGTGCAGTGTAGAAACCAATGAAGTTGGCCTGATATTAATTTGTTAACCTCATTGGCTACCTTGTCCACACTATCAACCTCATCATTTTCCCACACTGTCAGCTGATGATCTTTACCACACATCCGGCAAGACTTTAAATTTGAGCGGGACAAAGGTGTCGATCGGAACTGTCCCACTGAAATCGGAATGCCTAGCAACCCTGATTAGGTGTTTATATTTTAAACTGACCTTGGTTAATTGGTTCATCAAGTCCGTTATATTATCATATTTTTTTTACTTCATAATGTGTACAAAGTCATATTAAACAGTCTTATCTTTTACCCAAAATTCAATATCATTCCCCAAATTATTACACTAAATTGGTGTATGTAATATTAAAGTATACAGAATGAATCCCTTTAGAATAGAATTTTATAAGAAGAACAAAACTGGGTTTTAAAGCATGATATGGAAACTTTAAATCAAAGAGATTCATCTAAATAATGTTTTTAACACCTATAGATAATACCAAGTCTCCAAGTCAAATACTGCTTGCCAGGCTTGGCCTCCCCACCCCGCTACTACTACTACTACTAAGTCAAATAGGGTCGGAGCAATATGGGGGATACGTATAACATGGTGCGTTAGTACTCCCTTAAGTGTGGATTCTCAGATAACTTTAAAATTAAAAATGTGCATATGCCTCAAATTTCTAAAAACAGCGGAGACAACATTTAGTGACAATGCCGGGACAAGTTCCTATAATAGTTTTATCCTAATCACAGAAAATTATTTTCTTTGATAGTGATGTGACTTGCAAAGAGTATTCTATTTAATTTCACTAGCCGATATATTTTCAAGAGAAGAATCCGTTGACGTATGGTTCACTTCTACTTTGTCATCTTCCTCAAGCTCTTTGTCAGATTCTAGTTCACCATTTTCCTCTCCATTATCCCTATCCTGCAAACCATTATCACCCTCTTCATCTCCACATTTGTTTTTATCATGAGGTTTCTCAGTGGTATTCTCCTCATCATTAATTTCAGGTTGGTCTAATAATTTTTGTTCAGTCTGACCACCTTGATGCTCTGAAATATTAGAAACAAAATTTAATTCAATTGTTTAATTTTAACAAAGACTTAGACTTTTTTAAAGACTTTTTGAGGAAAAAATAAGCATAATTTAAAACTACACTAAGTAATTACAAGAAATCGGGTACGTGGTACCTTGGATCTTCTCCTCACCACATCAGATGAGGTAATAAAAGATAAAGAAGTCTCTCCACAAAGCGCTTTCAACCTAACTAGAGGCCATCATCAGTGCTAGCCGTAGAATAAAGAAGAGGGTGATAGATGAGTCTTATAGATCAGATATCAAAGATAGATGAGTCGTATAGATTAGATATCAAAGATGAGTCTATCTTTGATATCTGATCTATAAGACTCATCTATCACCCTCTTCTTTATTCAACGGCTAGCACTGATGATGACCTCTTGTTAGGTTGAAAGCACTTTGCTATAAAGAAATATATTTTTGTGGAGAGACTTCTTTATCTTTTATTAAGATGAACTCCATTAACGCTCACCTTAGTTCTACTCAGATGAGGTACGTCATCTACTCACGTACAACATCAGACTTACATCCCCACTACTTTGAAGTCACTTAGCTCATTTTCAGGATATGCACATCTTCTGACAGATACATTTGTTTTATTTCCAGCGGTTACCCATCCAGGCACTGACCTTGTTCAATGCTGCTTACCTCATATGATCCAATCAAATGTGTAGTTAAACTTGCAGTATTGACACAAAACTCAGTATGCTTATTTATTTATTTATTATTATTATTATTATGTTTAGGGGTTTTTTCTCACTTAGAAAGTGGTTAATTGTAGAGCGGACACTGTGTGCCAAGTTTTTACAATTTTACTTTTTTTTTTTTTTATAATTATCTGGACAGAAAACGGCGAACAATACTGCACGTGTCTAGAACTATTGATTTCTGCAGAGTTGTATAAATGTTATCTGGAAGATTTAAATGTTTGAATGAGTCGTGAATACTGTTAGGGACTATGGCAGTGGCTGACATTACTATTGCCATGATGACGGTTTCATTTAGTTGCCATTGAACTTTCAATTCTTCTGCTAATTTTATTATTATTATTAAATTAGTGGTAACTACAATAAGTAGCATCACTCCGTCAAAGAGAGTAAAAAATAAATTAAAATAAGCAAAACTATTTGAATGAAAACTCTTCACCACAATACAGAGCTTCATTAAGCAGGAAGTTTTTAAGAGAAGTCTTGAACTCATCCGGAGGCAGTTTCAGTAGGTTGCTATCGAATTTATTCATCAATCTAATGGCTTGGTGGTGGGCAGACTTTGTTGTTTTGCTGAGTATATGTACAGGGGGGGGGGGGTGATGATGCTGGAGGTTGACCGTGTGTTGTGGTTGTGCCACTTCTCAACTAGGTCCAAATACAATGGTTGCCAACTTACAAGAATGTTGTGAATGTAAACAGAAGGTAACGTCATAATTTTCAAATCTTTAAATATCTGTTTACATGGTTCATTCCATTTTTACCAGCAATGATTCAAATCAAACAGGTTTCTTTTGCAATATAAAGATACTTCCTGCATCAGTGGTACCACCCCACTCAGTTATGCAATAAGTCATTCTGTAATTGATTTGCCAAGGAATATGCCAAGAAACACTTGTATTTGTGCTATATTTCAACTCAATTGGATTAAAAAATCAGTCTATAGGTGTAGTTATGCTGTCCAGAAAACATTTTTGTGACGTAATTAACCCCCCCCCCCCCTAATAATGACTCAGCAAAAATTTTGAAAAATCATAAAACAGAAAAATGTTGCGATCAATTCTAACCATTTATAAGAATAACGCATGGGCTAACCCTCATCTCATTATCAGAATTAATTCATTTTTTTTATAAAATTAGTAGTATACGTTATTTTTCTAAATTGTAAAAAATCCGAAAATAATCTAATTGAGTTAAAACTCCAATTCTCGACTAATATAGTATTATATGAAGAAAATATCTTCTCATCTGAATGAGCATCAAGCCTTATGGAGAGAAATGAGGCTTATCACATTTATTTATTGATAAGTCACAAAGTAATAAAGTTTTGTTTACCTGAAATAACCTGCTGATTTCCATTGTGAAGTGTATTAGTGCCAAACAATGTATCTAGTTTAGACAGGAGGCTATAGCTAAGCATATATAGGGTGGAGGAGTCTGACTCAACAGGTGTCTCTGAACCAGCTTCAGATGATGGTGAAGCCACAAGCTGGTGACAAACCACAATAGAGATAACACCAGTGAGGATCATTTCCAGCCTGTAGATGTTGATCTGACAGTACACTAGTATCACAACACATGTGCTCAGTATCAGCTTACTTGCTTCTCTGCTCCATACTCTACAACACACGCCATTATAATACAACAAATGTCTGTTTTGGGGACTGTCAACCCATCAGAGCCTTGTAACAATGTGTAACAGAGAATTGTAACAATTCCTACAATGCCTAGTAGGAACCACCTCAGGTGGCTTCGTAACAATATCCTGCTATCCAAATCCCAAGTTTCATTTTGCCAAGTATTGTTTTTAACGTACATACACCCTAAACAAATAAAATAATACACACACACACACAAATATATATATATATATATATATTATATATATATATATATATATATATATATATATATATATTATTTGTAGTTAAATTCGAAATGTTGGCAGAAATAAAAATATAGTTTTCATGTAAAGCTGTGTTTTTATTCATAACCTTATCCCGAGATTGGTGGAGACGCATATATATATATATATATATATATATATATATATATATATATATATATATATATATATATATATATATATATAATATAATATTATATTTATTTATTTATTTGTTGTATATATTTACTTTTTAAGTTCCCCCTCCTATCATCCAAACAACCTCAAAAGCATCAATACTTGATAACAAAGGACCATATAGGCAAAAGTGGCATCCTCCTCAGAAAAATTCATCACAACTGTGAAGAGGTTTTTCTTTACAGTGACAATTTTAGTGGAAAAGAAAGACTTTCTTAGCTAGTTTACATGATGTATTACTCATTGTAATCAAATATCAATAAAGGAAAGAATCAAATAGACCAGAAAAAATGAAATAAGCAGGAACTAGATAAAGGTTGGATACTCACAGATGAGTTCTGGGTGTCTGTGCTTGCCACAGAAAAGCACCACATATGCTCAATATCACTCCACTACTGATGAAAGGATCTCCCTCCAGCCATTTGCTGTACCTAAACACATTCCCCATGATTTATAATAAACAAGCATTTTAAATTATAGTAGAAAAGGTATTAAACAGTATATTTAAAACAACTAAGTACAGTTCACAAAAGTAATATCAAATGACAAAACGAACTAGCTTAAAATATAAATATAAAGCTGAGGTAACCAAATTAATGACTAAAAAATCATTGACTTAAATTAGTTTATTACTTTGGTGTGATATAGTTTTTTAGATATTTAGAACCTTTCTATGTACTTATTAATGTTTTTAATTAGTCTGTGATAGTTTATGTAAAGTTAGTTATTGTTCTGAAGATGGCCACAATGTTGGCTGAATAATTAAAACAAAATATTTTTTTACTATATAGAATTAAAGCCTACTTTTATATAGTAATTTAAGTGAGTTGCTGAGGTTGATATCAAAAACCCGAAGACGCTAGACTCATCACATAATTCTGCTGCGCAAGTGTACAAATTTTCAAGTCTCTATGACAAATTCTGGTGGAGCAATTTGGAGAATTCAAGAAAGGCAGTGGTAGCACAACCTTAAGTGATTCTGAATAAGTGCAAAATGCACTTATCTAATCAGTGTCTTAACCATTTCGCTACTCCAGCCCACCCATCCCCTCCTCAAAAGGTCGTGGGATCTAAAACTACCAATTGTTATTTAAAGAAATTACTAACATTTTAAATAGACGTTCTTAAGGCATTATAAAGATAAGATTCAATGTTCAGGCGGTTGGCTCTTTGCTTTAGACTTAATACTACCACTGAAGAAAAACTTTTTAATATAGATATGTTGATCCAAAGTGCAACATAAGTTCTTTATAGCCCTGGTTAATAAGGCGCGGTCGAATATCTACGGCCTTCTAGAACGTTAGATCACCAACAAACTTTTTATATAACTTTTTTTCAAAATTTTCAGTAATTAGCCGGATTTGTGATAAATGAAGCCTATTTCCGTAATCTGCACGCTCTTTTGGTTAATCTCAAAGAGTATATACATTCACTCAACGATTTATTTTTAATCTAACTTGGTACATACATAACTACTATTAGATTTCAATGTTATCTACCTGATTTGTGTTATATTTTGACATGTCATATTTGTTAACATTGACGACTAACAGTAGTTATGTATGTACCAAGTTAGATTAAAAATAAATCGTTGAGTGAATGTAAATACTCTTTGAGATTAACCAAAAGAGCATGCAGATTACAGAAATAGGCTTCATTTATCACAAATCCGGCTAATTACTGAAAATTTTGAAAAAAAAAGTTATAAAAAAAGTTTGTTTGTGATCCAATGTTCTAGAAGGCTGTGGATATTCGACCGCGCCTTATTGTAGACATGTAATGGTATGCATTTAAAATGTTTTTTTTTTGTAAACTGAATTTGGATTAACTCAAATAAAATATCTCATCAATCGACAATAGATCTCTGATCCATTCAATTCACATTTTAATTTTTCCCACAAAAAGTATTGGGGCCTTCTGAGAACCCTTCCATGGCCTCCGGTTGAGATCCATTGTTCTAAATGACATTACGTCCTTATAAATATATATGAGGAGCCTTAAATTATTGGGCAACATATAGTTTGGGGGGAAAACCATAAAGCAATATTGTTATTGCTCACCTGTAACTATGAGCCCAGGAGAGGAGAGATGGAGTGGTTATGACAGCTATCACAGACCAAATGAGAAGCAAAGTCAGATGAAAAGACATGTCAGTAAGAGGAGGTAACTGTAGAGGTTCTACTTTCATGCGAGATTTATTAGATAACCTATTCATGACAGCAGCTCTTAGCACTCGTAGCGGCCAGTACACCACCTCGTCCCAAAAATCTTCATAGTACATAACAAGCTGCAAATCAATCGTAAATAAATTAGTCTGGATCAAACATTTCTTATTAATATACTATATATTAATATACTATATAACATTAATATACTATATAACATTAATATACTATATAACATTAATATACTATACATTAATATACTAAGAGTCAAAACTGGGTTAGAAAATGCAGGACACTAAATAAATATTTTTTTGGTTCACTGTACTTCTCCAGAGATGGTGCTAGTGTTGAATTAAAGCTTTGTGTACTCACCACAAAGTTTATGCTTCATCTTGAAGCATAAACCTTGTCTTCAAGCATCTTTATAAATGTTTTACCTATTAATAGGACCCTGAGCACTCTACGTTTAGACCTACTCTGAAGTTGGTAACACTGTCAAAAAGGCAGTTAAAGTTCCAAATCTGCAATATTTGTGTGTGTGATAAGCCAAGGATCGAGTGGCTTGGCTCGAAAATAAAGATCTGAAATAATAGCCAAAAAGTAGCCTCTTATAACACATTTATAGCAAAAGAAATAAGCTGGTACAATTTTAATTTTTTGAGTCAGTCAAGAGGTATATTACTACTATAAAAGGATATTTATAGATTTTCACTAATAATTTAGATAGGCTTTTATCGGAATGTTAACAAGAAATTACCTTAATGAAATAGTAGATTAGTCCAATGTAGATAGCTAGCGAAGAGCAAGCGCTATAGATAAGTAATAGCATAATGCAAGAGACTATTACAGGTAGCTTTGATATGCCTGACATTATCCAACTGGATATCCAGGGCACTCCTAGGCACAGCTTGGAGAGAAATCTGATAACAATCAAACAATGTTCAGTGAAAATTTATGCAGAAGGAATGCATGTTTTTTGATACAAGTTTGCATTTAATGTAGCACTGAAATTTGCTTGTTACATTTCTTAGGTGTCTCTCACACAATTATATTGTGTCAACTATTCATGTTATGTAAAACTCAATAGTTTCAATTTATATATGATAAAAGTTTGTTTAATGGTTCTAGGCACTCCATGTAATAGTAATAATAGTGATAATGCCTGTTTAGAGCCGTGCAACTCATCAGGGATAGCCCTGCGGGAAATAAATTAAGTGGTTCTGGTAACTGTTACGCTCAAAGTGAACACTAAAATTGTCGATACTTTATATGAAAAATAATCTTATATAAATTGAAAGTGTACCATAGGATGCCGACCATGGCGCCAAGTGCAGCTACTTTTTGTATATATAGAAATAAAAACTTTATTCTTATATTATACTTTTTTAAAAAAATCCAAGTATTAATCCCAAGTTGTGAAACAACTTTTCTGTCCCACCAAGTCATGGCGATTCTAGGTTGAAAACAGTGATTCACGTTTCTAAGTGAAGTTATTAGATTGGCAATACTAAAGGACCTCATCAGCTTCTTGTCCTTGGCGGCATGCTTGCAGAGTGCATAAAAAATAAATCTATTCAACTTTAGGAGGTAGTGCTGGCAAGGGTATAAATAAGGGTGTAGTTCCTAACAATACAATTATTTTGACAATTGAGAAACTTTGTAATAAAGTAATCTCAAGTATGTAAATAAATAAATAAATACCCTTATCGTTTCATTCATTCATTTCATATGGTCCTGGATCTATGGAGGTAAATCAGCTGCAATTATTACAACTGCTAAAATCTGTAATGATTTATCTCCACAAACACCTATGAATTATAAAATATCTCATAAAATAGCAGAAAGAGCTATAAGACTTAGTTCACACTACAGGTACACTGCAGAGGAGAAGAAGCTAATGATTGCTTCTCAATTAAAATGAGGTCCTTTAGTATTGCCAGTCTATCATCTTCACTTTGAAACAAGAATGACAATCTCCAAACAGAACCGAGACAACTCTTTTGGACCAAAGAATAGGCATGGAGGTTTTTACAATGACAGTGGTTTTCGGTAAGTTACAATTTCGAGACAGATGTTAAAATATTTGACTTACACTAGGATTATTGATAAAACAATATAAAAAGACTTACTTGAGAAGTAAACTATTGAAAGCCTGACCATGGAAGACAACAGCTATTAATACTAGGGATGATAATATGAGGGTCAGTGCTACAGAAGAGCAATGCATGACTAGAGGCAACACTAATGTCTCTACCAGGCCACTCTGACTGTCCAGGTCTGTCTTGCCTATCACTCCATGTAGAGCTCTGAAAATACAACACTTCATAAATTAACTAACTTTCTAAAATTAAAAAGATAATACAAAATTTATTTTATCTACTTAAGGCTGCAAAATTTGTCATTACTGAACTGTTTTTAAGCTGAAAAATGTTATTTTACCAAAACTGTCGACAAAATATTTAGAAACAGTATACTGTGTACCCATACTGTTCTATCCATACTGTGTAGAACAGTATGGAGAATTTGCTTGGTAATACTCTACCTCCTACGGAGTTATAGTACATTTAAATATAATGGTAAAAAAGTCAAAACACTCTAGGAGGAGCAAAGAATGAGTTGAGGTTATTATGTAGCAGGATATTGAGTTAATTTTGGTGTTTTTGTCTTGTAAATTTGATTACAAGCTAAAACATGATATTTGTTTATAATAATATTTTCTATATATTATTACTTAAAACATGAAGTATTATTAAGTATTAAACATTTTTATAAAATACTTAATAAACATTGATGGCTTGTATTAATTTTTTCCAGCTGTTATTGAATCTCGTCAGATTTATATTGTTTTGTCACAAATTTCATTATTTGTTGATTTATTTTTTTTAAATAAAGTCACTAATGTAAAACGTAAATAATTAAACTATGTTAAAACGTTAAACTAATTTTGCTATAAAATATAATAAATCAGAATAATAGTGAACAAATCAACATATTGTTAGCATTGACAAATTACAAGACCAACTCTTCCTGATATTAAGAGTGTAGCAACATCATTCAAGCAATATTTGCTGCCTCTAAAATCTTGTAGCAAGCATTTAAACCCTTTTCTACTTGTTTATTTGATTTAAGTTATAAGTTTCTTATCTTAATTTAATAAGTTATAGTTATCTTAATTTTTTACTCTAGCCAATAAAAATTAAACATAACATTTTAAACAATAATATTCTTGCAATAACAATTACATTAATTAAAAAGTTTCTTTTTGTGGACTTATAAAAAATATATAAATAAAAACTGATTAATTACACAAAATTCCTATATTTTTTTTTAATATATAAAAATAACTAAGCTTTTGACTAAAAATTAGTCATCGTCAGAGTTTAACAAATATAAAATAAAAAACCAATTTTACAAACTGGTTAATATGAACCTTAACCATACTAAGGTGCAATATGAAGTAGTTTGTAAATCTGTTTTTTTTTTATTTTATATTTGTTAAACTCTGATGATGACTAATTTTTAGTCGAAAGCTTAGTTATTTTTATATATTAAAAAAATATAGTACTTTTGTGTATTTAATCTGTTTTTATTTACAAAATTAAATTAACGAAGACTTCAGTCCTTTTATAAAATATTTATTGAAAATAAATCAATGAAGAGCTTTCGCCCAGGGATCCTGAGCTTCTTCAGTTCTTGAAATTGACAAAAATGAAAAAAAAAATATTAAAAATTAATAAAATTTTGACTGTTTTTTATGTCAAGTGTCTAACTAAGTAAATACATAAATTTCAAATGAAAAAAAAAACGGGAGGGTGAATGAAAAATTATGATTTTAAGATAATATAAGAAATACTGCTAAGATTGTTTATGTTTTGTTTTTTGTTCATACTGTCTTTGTCAGCTTTTATATAGAGCATTTCTAAAAATTTTCTTTTGTCTCTATGTAGTTCTATATGAAGTATACGACAGCTTTCTTTATCTGGTCGGTGGTCAAGTTGTGTCATATTCTTGTTTTTGTTTTGTTTTTTATAGTAATATTTTCTCGTGAAATTAAGAGCTTTGAAAAATGACATAGTTACACATACCTGGCAGTAGAAGCAATAATATTAGCAGCGGGGAGTATATAGTAAGGTTTTGTAGCTTTACAAGCAATAGCATGTATCAAAGGACAGTCACCACTCTCACCTAATGTTTCTATCTGACTTGATAAACACATTATAAGACAAACACTGACAAAAACCAGTATAGATGGGTAATTGCGTACAATCAAGCGGCCAAGTGACAGCCATATGGTTCCTTCCAACCTATATGTATACAACACAATTCAATAACACAATAAAATACAAAATAGATGCACAGACAACAGTAATGAGAGAATTTTGACACCAGATTTTTTTTATTACTTGTTGGAAAACTTTTAATTTTCAGATGCATCAACATACTTTCAAAAATAATCTCTACCACAAGTAAGATGAAGATAATTGAAGCAAGGTAAAATTTACCACTTTAATTTTTAACATTTACAGTCAAATAGACAAAATCAGATTGATATAATATTGATATTTTTGATTTCATCATTTGACATATATAATTTTATGTAAACTGATCACAGGATTTGACTAATGAATTTGGATTGACTAATGAATTAGCTAATATTGTGCCAATATGCCACTGACAAGAACTCATAACACAACAAACTGAGACAGAACAACAGTTTGGTTGTGAAGTGGCAACATGGAGGTGCGATACTGAAGAGCAGCCAAGGGGTCTCTTGTTTGTATTCAACGATGTATATCATACAATGTCTAAATTATCTTCTAATTTAACTGTTCAAAGTTACCAAAACAAGTAATAAATGTAATTAGTAATTAACTAGATATAATAATAAATAAGATATAATAAATTAGAAAAGCTATCTTACGGGGTAGGTTGAAAGCATTTTTTTTTAAATTAAGGGGTTCCTCATATTTGGGGAAACTTTATAATCTTTACTTTCATTACATGAAAGTAAAGACTTTCATTACATCTTTACTTTCATATTTTTTTAGAAACTATGTATTTTGGTATTATTATATATGGTTGAATTACCAAAAAAAAACTTCATTACATGTGTACAATTAGCTTTACATAAATAAAACTTTATACTTAACATAACTGAATAATAACAGAAAACTAAGAATAAGCAAGACAGACAGCAAAAACATAGCATAAGTGACAAAACCATAGTCTTTATTTACCGTTAATTCATTAATAAGAATGGCAGCTTTATATTTATTTGGTGCATGGATTGCGGGAGATCTCTAGGCAATGATTAGTTCATACCAATAATAATTTTTGGCCAGAATGGCACTGCTACCAACAGTGCCAAAATTAATCGCCCTTGTCGAGTTGGTGTCATAGAGGTATAAACATTATGAAGAGTTACTTTCCAATGACAAAGTTAGGCATTGCTAACGTTTATCAATTTTTAAAGAAACATTTGTCTCAAACTTATTTACTTTTATTTTCATCAAAGAGTAAACAAATATTGGAAAATCATAACATAGCCTGACCATTCAGTGATGCTGAGGTCAGAGGTAGGAAACTAGTTATCTTTAAAAATGAGTTGGCAATTCTACTATTTGTTTCTAACATATGGCACCAGGTGCAAAAAACTACTAGATAGTCAATAGATACATATAAGGGGTCAATATAAAAGGATCAGAGTTTAATAAATACAATACAATTATAAACTTGTAATAAATAAGTTTTATAAATTAATTTAGAATTTTATTTTTAAGACACCAACGGTTGAGTAAGACAAACTTTAACATGATCAGAGGGATCATATTAATAGAGAAACCTCACACCTATGTATCCTCTTACACGCAAAAATGCACGGCAGAATGACCTTAGGAGCTGAAGATGTTTCATAACTAAAGGTGGTTTAAAGTCCTGAAATCAGGACTTTAAACAAGCATTGAAAAAGCCTTGAAAAATGGCATTGAAAAATCCCACGCCATGATATTAAAATCTTCCAAACTTGGTCCTTTGAAAGTTGGTTTTCAACAGTTTTATTAACTATTTTATCAAATATTAAATGACACAGTTTGTTATTTGAATAACAAATTCGTGTTATGAAATTTTAAAAATAACACAGTTTAAAAATATGTGTTTAAAGTAACACAGTTTGATTTCAGAAACACATTTCCAGAGTTTGATGATTCTTCCCCGAGTAAGAATTCACAGGGATGATGAATTAATAATAATATTGGCTCCACTGTCACAATGACTAAACATTGTATAGGTTCGTCCTTCATACTTAAAACTAAAATATTTACTAAATATGGGTGAAAGAAAGAGTCTTTCCACAAAAATATTTTATTGGCAAAGCGCTTTCAACCTAGAATGAGGCCATCATCAGTGGCCTGTACAAACAAGTAAAAAAAACCAAACTAATCAATCAAATAAACAAAAAAGTAACATAATACAAAATTATGCCACTGATGATGGCTCATGCTAGTTGAAAGCGCTTTGCCACTAAATATTTTGTGGAGAGACTTTTTCTTTCACCCATAATGAACGACTCCGTTGGTGCTCAATTTCATCTATATACTAAATATATATTTGCAAGGACAAAGCAACCCTGACCTGAGTTCTCAAGAGTAGGAATGGCTGGATATTTTCTTTTGCTTTCTTATCTCCAATATTAGGATGGGGAAGCATTGTAATGGAAAAACTGAGATACGTACTTATTCATTAAATGTCCACATTTAGGCTCCAAGAGATCCTAAAAAAGCTGGTGTCTAATTGCATGTACAATTTTCTTGTAAACTTTTGCAGGAAAAAATCGCATGAAATTAAAGTAATTATATGCATGCTTTATTAATTAAAGCATGGAAATAATTAATTACAGGAATCAAAAGTACATCAACTTATTTAAATAACTGAACTTTTATGAAAACCCCCATATAAAGGGTTGGTGAAAAAAAGGAGATGTAACCAGCCTTAGTCAGGACTGCCAACTTAAAATTGTACATTTGTATAGTTATAAAATATGTTCAATTTGACACGAACCTGTAACTTGAACTAGTTTATTACTTAAACTTGTTTATTAGAGACCAACCTGATTTGATAAGAACATGAAGACTCAAGGTATAGAGATACCTTAACATAGTTAGAAGTATCAAGTCTGTTGGTTAGTTCCCGGGGTCTCTCCGTGTACATAGTCACAGGCACAGTGGTTCTCTTCTCACTGCAACCAAAACAATGATGCTAACAAACATGGCGGATGCGTATTTAGTGTCCACAAAGGTGCAAATTACAAGGGGTCTCCGGCAGTTAGGAGCTCCCAAATAGTCAACATAAATAATATTGTTGTGCTATTATTTTATTTAAATGAATGGCATTCATGCCTTTATTTTTATGAGTATATATTGAGTATGTTTATCTATAAATTAAGACCCAATTTAATTAAAGATAACTGTATTCATCTTCACATCATCAAGTCACAAGGCTCCCAGTTGGAAATTTTGTCATAATTGCAGCAGTTTTACATAGATTCAGGAGTATACAAAAGAAATGAATGAATGCATAAAACAATAAAGGTACGATTTAATTGGGAACTACAACCTATATACCCTTGCCAACACTACCTCTAAAGTTGACTCACATTTCTGGCACTCTGCCAAGGAAAATAATTTAGTTCTGATTTAAATACTAAACTACCAATTCTATTGGTAAGTTTGGTTTTTTCACATTTGGATATAACAATTCTGTGCATTATAATCAACAGTTGGTTAATGTCAATAACATCTAACAAATGTTCTACACATAGCAATTAGTTTTTATTTCAAAATACCTTAATAACAGATGAGTTCCTTGGTGGTGCCACGGTATGTAGGATGAAACGGTCGCGAAGGTTGTACTGTACCCAATGTTAGTGCAGTTTGTATGAGGCTTAACACTGAGTCTGTAAGCCTGCCAAGGTCTGTGAAGTGGAGGTAGATAGAACCATTGATACAGCTGTCCTTGTCTAGATCGCTCAACAAGTGTCTCTGATTTTAACAAAGTCAAATCGCTCTGACGCCCCCTCTCAGAGTTAATAAATAAATCAAATGATACCTCAACCTGGAACATGTGAAGTACTATCTTATAGTCAATCAACAATCAACCAAATATTGTACTAAGTTTCATCATAATATAAGTAAAAATCAAAGAGAGACACTGCCTGCACTGCTGTCTTCTTCTTAAACCTTAATATCTCAAAAAAATATACAAGCAACAGATGAGGCCCGGTTGGACCTTCTTTAAAAGAACTGGATGAGATCTTGTTGGACTTTAAGCACTTCAGACTAGCTCAAGAAATAAATTTTAACACAAGATATTTTAAAAATTCTGGCGCGGTGGTCCGCATGTAGGGCGAATTTCATTTAGAATGTGTGTTTCCGTGCTAATCAACCCATTTCTTGCTTATGCAAGAACCATGCCCATTGCGTGGTTCCAGTTCATGCTTTAGAACCTAAGCAGTTACTCAATTTTCAAGCACTGCTCGTAACTCATTTTGTCTGTATTTTCCGAAGGAAGAATAACATATATATATATATATATATAATATATATTAATTATATAATATATATATATATATATATAAAGTTTCGCGAAACGTATTTTTTTGTCATTAGGGACCTCTGAAACAGATTTGTGTCGCGGTCCGAGGTTCGAATTCCGCCATGACGCCTATCCCATTAGGCGAATTTCCAAAGGAAATTCACTAAAAAGTAATTTAAAATGGCCAAGAAATAATTGTCTACTTATATTTTAATGAGTTTTTGCTTGTTGTTAATAATTTGTTTAAATGGTTGTTAACAGATTCAAATAATAAATTTTTATAGAGAAATTAATTGTGACAACACATGTGGTACAATAGCTCCAAGAAAAATCATTAGAGTACAGTGATATGGGTATCACCATTTAAAGGAAATTAAATGGGTTTAAATCATCAATATTGTTTAGCCAGGGACTTAAACTAGCACAACTAAATATTAGACTCTTAACTAAACTTGAGCTTAACATAGGAAAAGTGGAGAAAAACACTACAATATTTTGGCTGCTAACAAGAGCTGTTGGCAAAACATGGGGCCTCATTCCCAAAGTAATGAAATGGATAAACACATCAGACCCATAATATAATAATAGCATATTATCCATATCCATAGTCTATGGATCCTTGATCTAGCAGAATCGTGTCAGCATAGGCTCTAATAAGAACAGGTTTGTTAAGGTCCAAAGGTCAACATGTAAAGGCATTACAGAAGCTATAATGACAATGCCCAGTGAAGCGTAGGAAGCTTAAACTAGCTTTCCGCCTCTAAAGGTGTTGATTAAAGGAAAGTCATTGTCCCATTCCTCAGACTAAGAGACAATAACCAATAGTTAGACAATGAAATATATAAAGAACATCTAGCTATAGAAAGGTTAGTCTAAACAAAGATTCCTTGAACAGGTACTGTTACCTGTTAGCTGTCAAAACAGGTAACAGTAAAGGAAAAAATTTCAAATAGAATTTCTTCCAAGAAGAGAGTAGGAACAAAGCAATGTCATTTTTTGATTAAGATACATTCTTAGCTTAACCAGATGGATCCTAAATAGAATCTGGATTTGCAGGTGCGGTAGTATATATGGAAGAATAAGGTGTTACATATATTTATCCTTTATGAAAAATTACAACAGTTTTCCAGGCTAAAGTGTGTCATTTTAGGAGTGGCTAGATAGCCTGAGTGATTGTCATCTGCTCAGATAATAAAGCTCCAGATCCTTTAACATAGGTTTGAGACCAGGTATCCACAAGTTAAATATGTGGACATCATCTTCAACTTGAAACTAAACTAGAGCACATAAACTTCTTATTGGTCAAGGAGTGTCGTTAACCTTCAGAGAAAATAGCAGATGATCAAAAAGTGAAATTATTGATGAAAAAGGGATCAAGTGTAAAAAGGACCTAACTGAGTGGTCTACTTTCCAGGCTTGATTCTCCCCCTACTACTACTTATTCAAAGAACAAAGTTGTCAGGCAATATTCTTATAATATTCATGGTCTTACTATTACCAGGCTACTCATAACTCTATACTCACCGGTTCATCAGTCGGTTTAGTAATGACAACAAGATGAGTGTGTTGCTGAGGCTGCATTCTCAGCGATATCAGATCTAACAACACAATCTTTCTTTTCATATCATAAGTAGGAGATATCCTTCCTCTCCACGATATGTCTTCTCCTTTAGAACTAACAACAATATACATATGAGAGTTAGTGCCAGTGGGTTCCTTATTATAAGGTCTATCCACAAATAAAGTTTTAACTATGTAATTATAGTAAAACCACAACCAATAAAGGTCTATCACAAATATAGTTTTAAGCATGTAATGATAGTAAAAATGCAAACAATATAGATCATGTTTTACAGAAATACATGCTTTAAACTACATTTGTGGATAGACACATTATTATTTATTACATTATTATTATTATAGAGATTATTTGAAACCCTAACAATATACAATAATCAAAGGAAACACTGTAAATAGAAATATCTCAAGGCAAAAATAAATCAATATGATTAAACACTGTTATTTTTTGCCTGAGTAATAAATAGTTTGATACAAAGCATTAAACTTTTATCATTTGATACTGCAAAACATTGTACATATGCAAAATATATTCATTGTTTGCAAAACATGAATAGTTGACACAATATAATTGTGCGAGAGACACCTAGGAAATGTAACAAGCAAAATGCAATGCAACATCTGGGAACTGTTCCATCATTCGACATTCGTCATCATAGATGGTTCGACATAATAAGGGGGGTTATGTCCCACCCTGTTTCGTTACGTCTAACTCATCAGGGCACCGACAGAGCCTGAACTCACTCTGACCTTCAATTAATTCCGAAGAATATAATGCTTGTTACATTTCCTAGGTATCTCTCGCACAATTATATTGTGACAACTATTCATGTTTCGCAAAACTCAGTAGTATCAAATGATATATGTTTTGCTTGCCATGCAAAATGGCGGTAAAAGAGCACCGCTCGTCTCTGGTAAATACTTCAAATTATATTCTTCGGAATTAATTGAAGGTCAGAGTGAGTTCAGGCTCTGATGAGTTAGACGTAACGAAACAGAGTGGGACATGACTTTATGTCAAGCCATCAATGATGACGAATATCGAATGATGGAACAGTTCCCAGATGTAGCATTGCATTTTGCTTGTTACATATCGTAGGTGTCTCTCGCACAATTATATTGTGTCATTAAACTTTTAATTAGAGGAAGGAAATAATGGTATTTTATTTATTAATTATTTATCTTTATAAACTCTTACTCAATTTTTTCTTTAAATGTCTACCTTTCAGCAACTACATATAGCAAGAACTTGGTGTTTTTATAAATATAAGGATATGCAATTTTCTTGTAATCACAAAACAGGCCAAATTATGTGAAACTTAATACTATAATCAACTCCTATGAGAGAAGAGATTAGATTTCGGGCAAAATCCAACACGGTGGTTCAAAATGGCTACCATCTTCAATCGACTGATAATCCAAACAATTTCTAAAAAAATATATTGTTTGACAAGATGGTTTTGAAGGATAGTATGAAGTGTTTAGAGACTAACAAGGCTACAGCATATCTATGGCTAGCACTGTTCTCGAGTACCGTAAAAATTGGACAGCAGGGTATCCCATGTTTTTCTTTTAAGTTTGGCGAATAAGAAAATCTAGTGCCATATTTAGCAGATTATTTTTATTCAGCTAAGAAGAAGTAAATCCTCAGATGTAATTTTATCTTAAACCAATAATTTATTGATATTTAATGGATCTTTACAAATTTCAATAAGTCAATTATGTATGTTACGATGTCATCAAACCCCAAATTTGATTAATATAACTTAATATTTGTAAGGTTAATTTTTTAACCAAGTTTTAACCATACAGAATAAACACAAAAGAAACATGTGATAAAAGAAACACATGCACATCAATTTTAGTAAAACCCACTTAGCATGTCTTGAACCAGCTAAAAGCACAAGATTAATATTGGTTTTGGATATTCTTGGTCTGTGTAATTAAGTACTTAGGGCAGTTGGTGGTTTTTACTTATTCGGTACTTATTTAGGTGGTGATAAATAAATACTTACCAAACTTTAATATTATTAATACTGATATCAGGTTTACAAGTAAATATCCAGTGCTCAGTGTTGTGGTTGAGGGTTGTAATAAGCAAGGTATCGGCTGGCTGCGGAGGGTTTACAAGGGATATCAGTATGTTGGTCTGGACAGTGAGTTTATCCCGTCTAGTCCATGTCAGTTGATTTTTACGCAGACGTAACCAACTCACTTCATCTCTATCAGGGCTACCACTCTTCCACAGTGTGTGTGTAGCACCTGTACCTTGTTTGGCAACACTGTAGTCTTTACTGCCTGACCTCTAAAACAGAATTAATCTGTCTTTAAGTGAACATTTAAATCAGAAAAAGAAATATTTACTAAAGCGTGGCCTTATTCTTCAATAACAGGTCACAGTGGCCATCTTCAGAAACAGGTTATTTTGGCCATCTTCAGAAACAGGCCGTTTTGGCCATCTTAAGAAACAGGTCATTTTGGCCATAATCAGAAACAGGGCATTGTGGCCTTCTTCAGAAACAGGACATTGTGGACATCTTCAGAAACATGTCATTGCGACCATCTTCAGTGACATGTCACTGTGACCATCTTCAAAAACGGGTAATTTTAGCCATCTACAGAAACAGATCATTATGACCTATTTTTTAAAGAAAGATCAAGAAGAGAAATGACATTAGGGAATTTTCCCACAAGAAATTTGCTCAAATTAAGAAATAAATTAATGCTCCATAAATCACTTGGAATGTAATATTTGGTACTAAAAAACAAGAACTCATTGGGTATAAAAAAGTAAATAAATATAACTCAAAGCTAAGTTTCTCTTGAGGACCAATGAAAACATTTCAAATTCAAGAGTTTCCTAATTGGTGTAGTTGGCATTATATTGTAAGAGTCTCTTTTATTCCAGCAAGGATACTAAGTCCAAAACACAACAGCTCATTTTTAGAGGTTTCCAAAGCTTAAATATCATTTCTATTCGTTGTTAGCAATTTGGTACATTGGCACTTCACTAAAAACTAATTAACCCAACAATATATTTTATAAGACATCAAGGTTTCAGAAATTTTTTTTAGAAGAAGCAGAAATTTATTTTGGAGGCACTTTGCTAGTTAGAAATAAAGTCATTAATAGCAAGTTTTTGTATAATTGTAAGTACCTTGGTTGAGTAGGAAACGTGACTGCTAAAAGTAAAACTAATGTAATCTATCATATAAGAAGCAAAAAATAACCATATTAATTATGTATTAACATATTTTTGTAAATATATATGTTAAATTCAACAAAAATCCAGCCACTAATACTCACAATGAACAGAAAGATGTTGTTAATTCTCCTATTTTTAAGACTTTTTATAAATCATTATGTAAGAATTCCATATCGGATATAACTTAAAACCTATTTTATTTGTCTACTTATCTATTTATTATTTTGTGCTATTTTCTCTCTTCATTTTTATTATGGCCTGACATATTTTATTTTACTCTTTATTGTTCTTATCTCTAATCAATTTTTGTTTATCTCACTTCAGTTTTTATTAATTTATTTATTTTAATTGTTATTTGACTGTGTTAATTAGTTTTAATTAACTGTGATATTAGTTTTAAGCTTTTGTTTGTCTGCGTAATTATCTAGTCAGCTATGATTTTGTAAAAATTTACCTGTGATGCCTGAAGATGCCTACAATGTTAGGTGAAATATATATAGCTAAATAATTAGTTTTTGTTGTTATTATAGAACTTTAAGCTGTTGGTTTAAATTTCCTATCAAGATGTGGGAGTTCTATAAAATAAATAGTGCTACAAAAGAGAAATTACTTAAATTCCCTCTCTTTTTGGCATCCTCCAAACAGGTATGACTTTAGTCCCGGTAACTAAAGTCGCTCTGTATAATAGAACCTGCAGAACAATTCTAAACAAAGGGGATTGATTAGCTCACACATTCTACCAGTTTTTAAATTCTAGAACAGGCTCTCTGCATTACAAACCTCCAGCAGATGATATTTGAAGACATCTAATCTATGATGATTATCTAGAGATATCCTTTTAGCGAGGGGATCGACACAGTCAAACAAAGCTCTTACTAAAACTAACATCAGTTCTTTGCACCAAGTAATACTAAGATGATCTGTTTCTAACCAGACTCCTTGCACTTCTGAACTCTGTAAAATAGCACCATCAGATAATCAATCATATTTAATAACCAAAAAATTAGATAATTCACAAATAATTATTAATGGCAACTATAATATACACCCGTGTCAGCTTCAAGCGTTACAACTTTTTGAAGGTGGTGTAACATTAAATACTTATAAATCAAAGAGACTAAAACCATTAGAGGGAGGATACAACAGCTCTTATCATTCCTTGGGTAGCTAGGTGTCGTAACGGTACATTGGTGACGTAATTTTTTTATTTTTCCTAATAATTACAATTTCACGTAAATATTACATTATTTTTCGACTATTTTGTTTTAAATCAAGTAAAATGAATTTAAAATAAGTTTTAATAATTATCTATTGCATGTATTCTTTAATTGTTAGTTTTGAATAAAGTGGT
This sequence comes from Microvelia longipes, assembly GCA_018340805.1. Classification (NCBI taxonomy): domain Eukaryota; kingdom Metazoa; phylum Arthropoda; class Insecta; order Hemiptera; family Veliidae; genus Microvelia; species Microvelia longipes. Next base: position 58,398,622 of record JACMZG010001908.1, read on the forward strand.
TTAATGTGGCATCACTGAAAAATGTCCGCCGTTAGTAGAATGCATGCTACAATAGAAGTTGTAGAGGGTAGGGGAGTATCTATTCTTTCTCTAGGGAGACTATAGTAGGGGTAAGTACAGTTATGGCACCTATGGAAACTGTCTCACTTCCAGACCCCTTATCACTGTGTTAATCAGGTCCTGTACTCCCTCTAATAGTTTTAGTCTCTTTGTTATAAATAAATTAACATAAACTTATAAATTGTAATTAAATTATTAAGATATAATAATATAGTTTATCTCCAGACTGTGTATAATGTAAAGTTTATTGACTAGAATTTGGGGAGTAAAAAAGTACTTTTCACTCCCTTGGGGGTAAAAAGTAAATTTTTCTTTTGGGAGTAGGAGTAGTGTTTCCTATTATGATGGAACAGTCCCTAGATGTAGCAGCGCTTTTTGCTTGTTACATTTCCTAGGTGTCTCTCGCACACTTATATTGTCTCAACTATTCATGTTTTGCAAAACTCGGTAGTATCAAAATTCGGTATGAAATTCTGGTGCGATAGCCCGCATTTCGGGTGAATTACCTTTAGGATCCGTGTTTCCGTGCTTAACAACCCATTTCTTCTACAAGGTTCAGATTTTTCGCTTTAGAACCTATGCAGTTACTCAATTGTCAAACACTGCTTGTAACTCATTTTGTCTATTTTTCAAAGGAAATTTGCTAATAAAAAATGTATTAAGGATACTTTGTTAACTCTCTTGGCCTTTGTTAAGTACTAGAGAGTTAAGGCCTTAATGAGATCTCTGGTCATAAAAATGTGAGTATTTCTAAAAATTACAAAATTATTTTTTTAATCATAGCTCTTGTACTGTTCATCTAAAACTGTGTCTACAGAAAAAGTGTCCCTCCTAGTACACTTTATATAGAATAAGTTGGCCATCATTGCCATATCCAATGTATATGTAATTATCTACCATGAAGTTTAGAAATATTAAAAGCATATTGTTGTAAATGTAAAGGACACATATGAAACTTTAAAAATTTATTTAAACCTGATTGATAAATACAAATACAAAATACTTTTATTTTTTATAGCGAACATACAAACGATACAATGGTAAATACTACAATTTAAGCAAAAAAGGTTTAACTCAATGTTTGATCAATTTATTTTCTGTTGGGCCTTCTAAAAGAAAGACAAATTATAGTAATAAACGCCATGACAATTTTCTACAGATACTTACAACTAAAGCAATATTGGCATGAGGTGTGAAGATGTGCCCAGAATGAACTATTAGATCCCTTGTTCCTCCTCCAATGGATACAAGTGTAATATTATCTCTAATATTAGAGCCATCCCATAGACTATTGACTCTATCATAATAACTAGCAGTGGAAGAATCTAGTAATACTACAGGTGTATGTGGAGTGGCCAGTGTAACTATAAGCCTAACTCTAGACCATAACATGTCTTCTAGGAACAAACCTTTAGCTATCATGCCACCCTGAAAGACAAAAAATGTATACAGAAAGTTTGGTCTAATTCAAAAAGGTTTAAATAAGTTAAGAAAACTATTAATTTCTTCAAGGCCAGAGGTTTCTGTTCATATCACCAAAAGCAAGTCACAGATCATCAAGCCTGTGCTGTCACGGCAGTACAGTGAATTTTAGGGTACATTTACAAGGCCTGACTGTTCAGAAGGTTCTGAATAAAAAATGTTTTCTGCAGCATTCATCAGGTTGAAAGCATAGCCAAGAATGTTAATAATGTCTGTAAGAAATATTATTCGATGCATTTGATAGAGGTTTATTTTATTAGGTTGGTTTAAATTACTTAAAAAGAGCGACTATTAAAACTTTTTTTAGAGTTATGTTTCTACTTAGTGAATAATGTAATAGTAATTAAGGATACTCTTTCGTAAATAATTTAATTTAATTAACTGTTATATTTTTGAAATTAAATCATTGCAATAATACATCAATTATTTTATTGTAAAAAATAATTAAATGTTTAAAACACTACCATTGTAAATACATATGAATAGGTAAAGAATTGACCTCTTCACTCTTAAAATATTTAAAAATCAGGGAATGCATACTATGTTAATTCTGATTTATTTGAAGTTGCAACATCCAAAAAAAGAATTTTAAGTCTAAATGATTTTAGTAGGGTGTCAACTGATCAAAACAAAAGCTGTCAGGTTAGACCTGTCTAGTTTATAACTATTAAGTAAATAAAATTTGCAGAGTTCTGTGTGGTCCAGGTATGGTAGTATTTATAAAATATTAAAATAGTGAAATATATTAAATAAATAGAAAACTTACCATCGAATGGGCAAACAGCACAACACTGTCAGGAGGGGGCGGTCTCTCCAGTTCATCTGAGGATGAACCTTTCCGAGAGTCAGACATCTTTCGATCCCCCAGAGAACGTTTATCATAGTTCTTATCTCTAACAGGATAAAGTGATAAGATCTTATCAATACAAACTCTAACAAACTCAGTCTGTTTATCTAAGACACCTCCGTAAAACCCTGAATATTCTTCGTTTAAATCCACAGTGAAGAAATCAAAGTGATATCCAACTCTAGATTTTAAAGCTTTTCTTAAACTAACTGAGGATAGTGAGCGAACTGTAAATAACAAATATAGAAACATGTTAAAAGAGACTTAAGCTTCTTATATGTAGCCTTAGAATAATACTATATATAGGAGGAGCATAACTGATAACAGCAAAGCCGGTTCACAGGTGGTCTTAAGTAACGCTGCCATCCTAACAATATACAATTTTCTTATAACAAAGTTGGTAATTTTTCAGGCCCCTTCCCCTATAATCAGCCACATAATGCAATCTATAATAAATACACCAAAGTGAACCCTGGGATGGTGATTGGCACATATACAGCTCACTCAGAAGAGATACTACAGTTAAAAAAAGGGGCCTTCGGCCTCTTCGCCACTCCTCGGCAACATGATTGTTTTACTTTATTAGTTCAGCATATTACTGGCTTATATATAAGTGGCATACTGCCACGATATAATCAAATTTTTAAATTTGCTGGTCAAAATATGTCATGTGTTTACATTATGTCAATAAATGACATGTTTGTTTGATATATATATATATATATATACATATATATGTCAATCAATAAATCCGGAACTAATACTGATAGGAATTTCGTATTTTTGGTGACCATACATATGGTAGAGAATGAGCATAAATGGAGTCCATCGTAATAGAACGAAAGAATAAAAAGTCTCTCCACAGTTATAGATTTTATTAAAACTTAAGCAGAGCGCTTTCGACCTAACAAGAGGTCATCATCAGTGCTTGTTTGATGTGAGCTGCTCAAATTGGCTCGACTTGCCGATCCAGATGTTTGAGAATGAGCATAAATATATTCTTCTATATTTCTTCTTTTTTATTCTTTCGTTCTATTACGATGGACTCCATTTATGCTCATTCTCAAACATCTGGATCGGCAAGTCGAGCCAATTTGAGCAGCTCACATCAAACAAGCACTGATGATGACCTCTTGTTAGGTCGAAAGCGCTCTGCTTAAGTTTTAATAAAATCTATAACTGTGGAGAGACTTTTTATTCTTTCGTTCTATACATATGGTAGTATATGTGTAAAAAATTTCAGCCCAATCTAAACAGTATATGAAGATTTTCATAGTCTTCATAATCATATTTCATAAACAACCTGGCTATATTATTAGACTTGAAGTTGGTGTTCTGCCTCTAAGTGTCTCTGTGCTCAAACGCACCTTTACATGGTTTCAAGCCATTTTAAAAATGCCTGATACAAGATTCCCTAAGATCTGTTTCTTAAAATTATTAGACTTAAGCCAAAATAAAAATAAAAAGGAAATAGAATTTAATTGGGTAAGTCAACTCTCTGCCATCTTTACTAAGTTAGGGTTTCCAAGTATTAAGTCTATGATATCAAATGATACTTTACCAGAAGCCAAAAGTTTTAATAATGCTTTAGAAACCTACTATTTGTCCAGGGATGTTGAGAGAGCTATTAATTCTTCCTATAATCCTTCCTATAGACGTATAAGTACTTTTGGCTCTACTCAACAATATTTAACTTATTTTCTACCCACTTTCAAAACCCGGCTGCTAAGTCAATTAAGAGTTTCTCCTATTGGGCAGGTAAAACTTCTAGTTAATAAACAATTTACAACTATTGACTGCCATTCAGTCTGCCAGGTGTGCAACAGTAATGAGCTGGAGAGTTTGACTCACATTTTATTATTTTGTCTGTTATGATGGTCTCAGGAGAAACTTCTTACATGACTTCATCCATCCAAATAAACCCCCTGAAATTATTATGGAAGATATTCTTTCTTTTTCCACTTTGCCCCAGGCCAACCTTGTTTATTATTTCTTTATAAATGTCATAAAAAGAAGGAATTTTCATTTGGAAGAATAATAATATAATTTCCTAAAATTCTATAACCTATTTGGACCTTAGTTGTCTGGTTCTTTAAAAAACGAATGTGTCAGGGCTGGGCTGTATTTGAAATACAAGTATTTCAAATGCATATTGCAATACTTTTTTTTTTTTAAAAAAGTATTATGTATTTGTATTTAGATACTTTTTATTCTTCAGTATTTGTTTCTGTATTTTAAGTGCAAATACTAAGTGTTTGTATTTGAAACCATGAAATACTTTTTTTGGTTAAGAAAATATTATTGTTAAACAAGTATTTACTACAGAATAAAGGTATAAGCTTTAAGAAAATCTTAATTCTCCGATAATTTATTAATCTTGTTTTCTATTTTCGACTTTAGATCATGTTTAAAACAGTGTCAAAAACTGTAACTTTTTAAAACAGTGTGTATAAAACTGTTTCCCTGCATACGTTGCTTATCTTATTTTATTTTTTCTAAAAGTATTTCAAAAGGTATTTGGAAAATCGAATACAAAATACTTGTATTTTGTATCTATTTTTTGAATACTTTTTTCAATAGTATTTTGTATCTGTATTTTAAATACTTTTTTCAAGGTATTTTGTATTTGGATGCAAATTTAAGTATTTTGCCCACCCCTGCATGTTATTTAGCTATTTCTTTCTTTTATTTTTGTTTTAATGTATTATCAATTGCATGACAAATATACTATTGTATATGCCTCATGGGCAACAATATTTGTATTAAGCCTAAATAAAGTTATTTGATTTGATTTTTGATTTGATATTTCATAAACAATATGGTTTGGGACATTAACAAGGTTGAAATTTGTACAAAGTTTAATTTCGATCCAATAAAGCGGTCAAAGTTATCATGTCCCATAGAATAGTACATAATATACATACATATATATATATTATATTATATATATATATATATATATATTATATATATATATATTATATTTATTATATATTTATATTATATATATATATATATTTATATATTATATATATATATATATATATATATTATATATATATATATATATATATATATATATATATATATATATATATATATATATATATATATTATATATATATATATATATATATTATATATTATATATATATATATATATAATATATATATATATATATATATATTATATATTCTTGATCAAGGAGACCCCCTTTCAAAAAAACAGCCTCCCCCCACTTTCTTCTCCATGACCCCAAATTTATAAGCTCGTTTTTCTTTGAAAATTTGCTGATAAGAATACTCTACTCTATGGAAATAGTAAGAATTATACCTTGTTTATAAGATCCCCTGTGGCCATGTATAAATAAGACAGGAATGCCAGTGAATTTCATTTGCCTTGTCTTCTCAGTGAACCTACCCTCGCTGTAGGCATATAGACTATATCCACGGTACTTACTAACTACTTCTTTATCAAGCGATATCCTCTGCAAACAAAAATTCAATAATTAATTTAAAATAGTATTTTGGTTATATTTATATAACCAAGGATTCCATTAATACTAAACATAGCTAACTTTTAACCATAACCTATCTGAAATGGGTTTGTTATCAGTGCCCTCAAACACATTCTATTGGTTTTTATGCAAAATCACAGGAGTAGGTTATTTTATAAATGAGAAATAACCCAGTGAAATAACAAAAAGATAACAAGAATAAGATTGATAATTGGGGACTAGTGAGACATCAAAAAACAAGAGGCCTTTCCCATTTGGCACATTATTTATGACTTTCTATATTTTTGCCATCATTACTGGCTCCATTAATAAGGTTTGAATAGTATACTTCTTTCCTTTTAAAAATTACTTTCTAACAAGTTTTTCTTGTGTGAATAGTCATCATCATATTTTAAAGTTTTTTTATAAGCTATATTATTTTTTAACTATTTATCATCATATTTGTTTACATACATTTTAATTTTATTGGACATTTTATCTCTGCGTCTAATGGAGAGGGTTATACTGTTTGTTATCCAAGGCTTGAGTTCATTAAATTTGATACTATTCAGGGGTGTAATAGGTATGATTTTAAAGTTATTATTGATGTAATTATTCCGTTTTTAGTAGAATAAATTAAGAGCTACATTAGTGTTTCCATACTACTCAATCATTTCAACATTATTTTTATAAATCAGAATTAAGTGCTTCAAAGTTAATATATATTATATGTGTATATGTTTATTGATTGCTCACGTCTGATTGTTCAAGAGTTGGAATACATTACCAATATAATATCAACAAAATTAACAAGTAGAAACATATAGTCCAAGAGCCAGGCCTAAAAAATGTGACTCATTTTGTACTACTTCAAACCTAATTTTTCTAAAATACCTTTAATTAAGAAGAAAAAGCATAGTCTGCCTATCCAGAGCGCCCTTCGTATGAATGTGCTCGCTTAAAATATTAAAAAAATCGCACAAATTTCAGTTTTCTTGTAATAAGTGGTTCTCTGTAGGTCGTGTGCAAAATATGAAGAGAACATTTTTTAAAGCTGATACAATTTCTAATAAAACGAGTGTTTGTTCGTCAAAATACAACTAAAGTTATGACATTTATTAAATGGACAAAAAATGCACAAAAAGTTAATATTGTCCCAAAGAAATTTGCTGTCTTTACATAAATTAACCATTTTTTTAGTATTTTTTAAAGAGCCATAACTTTGGTTTTGGTTATCCGATTTTGATGATTAAATGCTCGTTTTATAGAAAATTTGATCACCTTTAAAAATTGTTCTTTTCATGTTTTGCACACGACCCACAGGAAGCCACTTATTTAGAGAAAACTGAAATTTTGCGATTGTATACAATTTTTTATAAAAGGTTTGGCAGTGGGTTCAATCTTCTAGGGGGCAGTTGTCGTATGAACATGATTGAATAATGGGTTCAATCTTGAAACTCACTTTACACAGTGAAAAATATCGTGTGAATAGTGGCGGTTGAACCCCCTCCCAAACCCCACGTGTGAATGAAGTAAATATTATTGTAGATCACAAACATTTCTGATCACTCTTGTTGCTTCCTCATTCCATGTTCCTGAGAATTCTAATAAATTTTTTCATTTTCAACCCTGAATAAAAAGGGATCATATTACATTCATATTTAAAACCTATGTCAACCAAATTACCACAAGTAAAGACTATACTTACAACATATTGAGGATATTCAAACATATAAGTCATGTTACAAGCATTCTCTTCAATATTAATAATAACATTATAAAAACCAATAAAAACAACGAGTAATAATATGAAACAAATAACTAAAAAGCCTTTGACTATTCCTGCCATTCTAACAACAAAACGCGTTCAAACTAACATCTCATTAAATTACAACATAACAAACTAGCACTTTTATTAAAACTAATAATATCAAAATTTACTATCTTTTCCGGAACTAATTAATTTTCTTTTTTGATCGTTTTTAATTTATTTTCTTCTAGTCGGTTTCTTCTTCTTTTTTGTATTTCTCATATTCTTTGTCTCATAATTTAGAATAACTATTCAAAATGGCTGACAATTCACAATTAAATTAAGTCTCACTAGTGTACTACAAAATATTGGGTTTTAGGGATGAATTCATGATGAATATGATAGTAGATTAACCATGTTCTTTAGACTGAAGAGTTTGATTTCGTTGTTGAAGAAGTATTTATTGGCGAGCGAAGCGAAGTATTGTGGCCATGATGTTAAGGGGAAAAGTGTAGTTTACTAGGTAAGTACGGAAAATATAGTTCTTTTTATTTATTTTTTAAATTTATTTCTTACATCAGTAGGTTATACTTTGTATGTGACCCATGGCAATAATTTTTTTCTTTATCCACAAAGGAAAACTTTTACTTTATGATTTTATTTTAGATTTCTTAAAAGTTCTTTTTAGCACGTTTAAATTTTATGAAAGGCTATACTTAAAAGAATGGCGGGTTTAGTATATAAATGTAATGTAAGGTGCAAATATGCTGAGAATACTAGCTTTCCAGTATATGTATCTACTATTACTGTCATTCAGTGAAGGTTAAAATTTCAGTGTACTGTCATGCAAAGAGGGAGAAAAGGCGCATTGGTAGCAGCATGGCTCCGACTGATCCAGAGAAAATTGAAAACTATTTAGAGAGCTTTTAAGTCCCCCGTGTTACCCAAGGAACATTCATAAAAGGTATTACCAGGTATTGCCTAACATCATGTGATAATAAAGAACTGAACTTCTAAAAGGTGTAGTTGCTTGATAGCGTAACTCTAAAGAAAATTACGCTTATTTAGTCATGATAGTGCATAAGAGTGCATAATAGTGCATACCACTAATTTATAATGTAACTTTTTTTATCTTAATTTTTTTAATCTTTGTTTCTTGATTTTTTTTTGTATATTGGCTCACGCCGTAAATTATAAATAAATAAATAAAAGAGATCAGTCATTGATAGTGTTTATTTATTTTTTTATTTATTTATTAGTCAATACAATATTACATGCAATATTATAATTTACAGAATATTCATACAAAATAAATTGATTTGATTACAATATGTCATATGTATTGGGAATAAGAGCCTCCAAGAAGAGAACCTTGAAACAGGTGGCTCTTTGTCACTGATTTTAGGTTTAAGGCTTTTAATTTATTTATTGCTTAGTTTGGAATGAAAACAAATTAATGATATAAAATGAATAGAAAGCTAAAAAAAGTTATACCAAACAGTCAATAATAATAACATTAATAATACTAATACTAAGAAAAAAAAAGAAAAAAAATAATACTAATGCTAAGATATTTAAAAAATAAAAAGAGAGAACAAAAAAAAAATAAATAAATAAAAGAATAAAAGGAAAAACTACAAATTTGTTAGCCAGAATTTTATTGCTTTTTTAAATATATTATAATATTTAAAATCTTCAATATTTCTAATTTGCTCTGGTAGCGAGTTGTATAATTTAGGTCCTGTAACACTGGCATGTCTAAAAAGTAGGTTAGTGTTGCATGCAATGTTGGCAACTTTTTTATTTGACCTATTCCTGGTTTGGTACCTATGATCTATAAATTGTTTTTCGGTTTTGAAGTAAAACAATAACACTGATTTCTTAAATAGTAACATTAAATACAGGAAAGTTTGAGAACAACTCCTCTGTTGGATAAAGCAATAGTTTACGCAGAATTACTTTTATTACAGCTTTTTGCGCTAATTCTAAGGAAGTTAAGTTAGATGGGTAAGCAGAACCCCAAACTATAATACCATAGCTCAGTATAGATTCAACTAATACAAAATATACCTGTTATATGCAAAATGAAAGTTATGATTAGTGCATAAGATCGCTCCATCATATAAACATATTTATAGGAGCAAACTATTTTTTATGTATACATTCATTTATGCATGTATACATAAATCAATGTATACATATTATATACATGTACATGTATACATATTTATATACATTGTAAATTATCCTATAATTTAGGATTATAGGATTATTTAGGATTATATACATTCTGAATTATCTAACTATCAAAAAGATTTATAAGTTTTTTTAATTATAGGATTTGATAGCACCGAGGCCTGATTTGCTTAAAATTAGGACATAAAACTTTTTACATTTTTATTTAGTTTCAATACTCAATACAAGGTCGCTGTGCGCCTTCCAAATGTATACGTTTTCTTATGTATGAATTATTGCTAATTTAAATGTAACAATATCATGTTATTTCAATGGACAAAATAATTCAAAGAATCAGTAAATATTATTATTTTATCTACTTACGGCTGCAAAACTGCTCATTACCGAACTGTTTTTAAGCTGCAAAGTGTCATTTTACGTACACTGTCAACAAAATATTTAAAAACAGTACGGGAAAATGGCTTGGTAATACAAAACCTCCTAGGGAGTTATGGCACATTTAAATATCGTGAGGGAAAGGCCAAATGTCATAACCCTCAAAATCGTAATTTTTCAGGAAGGATAAAAAACTGTTTTTCTTGGCAAGTTCTTAATCGTGTGAAATAAAACTTGTATTTTTAGATTCTTCAGATACTTCTGATAAAGAATCTGCGCTTAATTGTTAGATACTTTCAATTATAAGTGAGTAGTTTAAATAAAACTTGCAAAAATGGGTTACTGCAATAAGACCTCAATATTGAGGGTTACTACATGAAGGGTTAAAACAATTAGTGGGACTCTAGGTTTTTCAGTGAGGGTTACAACAAGAAGGGTTAAAACAATTACTGTGTCCAGCATTTTTTTCCATGAGGGTTACTACAAGAGGGTTAAGCCAATTAGTGTACCCCACGTATCTCAATGAGGTTTATTACAAGGGGGTAAGTACAACTGTAGTGACTGAAATTATTTTTGTATTATTAACACAGTCACTTAATAATTTCCAACTAACACTGAACAACATAATTATTAGATGAACCACTTGTTCTAATCCTATAGTAATTAGCCCACTACTTTGGGGCCTTAGATAGAAACTCCCTTACGAATATAGAACACAATTAGCACTCATGAATTGCAGAACCAAATGAATCTGACTCTGTCCTAACAAGAACACCATTGCTGTCTAGATAATGATTATGAGGTTAAAAGGTAATTAAGTTTAAGGATCTGGTGTTTTATAATTTGTTTTTATTTATTAAAATTGAACAACAAAACATAGTCTCTTACAGTAAAATAACTGTATTATTATAAAAATAAAATAATACTTAAAATGGCAAGTTAAAGGTTTCAAATATTAATTCCTTTTTTAAAAAAATAATGAAAGGAAGAACAAATACGTCTACTAGAATCTTAATTTACATAAATAAAATCTGATCACTTGTAACAGTAAAGACAGGGATCATCAATATTAATTACTTATAAGTAATAACAGTCTTATTTACTTAACAGACAAAGTAACATTTTTTATAAATCTAATAACAAAAGTAATAAATAAAATAAAAATTTAAAATGAATAAAAATCTAATTATAGTTTTAGAAGAAGGAATCACTTTAACTATTAGTCATACACACGGTTATAATCTATACACAGCTTGGAAAATTAATGTGAGGGACCAATTAAGGTTGGTCAGATATGAAATTGTGGGCGTGGTTTAACGTCTAGGACTAACCTTTATTGACTTCCTCACATTATTTTCCTACGCTGTTAACTGATCATAACCATCAGTATAACTATAAAACAATTTTTGTTATAAAAGGCACACACAAAAATCAAACATTATGCCTACAAAACATTAACTTCTACTGTATAAGGCACAAATTAACAATGGAGATCATAAATAAATATTATCAACTTTTACAATCTAGAGTAGGAGAACCATCTATGTCCTCAAAATGCTCATTTAGATAAAACATGATGCAAACAAAACACTAACTTAATCTATAATTATGTTAATGTGTGAGATCACACACTAAAAAGGGTTTTGTAAGTCAAAAATATTTAATTCTTAAGCAACTAATATCTAGCGAACGAAGCGAGCCCTAGTATCTAAATAAATATTAATATTAATTAACCAATTAATGTAATTAATAAAAATTTTTGTCAATTCATTTTGTATCCCATAGTCTAGATTTTCATTGTTATCATTCATTTCTGTAAGTCTCCCATCCATGAAGTCTACTTCAAAGACTACATTTTCTGTAGAAACCTCATTGACATCAGACATTAATTTACCACCACACTGCATCACAACTGAAACAAAAAATTGTATTTCATTATCTTATCCACACCAATAATTATAGAATAATCAGTTGTCAGAGAGGGAAAATAGAGTAGAAAACCCAATTAGGCTAGTCCTAGATGTTAAACCACGCCTTCAATTCCTTATCGGGCCAATGTCATTGGCTCTCTTATACTATTTTCCCATGTGTAAATTGATTGTAATTATAAGCGTGTGTAGTGTGTACACTAATTAAACATCATAATAGCAATTGCTTATTGCAATACAATTAAAGAAAAACTATTAGATACCTTTATCATTTTCTTCATTTGCTTGTATCCCATAGTCTAGATTTTCTTTAATATCATTTATTGGTATAAGTTCTCCATTTAATGGGTCTATCTCGAATATTTCAAAATTTGCATCATGACGATCATCATTTGCATCAGTACCACACTCCATCAGAACTGAAAATAAAAAAAAACATTTCAATTGTTTTATCTATAATGATACATCACAACTTTAAACAATAAAGTTGTGATGTAAAATTCAAAAATTCTCTACTTATTTCATCTATAACAACATGTTAAAGTATGAACGATCCATTTAAAAAAAATAGATACCTTCAGCATTTCCTTCACTTGCTTGTGTTCTATCATCTAAATTTCTTTACTGTCATAGACACATGTAAGTTTCTCACTCATTGCATCAACTTTATGGGTTATAAAATCAATACTACTACAGCCAGGCATAATCTCAGTCAGTGTTTTTTTATGCTCCATCACAACTGGAAACAAAAACTCATTAGATTGTTTTATTCATTCTAATAAATTCGTAAAAATATTCAACTAATTATAAGTTTTACAGGTAGCAAATGAAAATAAAATAAAAACAATTGTATACCTTTGTCATTTTCTTCACTTGCTTGCGTGCCATACACTAAATTTTCTTTATTAATGTAATTAGGTGTAAGTTTTGAACCAACATTGCAGGTAATGACATCTGCACTACTACAGCTAGGGATCATCATTTCATAGTTTTACCACACTCCAAGACTGAAAAAAATAATAATTAAGTAATTAATTCATAAAAAATAAGATACATCAAAGTACTAAGTCCCTTTTGATTTATCTTAATTTAACTTGATCCATAAGCTACATCCAAACAAAATAAAAAAAATCTGTACAGATTATCAATAAATAAATGTATCTACAACAAACAGTAACTTAACTTATACTAACCTTCATCAGTACTGACTTTTTGCAGATTTTTAAAAATTTGTTGTGTCCTTAGTCCCTAAAAACATAAAAAAAGATGAGTCAATATGTAAATATATACAATAAGAACGGACAATCAAAAGGACAACGGACAAGCCGAAAGTTCTCTGAATAACTCATCGTTATATTTAAAACTTTGTGCGAGAAGCAATCCTACAGTTCCACAATCACTTATGAAAACATTATCTGCACTCATGAACAATAGGATAGATTCCCTCACAGATTTTCTGCACACTAGCTTAAGTACCCACTTGAATAGGAGAACTGTTTGGTTTACTATGCCTAAATTTATCAGATTCTTTAAATAATTGGATGAAATTTGAAGTTTCATTTATGTTGGGATTATACCAGCAAACAATTTTTTAAATTACCTATTAAGTTATTACATAAGACTTATGGGTATTGTCAATATTAGTGAAATAGTCGAAGAAGCCAGAGAGGCTTCTCCGGAGGACATCTCCTATACACAATCACTAATATAAGTGGAGCAATATACTAATTATGGGTCTCAAATTTTGGTCTGTAATTAGAGCTCAGTGTCTTAAATTAGTCATAGCATAAGTATTAACCATTTACATTGATAAATAATTTAAAATAGCTGAGGTCAAAGTAAAGATCACAAGGCTGCTTAGGCATTCGAAGCTAAACTAGTCAGTTACTGACATGTAACTCAGGTTGATTTCATAAAAATCTTATCTTTTGAGTTAATTTGGAGACAGCATTAAATAATAACATAAAAAATAATTATAGATATTCGTAAATAATTGCTTAAAATGGCATTTCATGTTAAACACTTGTTGTCTGCCTCATTGTAATAACAGAAAAATCACACATTGCAAATAATTTATAAAAACTTATTACATAATCATAAAGTATAAACTTACCGGTATCCAGGCATACTTTTCTTTAATTTCTTCATGGTTAAAAATTTAAAACAAAACAATAAAAAAAATGAACTGAAAAACCACCAAAAACCGATAAAAAGAGCGCAAGTTTCTCTTTTCCTAGAATGATTGTGTTTCTTCTTCTTTTTCTTATTTTTCGGTGCCTTAAAATAAATATGTTAGACAATTTTCACCCAAAAATATTCACTTATTATTATTTTTTCACTTTGCAAGAGTTGTAAAACTGCACTTTATTGAGGGTTACTTCATTTGGTTGCGAAAAAATCTATTAAAAAAATCATTGCTTTAAAAAATGTCGATCCTGATTTGAGGGTTACAACAAATTGACTTGTGGCTTACTACAATCTGCCTTTGGGTTAAGCCAATTGGCAGACCTGACATTTCAAACTTTAAAATTTTAATTATTAAAAATTAATTATTTTTTATACTTATTTCTATATGTTTATGGTTTTAAAATAACGTAAAACATAAAAAACTAACAGAAAATGAAAAAAACAAAAAAATTTTTTTTGAGGGTTATGACATTTGGCCTTTCCCCTCACGATATAATGGTATGAAAGTCAAAACTCCCAAGGAGGAGAAATTAATATTTGAGTATAGTGGCCAGGCATAAGATATATACTAGAGGGAGCATAGAGATATATACTAGAGGGAGCAAGAATATAACTATATATATAGAGGAGCATAGATATATACTAGAGGGAGCATAGAGATATATACTAGAGGGAGCATAGAGATATATACTAGAGGCAGCATAGAGATATATAATAGAGGGGGCATAGCCAATTAAAATTCATCGAGAGGCTTGAAACATCTTTTTGGGCCTCTCAGGGGCTCTGGTAACCTCATTGAAACCTCCTGCGAGAATGAGTTAAGGTTATAATTAATGAATTTATTTCGGTTTCCCGCACATTGTGTTTTGATTTGTATTTTTAACGTTTTCCTAAATAAGTTACTGTAATTTTGAACTGATTATTTGATTATATTTATAAGCGAAGGTTACTTTTTCGATGTTTTAAAACTTAACCTGTAGGACCCCTCTAGTAATAATATCTCTATGAAAGGGAGCATAGCCTATTTCAATACATTGAAAGACCTGAAACATCATTTTGGGGCTCTCTGGGGCTCTGTGTAACCTCATTAAAACCTCCTTCAAGAGTAAATTAGGGTTATTATAAATCAACTGTTTTCGGCTTTCCGCATATTATTTGGGTTTTGATTTGTACTTTTTCACGTACTTCTATATTTGTTACTGTAATTTTGTACTGATTATTTGATTATAATTTAGCGATGGAGGTCAGGTTACTTTTTTGGTGTTTCAAAATTCAACCAATGGGCCCCTCTAGTTATATTATCTCTATGGTTGCGTTTTTCAATTTGTCAGCAATGATTCTTTGAGCTTGTTTTTTATATTTTTTTTAATAATATCACAATATATTTCGGTATAATTATTATTATTAATACAAGTATTAAATTTGTTTACAAAAAACATTATAATATAATTAAAAAAATAAAGTTGGCAACCCTGATATCTACGGCTTGCTTAAATTTTTTTACCATGAGTTGTCAAATTTGTGTCAACAGTTTTTTTTATTTTTTGTTCATTTACTTGTTTAAATAAAGGCAGTAGGTAATATAAAACGTATATAAACGATAACTTTTATAAACAAACGAAAAGTTGCTAATAATCATAATGAATCAGATAAATAATAAGGAGAATGAACATAAAAACATTGTTGACATTGATGAATTATTGGACCACTCGCCACCTGATATTTTAAGTATTGCATCAACTTCAAAACAGTCTTTACTGCCAGCAAAATCTCGCAGTAAGTATTTAAAAACTTATAATATATTTAAAGATTAGTGTCAGTCAATTGTATTTTTTTCACAAAGATTCAACGTTATATTTTGAAGAATAATTAACTCTTGTATTTTTTTCTGTCGTAAGTAGATAAAATAATATATGCTACTATGCAGCAAAGGGAACATTGCTGACTCGTTCTAGCATTTGCCTGACTCGGCTTCGTATCGTCAGTCAAATGTGTTAATTACCAGCCTCGGCTTGCGCCTTGGCAGGTAATTTCAATAGCCTGCCCTCGCCTTTGACTCAGGGGCTAATTTATAAAACTCGTCTGGAAAATTCCATTTTGCTGCCTAGTAGCATAATATACTGTTCTTCGATCTACAAATAACCCTGCATATGGAAAAGAAATAGTCGCAGAGCAAAATTAAGCCTGTGTTGCTCGAGCCCGTACATTTTTTCGAATTTACCCAATTGTTCCGTCCGTATTGGTAGTAGAGAATTGATATTATTAGATAGATGATCAACAAACAATATTGATTTCATTCAAAACAGTAGCTCTAGAGGAGTTCATCGTATAATGATAAATAAAAGAGTCTCTCCACTTAATTTCTTTATTAAAAAACAAAGCCGGCTTTCAACCCTAAAAGGTCATCATCATTTGTTTTTTTAATAAAGTAATTAAGTGGAGTAACTCTTTTATTTATCACAACATTGATTTGTCCAGTGTCTTCCGATGAATAAATAAAACTGTTATTATGTACAATAATAACATGAAAAATATAAAATATTATTAATATTAAATTATCTTATTTTTCTTATAATGTATTTATGTTTTCCCTAATTATATTATTTATTAATATTTACTTATTTATTTATCATTCTAGTATTAATTTAATTTTTCTAATTATATTTTTTCAATTAATGTATACCTATTTTAAAAATATAATCTACTTTTCCTATTAACTTAATTTTTTTCCTAATGATATTTTTTGTGACTTTTTTGTTATTATTGTCTCATTTTTTTTTACTTTCATTTAAAAAAAGGATCTTTTACTTGTTTTTTTTATTTCTTTATTCATTGTTTTATATTTGTCAGAGTGTATTCATTTTTTTTCTCTTTTCCACTTTTGTGGGTTTTTTGTGCAATTTTTCTTTGAAATGTAGTGATGTAAAAAGGGCTTAAGCCTGTTGATGTGCTAATAAATAAATAAATAAATATTACGTACAAAAATAGGGGCGGAGGGGGGGTGGTAGTCAATTGTCTATCCTCGATTACATGTGTAAATCCCCTCATTTTACTTCGCTAAAACGACTTATACAGCCTGAATAATACGTACAATATATTTGGTACTATTCAGATCTATATTGTGGACCGTAATTTTGGGAATAAAATTTTAATATAAAAAAGGGGAGATTTATAATGTCATAAACTCATTCTATAAACTAAGTTAAGTAAAAATATATCGGTCGTTTTCTATTGAAAATTCGCTTGATGATTTAAGGTCAATCTTGAAAAGAAATACCATTGGAAAATAAAATTTTTGAATTTTGTTACGAATTTTTCTTTTCTTTTAGTAGCAGGACACTCAAAAAAATAAACTTAAACGAAGTTAAGTGGTTAAGAAAGGTTGGAATTGTCAGTAAGGTGGCTCTATCTGTAGTCTAATACTGGTATCGAGATAGTTATGTATCCTTACCTTCAGGTAAGCTCAGGTAGGGGGAGTGAACAGACTCCTTCTAACTTCAGTCACGGTTTCGGTCAGTGCCTCGTAGTGTTTGTGTTCTCCGTTCTGTGTGTTTTGTGTAAAGGCTAAAGATGCCTTGTTCAGCGGTTACATTATCTTTAGCTACCATAACAGCTATAGTTGCTACTGCATTACTTGCTATTGCATTTTCAACTGATAATTGGGTTTATATTGATGTCAAAAGATCCCAAATACAGGTAACTTATTCCCTTCTCTTTCAACCTAGATACCTCGCAAGTACAGTCACAAGGTTGTACTTCGACTACTTCTTCTTCAATTAAAATGTTAAACACTCATTGCTGGTGTATAGACTTTATACTTTAAAATTTACCTTAAAAAGAAATAGGATTTTAAACAAAATACACCTAGATTTGTTAAAAATATTTAAGTTAACAAAAAATTAAATCTATTCGTTTTAACTCCCCATAATGAGATCCGTTACTATCGGAGTAAAACAATTTCTGTATTAGTTTATATTATTATATATATATTATATATATATATATATATATATATATATATATATATATATATATATTATATATATTATATATATATATATATGTGGTGTGTGTGTGTGTGTGTGTGTGTGTGTGTGTGTGTGTGTATTTATATAGCATTTCTAAATAATTATATAAGCGCACTGTTTTAGCATCCATACTTACTAATGTCAATTTATATTATTGTTTATTTGCTTAATGTAAATGATTTTTATTAGCCCAGATTTTGATGAGCTGCCTGAAAAGTAGCGACTGTCCTGATTTATAATTATAAATTAGGACAGTCGCAATACATACAATTGTATGTATTTGTAATGATAGATAATGTATGTAAGGGCCAGCCGTTTTTTTGGATTTATCCAGATTGATTTATAATGACACTCCGGACCCGTAATGACAGCCTGGATGTTTAATGACAATCTGTACCCGTGATGACAGCCTGGATTTATATTGACAATGTGGACCCGAAATGACAGTCTGGATTTATAATGACAATCCGGACCTGTAATGACAGCCTAGATTTATAATGATAATTTGGACCTATAATGACAGCCTGGATTTGTAAAGACGGCCCATATTTTTTTGTAATAAGGTCCGGATTTGTAATGACTGTCCGGTTTTGTGATAGTGACCGAAACGTTTCTCAATGTAAAATTATATCGAAGTTTCCCTTTCTCGATTTAGGTCGATCAACCTACAGGAGCTTCTTTTAATAGAATAAAAGAATTAAGTATTTCGTAGTTTACTTCTATGTGTGATTCAACATATATTTTCCTTCATAAATATGTTATATACACAAATACTTAATTCGAGACATTGAAAATTCGGTTATTCGTGGTTGTTATTTTTGAGATATAATCGCATAATTCCACTCTATTCAAATCAGAGAGGTAAGTACATAAATGAAAGAGACCATCTTTGACTTATCTGAAATTTATGAGTAATACCAATCATTCAAGCTGGTAACTTCTATACCAACTTGAAAAACCAAAACTTTAAGGGTATTTTAGAGAATAATTAAAGTTTGCTTTATTCAAATATTTTATATGCATATAAATTGATATATTCTTAATTTCTCGACTCTATGGCTCCCTTTGCACACCGGTCGCCTAAGGGGGCCCTTTTGTTTCCATGAGCATTCTTTAAAGTTTAAAATTGTACATCAGTCTTCACTTTCGTGTGCAATAGGTATCCAAATATAGATACATTATAAGTTTTACTTTTAATTAATGTTTGAGACTATTAAATTTGTTGTAGTAGTCAATAGATTACGAAATATCTTATGCTTTAGAAACATTTTTCAGGAGGAAGCCATTTTCTTTACATATAAGGAATATTTTCGACCTACTCTCTCGAACAATAACAATTAATTGTCAAATAGACCCTATAATCCAAGAGCTCAGGGGTGTTTTGTTAATAAAAAGTGTAATGGCTGGAACCGGTCTCAATTTTTCGTAAATACCTTCCTGAACAAGGATCTGCAATTCTGCAGACTCGTATCGGATGGGTGTCCCAGGCAGAGCGCACTTTAGGGGTCAAAGGTTCTTCTTGGGACACCCATCCGATACGAGTCGGCAGAATTGCAGATCCTTGTTCAGGAAGGTATTTACGAAAAATTGAGACCGGTTCCAGCCATTACACTTTTTATTAACAAAACACCCCTGGGCTCTTGGTCTACTACATTGATTTATTTGGTTTGCGTAAAGTTTTAAAAATTATTTGAGATTACAAAGCGTCCTTGCATTACCGACTGTTTTTTACCTTTTTTCATTTATACCGGATTTCACCTGAATTTTCAGGTGTTTTTAAGACATCCTGAGTGATCTTTACAAAGTTGGCAGATCTGTATGTGTGTGTCTGTTATCATCGTTGCTCCCAGTGTGTTTATGCTGGAGAGTTGAAATACACAAGTCTAGTTATGATATCTGGACAGTATTTTTTATGACGTCATGAACCTCTGCAAAAAAATCAAAACAATAATCCAATTGAGTTGAAATGTGGTGCAAGTGCATAACTAAGTTTCGTTTCAATACAAGTATATCCACTGTTTTTATTAGATCATGAAATTTAAGCAGTATCGAGCGAAGTCAGTGCCTAGATGGGTGACCGTTAGGAATAAAACAAATGTATTCAATACCCGAGGACGAGCGAAGCGAATCCGGAGACGTGTTGCAGATAAATTTGGCAATTTTTATATTCTGAGGACAAGCGGAGCCAGTCCGAAGTAGGGAGAATAAGTGTAGTGAACACGTTGCGGTGAGGAAAAATTCCGCGGTACCACGTGCCTGATTTTTTGTTTTGGCTTTAAAATTGTTTCGATCTCACCTATTAATAATTTGACTCGAATTAGATAAAGTTATAGGAAATCTCTAATCTCAAATTGTTTGGGTTGATGGAGTTACAAGCTAAATTCGATTAACTTAAATCTTAAGCTGAAGCTGAAGCTTAAATTAAATCATGGAATTAATTTGATATGAATTCTAGTGTACATGTACTAAGGATAGGATTAAAATCAATCTGTTTGTTTCGGTATTGAAATATTTAAGGATGAGGTCATTCAATGGTTTTAGTTGATGCAGCTTTATGGGAAGAAGGTATGTGTTTCTACCTGTCCTATGGTTAAGAGAGGAACCTGATAGTGGGAGTAAACAGTACAGGTCCCAGACCCATCTCAAAGGTATTGTACGTTTAAGTGCCTTTCCATACCTGAAGGAGGTACCTGCTAAGGAAGATTATTAAACAATAACTCTAAATACTTGAAGGTCCGAACTGCTTTAAAAGAGCCGATCACTTATAATATTCATTACCAATATATTGTATACCTGCTTTGTGCTATACCATACAAATAATTAAATGTGCTTTATGTTTAGAAAGTACTGAAAGACCGCCCTTTCCAGTTTAATTTAATGGCCATAAGTCATAAGTGAGCAAGGTCTGACTGAATTTGGCATCAAATGTATGTTTTATCTTTAGCTTGTTTCAGAAATATTTGGTCGCCAAAGAACTTGTTAGTAATCGTAGAGTGGGGAGATCAACCCGGGTGAGTGCCGTATCATGGAGAACTATTTATTTATTGTTGTCGTGTCGCATAGTAAAACCATTATGGTCATACCAAGGATCTTGAATAAAGGGGATGACGCATTAAGGAACTTTTCTGACTCCATGGAAGTTGTATGAGATAGAGAATTAGAAGCAAACTTACCCCTTCCCCTTGATTATAATGAAAAAAGCGCCAAACGCAGGTTATGTAGCAAGGTTGTCGAGTTTGCTTCTCAACTTTCTTCTGTGCTTCTCGTGATTGTTACATTTGTGGTGCTTGTTAAGTCATTTGTGCTTATATAATTTTAAATTTTGGACTATACTTTGCCTCTTCAGTGAGTGATAATTTAAACGTGTTTTGTTATAACCTTCTCCAGCAATAAACAATGGAAACCATTGTGACGTAAGTTTGCCTCTAAATTTTAAGACCTGCGCTGTTTTAAGAATTGTAAGCATGCGCAGTTTGTACCAAGCATGTGCAGTTGGTTTTTGACGTGTGTTTCGTGTTGAATTCTCTCTATTTTCTGGTTTTCGATGGGGTCACTTGTTTGTATGACAAATCGACTTGTGCGTCATCCCCTTTATTCATGATCCTTGGGTCATACGGTATTGAAGTATGGGGTTCCATAAAATCTTCTAACCTTAAACGTATTCCTCCGCAAAATAGTTACAAGTTAAAATAGTTATAAGCTCCCTGGTTCTTCTTTTACCGAACCAAACACCGTTTGACTCTGTTTCCTCTCGCTACAGAT
Organism: Microvelia longipes; assembly: GCA_018340805.1. NCBI lineage: Eukaryota > Metazoa > Arthropoda > Insecta > Hemiptera > Veliidae > Microvelia > Microvelia longipes. Next base: position 58,420,734 of record JACMZG010001908.1, read on the forward strand.
CTTTTCATTCGAAATAAGATTCTCATTTTAACTCTACTGTTCGAACCCTATATTCCAGAACCACTTCTTCCAATCCTCCACGACGCCTTCGACGAGAGGCCTGATCAATTCAAACTAAATTCTTAATTATTTTTTTTAATTTTCCTTCTTTAGACCCCGGACGATTTCCGAAGTAATAGAGCCTCAGAGTTTCGAATGTTTTAGCCTGTGCTAATAGTTATGAACACACAAGAGCAAAAAATTGGGTATGGGGTACCTCGGAACTTTTCCTCATCACATCGAATGTGCTATGCTCATCCTCGGACTCGCTTAGCTCCACCAAAAATCATAGATATACTTGTTGTATTACAACGAAACTTAGTACACTTATTATTAACGTCAAGGGGTACACTTGTACCAAATTTCAACTCAATTGGATTATTTTCCGGTTTTTAAAAAACGTATAAAAATCATTCAATAAAAATCAGCATATATAAAATAAAACGGCATATATGTTAGTCTTATACATGACTACACATATGTGCATACGGCAATACATCGCATAATGTTTTCGTGTTTTATGATTTTTTGAAATTTTTGCTGAGTCATTATTGCTGGTTAGTGACGTTATAAAAAAATTATTTTCCGAATAGCACAACTACGGCGGTAGACTAATTTTTGTACAAAGTCTACAAAACTGGAGACAGATTTTTACCTACTATTTTCTAACTCTAGTATATTGCAATCCAAAATAAATTGTGATTACAGTCATACAATGATTATATAGAATTTATTTAATTACACATACAGACATAGTCGAGCTATTGTACGCGTCTTAGGGCGTGGATCCGTTCAACGCGCATATTTTTCCATCTATCCGGTTTTGTAATATTGTTGACTATAAGGTAATAGCAGTGGAATAAATTGCTTTTAATATTATTCTGCAAATACGTAATTATTATTATTGTCATGCGAGTTTCTACATCGATATTTACGGAAGTCTAAACCTGTACCGTAAAAACTCTATTGATTCGATATTCTATTGTAATATTTCTTCTTCAGTAAAATGGAAGGATAAATTTACTAAAAAAAGACATCACAACTTATAAAGTTGATCTAAGGTACTGACTTCATTTATTACTCTATTTGTCTTTAAGCTAGACAAAAACGAGAATTATAATTTTCACAAAACACAAAGCATCCTAGAAAAGTTATTATTTAATGACTAACTCCGTAAGTAAATAACTTTGGAATTCTTGTCAACAAATATGATATCTGAACTCATTTATAATGCTATAATATTTCTTGCAGAAATAACTTGTGTAAAACATTTTGATACAAAATACCTGTTTCCATTAGAATTTTTTTGAAACGCCTAAATAATTGTTAATTTGTTTCTATAGTATTTGGTACTATATTGCTTCAAGCAGCCGAAAGGTTTCTACAGCTCAACAATGTGTTCCTATTACGAAATTTTTTAGAAAATTTTTGAAACTAAGTACGTTAATTTTTATCGGGAAAAATGTTAAAATTCTTCAATATATGTAAGAAGAATGTTAACGGTAGAGAAGTGATAATGACGTCACACCACCTGTTGATGAGAGGTGGATAGAAAGCTTGAGGTCAAGTCAAAGGAAACTGACTTTACAACTGGTTTTTCATGAAATTTGTAGTTGAATGAAACTGTCCTACATATTTGTTACTCGTCCTCGGCCCAACCCAGCCCTTTCACTTTATTTTGTCATATAGTCCGACATATAGTCTTGACACTTTCACTTATCCGCCATCTTCTTCAGAAGTATAAATGTGATGGTTAATTAAAAGAAAGTAATCTTTGTTTATTATTATGGTTTATTCAATTCATTTCCTTGGTTTAGGAGTGCTCATATTAATTTAAACGTATTTTAAGTTGTAAACAAATATGCCAGAAACTTTCGAAATCCTCAGGATAGAACAAGGATCTTGAATAAAAGGGATGACGTACTTGGTCAGTTTGCTGTGTAACAAAGTGACCCCATCAAGTAAAAAGAAAGGAGAGGAATCCATCACAAAACACTTGTCAAAAAAAAACTTCACATGCTTGGTACGAACTGCGAATGCTTACAATCCATATATTAACTGCGCAGGCCCTGAATTTAGAGGCGAAGTTACCTCGTGATGGTTTTCTATTATTTTGCTTATTGAGGAGGTAGATAGTAAAATTTAACATCTTTTCTTTTTTTAAACATGGTTAATATACCATGTACGGTACCGGTACTAAGCCGGTGTGTATTAATACACTTGAGTTTAAAAAAAACATATATTTAATTGTCAAACCACAATACATAAAAAAGAAAAACTGACCGGTTTCGACTATTAATTAGTCATCTTCAGAGTACCTTTTATAAGTCAGTTTATAAAAGGTACTCTGAAGATGACTAATTAATAGTCAAAACCGGTCAGTTTTTCTTTTTATGTATTGTGGATTGACAATTAAATATATATTTTTTTAAACTCAAGTGTATTAAATATTAACCATGTTTAACATATACCACAAAATCTCTGTCAAAACAACTAATGATTTTTCTTTTTTTAACTATATTATTTTAATTGACTTGGTATAACGATAGAAAGGTAAATTTGCTCCTATTTCTCTTACTTATACACGTCTATGGGGTCAAAATGGTTCTTATCGCGTCATTCCCTTTGTTTAAGATCCATGTTCTTTTACTTAAGAAGTGTTAATTAAAAGTTAGTTAATAAAAGTTATTAATAAATACGTCAGTATTTGAATGTAGTTCAAATTTCTCTTTAGTGTTGCCCAGGACTATCAGTATCACTACTTTATCTAAATGAATAATTTTTAGGTTGTGAAAAAACGTTGGACACTCTTAGGATCTTTAGTGTGTTGCGTCCTTTGAATATTCACACAACATTGCAAACTAGGTTAATCTAGCTGTTTTAAGTAGAATAAAAACAAGCTCGTCATAATAAACAGGATATTGATAGAAAGGACTAAATATTTCCGCTACCGCTATTTTAGTACTAATCCGGTTTCTTGTTTTTATTTCTTTATTCTTGCATTCAAAGCAGTGTTAGTTGTTCTGTAATATTATATTCATTCGTTTCCATATCATTAAACAACAAACTATTATGGTTTGTGAGAGGAAAGGCGAAAGTTGTGCATATTCGAAGGACATTTTGTCACTGTATAATATAATATATTCCTATTGTTAATACCAAATTATACATACATACATATACAGGGTATTTCATATAAGTGTCCCAGAAAGGAGGTGATAGTACTCTCAAATGGAACAAAAAATGTCCTATAATATAACCCCGATCTCCAACCGTTTTCCCACAAGGTCTAATTTAATATTTCAAAAAAATATTTGACCTCACATCATAAAATTGTTAATAGGGATTTAACTATTTAAGCTAGAAAGACGAACTCAGTATCATTAAAAAGCTGAGTAAATTTCCTAAAGGACAGACTACTAACCATGTCAAATATTTTGGAACTACGGCCCAAAATTTTGCATGAAACATGATTTTTATAAAAAAATGAATTTTATGGAATTTTTTGTATGGGCATTAGAGGAAGTAGAGATGAGCAAAAGTTCAGCCAAGAACGGAAAAAACTTCTCTTATGACTGACCTTAAAGAAAATGTAATATTTTCATACATTCAATAGTCAAAAATGTAAGCTATTGTTGCTAGAGTTGCAAAAACTGATCATTTTTGTCGTATAAAGTGAAAATAATGTGTTATTTTAAAAATATTTTATTTTCGTAGTAATTTAATATACGATTTTTAGACTTTAGAAGGTAAAATAACCTATTTTATTCTTACACATTTTTCTCTAAAACCACTCTTTCCCTTGCTTTGAGATTTTTTAATATATTTTATGCCCATGTAAATTAACATTGTAGACATGCAAAAATGCCCAAAAAATAATGTTTTGCAACTTCTAGGAGGAATGGCTTGAATTTTGACTATTGAATGTATAAATTATTTATTTTTTAAAGGCAATCATAAGAGAAGTTTTTTCCGTTCTTGGCTGAACTTTTGCTCATCTCTTACTTCCTCTAATGCCTACTACAAAATTCCATAAATTTATTTTTTTTTAAAATCATGTTTCATGCAAAATTTTGGGCAGTAGTTCCAAATATTTGACATAGTTAGTAGTCTGTCCTTTAGGAAATTTACTCAGCTTTCTAATGATACTGATTTCGTCTTTCTAGCTTGAATAGTTAAATCCAATTAACATTTTATGATGTGAGGTCAATATTTTTTGAAATATTAAATTTGACCTTGTGGGAAAACGGTTGAGATCGGGGTTTATATTATAGGACATTTTTTGTTCCATTTGAGGAGTACTATCACTCTTTTTCTGGTGGACACTTTATATGAAACCCTGTATATATATATATATATATATATAATATATATATATATTATATAATATATATATATATATATATATATATATTTATATATATTATATATATATATATATTATATATATATATTTATATATATTATATATATAATTCGTATGCATGTATAAACGATATGTTTTATGCTTCTAAAAGGCACACGAAAACGTTTGAACGATGACCTCATAAATGCCTCAAAATAATGTGTCAGCAAAATTTTTAAAAATCCGCTTTCAAAAGTAATCTAATCGGGCTGAAATTCAAAAAGCATATGCTACTAAGTGGCATATGCTTTTTGAATTTCTCGTATGTACCTAGTGGCATTAATATACGTTAAGCACATATACGAGTTAAATTTCATTATCAGCATTTGTCCCGATGATTTTGTAAAATAAATATATTTTTCACGTCTATGTATAGTACACTCTCGTATAGTACAAATCACGTTTTGCAAGTAATACGTTTGAAAATTCCATCATTGAAATGAATTAGTTCGGTAGTGGCAGTGTGCCACTTACCGAACTAATAATGCCAAATACTACTGCAGGACAACAACTATTCGGCCACCAGCGCTTAGTCTGAACTAAAACGTTGGATTGGTGGATAACAATAAATACTTTATCTCGAGTCAACAACTCGATAGTTCTGAAGTCTTCACCTATTAAAATGTTTGGCAAAAATAAAAAACTTATTTGTAGGTGTTCTAGCCGCAAACAAGATGTGTTTTGTATTACACAATCTATTTTTATTACATAGTGTAGGTTTAAGTTTAGACGTCTATATCATGTGGTTCATCCCGTAGATTGTAGGGCAATTATCATCTACCCACTATAACATCTATTGTTTTGCTATGTCCATGTATCTATTTCAATTTCGAAATAATTTTAATGATATAAGTAAAATAGTGTCGTAAGGTAACCTTGATGACTCGCCTAAATTTACGAAGTTCTGCTTCTATCAGCAGTTCATTAGATAATTCGGGATTCGGAGCTGATAAGCTTAAGCATAACTTAGGGATGAAATAATTTAATACAAATATCAAAATTAGCCAATTTTCTTAGAAAATTTCTCTTTTAAGATGGATATGGGGAACTTTCGTGATAAACAAAGGAAATTCGCTAAATGTGCGAGCAATGGCATAGTAAGATCTATTTGGACTCATAGAGCAGATATTACTAGAGGGGCTCTGTTGGTTGATTTTTAAAACATAAAAAAGGAACCGAACACCTTCGATTATTATTATTATTAAATTATCTGAACAAAATTTCTGTAATTTATATAATAGAACATTTATAATACAAAATAAACACAAACAATGTGTGAAAACCAGACGACAATTGATTTATTATAACTGTTAAAAATGAAGGAGAGATGACAGTGATAGTTTTAATATATTTATAATGATTATTTTTAAGTTATTCTTTTTGTGAATTTGATTAAATTAAATTAATTAATCAATTAATCATTAATTTTCTCTTTATCAATTATCTCTCTAAAAAATATATCTAATTGTTTTCTTATGTTCATTCTTCTATTTATGCGATGAACCAATTCATTACTCCCTGATTCTTTATTCATGACTTTCGATTTTGATAACAAATTAATATAAAGATCTCGGTAACTGTCAATTTCATTCATTTCTTCTATCCACTCTTGATCAGTTATGTCATCCTCATTTAATAGTAAGTTTCTAATTTCGTCGTCAAGTCCAAACATTCTATTTCCTTTATCTTTCAACATTTCTTCGTGAACAACTGAATTTTCTCCATCTATTTTCACGAAGAACGTTCTCAAAATTTTCCTTTCGACTGTTAATTTTTGGTATTTTTTATTGTTCATATTTGGACAAGATATATTTTATTTAATTATTTCAACAAATTATAAATATACTCGAGGTAACTCTAAATTATTTAACTTACTGATCGGTCTCTGATTCCTGCTCTTCGGTCGCCACTTGTTTCAAACAAGAATGGATATTTCAATAATTTCTATATAATAACCTTAACTCCCTCTTCGAGAAGATTTTAATATGGTTATATATAATATATCTCCTGTTTGATTTACCTCTTTTCAGTGCTGATAGTCAGCATATAGTTAATCATGCTGATAGATTATTCATCAAAATATTAGCCGGCCACGTGTTAAGCCCTACTTGCTAATACAGTAACAGTTAGTTAAACTAATATCCATATTATATATAAATATATATATATATATATTATATATATAATATATATATATTATATATATTATTATATATATATATATATATATATATATATATATGGAACAATAACTAAATTCAAATAAACATTTTAAAATAATTCTTGAACTTTGGGCATCTAGGTTTAAAATTACTTCACTTCAGTGCTTAGCGGGCCGCCATTTGACTCAAAAGGAATTTGGCGGACTCTCAACCATTCCTATTTTTAAATCTTTAAGCACAGGCTTTGTATTACAGAAACTGTATAAAACTAATGATCTAATCAGGTCTCGAGATATCTGTGTCAAATCAAGCTAGATGACGGCATCTAAAAAAACTTAATTATGGTTTCTTTATTCATTAAAATTGTATCGCGACTCTTTTTATTTTATTCTTAATATAAGAAATGAAGTATTTTACAATTTAATACCATGTTAAAAGTAAATTGCTGTTATCACTATCTTAACATTGTTTGTAAATTAAAATTTTGTTGTCATAATTTGGATTGGTCTGCGGACCCCCCTGAAATCTCGCTACGGACCCCCAGAGGTCCGCAGGCCACACTTTGCGTATAACTCATACGCGATGAAGTAAAGAGATGTTATTCGCGATTCAAAGAGATAATTGTAAGGTTGGCAATACCAATGGCGGGAAAACGAAAGGGTGATCAATTTTTTTTTATCATAGAATCAGCATGAGAGCCGATAAATATTCTTCTTTTATTTCTTTATTGTTAGTTAATTTGTGATAAATGCGGTAAAAAATAATAGAACGTCTATCGGTGCTAAAAAAGTTGCAAATATTTCATAGATAAATACTTCGTTTATTCCAGGATTTTAAATATAGAATCAGGCTCTTATCACTACACACTTGGATTTGTCCGATTTAACCCAAAAATAATAAAACCTAAACGAATAATTTAAACAAAAATTTTACAAAAAAGTGAATTTATTGAGTTATTAATTATTTTAGTGAGTAAATAAAATTGATTAATAAATTAAAACACCATTACGGTGGGAAGTCAGCTTGTTATCAGTTAATTTAAATACATGTTACAACTAATTGAAACAATTTAATGCAATAAAAAGGTAATTTTGTGTGTTTGTACAAAATAAAATTAATTACAAGTAACATTAATTAATAATTAATAAATAAAACACTATATTGTGATTTCACCATCAATTTAAATACTCGTGACAACCCATTAAACCCCTATTTTTAAATGAAATAGTGATTTTACTGAGTTCATACGCCCTAAAAGTAATTAAATTAAAGCACTTCGAGAAAAGATTTAAAGAAATAGTCGTCATAAACAAGAAAAACCAAAAAAAACCCCATGAGGACTTTAACAACGATCACTCTTTCGTTATCAATTTCTTATCAGCGACGGTGGCGCTGCTACGGACTTTGAATCGCGAATAAGAATGTAGTCAGAGTACATGATTGAACTTTCTCCTCTGCGTATCTTATTACTTAGTTTTCAAACCGATTCTGAATCTCATCACTCCGTCCAATTTCAATTATCCATAACCATGAGCCCTTACCGCCTAACTTTCTACTCATTCTCACAATTTACAGTTAAAAACAAGATGAAAATAAAACCTGAGAAACAACGAGTTTGTTTATATCTGCTATTAGTTTTGTATTTAAAAGAATTTTGAATACTAATTATGTGATGTGTTGCATATTTAATTAATTGATATTTAACAGTAACTTGCGATAAATAATATTAAAGCTTTAGTGCCAAATATTTCGTATTCCTCAAATAACTCCTTCTTGTCTACCTCAGTAAACTAATGCTTCTAGAAGCAATGTGTAGACATCGTACCAAAAATGATAAATGCAGGGACAATCGAAATAAATTTCCAGCAAATCTAATAATTTGCGTAGGGTCTAATTTCAGAATAAAAACAATTAAATTTGTGATCGTTATTAGTGAGTCCAAAAATTTATTTTGATGGCAGTGATCTAGACAAAGAACGGCTCTTCTTTAATGTGTAAACTTCGGCCTCACCCATCGACGATATTTTTTCGTCCTTGGTATGTACTTTCTTAACTGACGGTAATCGGACTGATATTTACATGAACCAAATCAGTTACAGCGCCTTTAACTAACACGGTAGTTTTTGGATTAATTAGACATCTCAACCAGTTCCATCCGGTTGTAACTGACAACCTTATTAGTTAAATAAGATAGAAATTGTTAAAGAGAAGTTAACTAACCCACATTAATTAATATTTAAAAAAAATAAAAATTCAAAAGAAAATATATTTATTTATTGTCATATTAATGTTCATAAAGGCTACAGAATAAGATACTATAAAGGGTTGAGTGCCGAACTTTACTTTATAATAAGCACCAACCTAGTTAAATAATCATGAATATTAAAGTTTTGGTTGAATGAACTGGGGAGCAGGTGGCAGGTGGTGGGTACGTATCCTGGGTACTAAGGAATGCGGACAGAAACTCCTACAACATCGGGGTCTTTTTGCCTTTTAATTAATGCCCTTTAATACACGTGCAAGTTACATTAGTTTCTCACTTGATAATACTAATGTATAAATCCAAAAGAAACAAAAATACAGTAAAAAGTTTCCTTAGCTTCTTTATTTCTATTATTTCCAACAACCAACATTGAAAAACACTTGCCGTTCTTGTATACCTCGAGAAATGTTATAGTATTGAATGAGGTTGAGTGCTTGTTGGACTTAGAGAAAACTTCAAATAGGCAAAGAAATCATTTCAGCAATAAATGCTTCTTTCAACAATTTATGTAATAAATAAGTTGTGTAATAGTGTTTAAATAATGTATGTATAATAGAAGACTTCAGTCCAAAAAAACTGTTTCAATATAAAAAAAACTCAAGAGGGTTGGAGTTAGATATATTTAGACCTAAAAACTTAAGGGAACTTAGTCTTCGTATGAGGTTTTTATATTTATATTTAAATTAATTAATTTTCAGTTAAATAAATCGAAAATGCGAAATTACTGCCATTTTTAAAAGTTAAGTTGGATTTTCTTATCATCTAATTAGTTCTTTTTAGGACTTGATTGTTGTACCAAAGCCTATACGTATCGAATTAGCTGTTAAAAAATCTAATTAGCCTGTATATAGCGAGTTTACAGGAAAAGTTCACGTACATACATACTAGATTTTTAGCATCTGCAGATTATTTTTCCTGGACGTATAAACATTTAAACGAAAGATTAGGAGATATTTTTTGAAATTATAATGTTTTCCTCGGATATCTCTGACCCCTTCAAATTTTTAGTTCTTAAGTTTTTTAACTTCAGATGTGCTTAACCATTACCATAATTTTTGTTTTAACTTAAACCGATACCATTGGTAACCTTTACTAATCATTACTAACCAACACCAACCATCTATTGACAATAATAACCCCTATAAACTAGCAACTAGCTTTTTTATAAAAGTCGTTAACTTTGGTCCCTGGTGGTAATTTTTGCTTAGTCAAATTCTGGGGGGGGGATACTGAAAAGGCCATTGAAAAAAAAGACCCATTGCTTTTCCAAAAAAAGAGATACTGGAGATACTGAATAAACTTTTTAAGTTGTTTTAAAATTTTTTTGCTAAATTTTTAAGCGAAAGAAACATTAATATAAACTTTAAAAACGTCTGTATTAGTAAAATGTATAAATAAGTTTTGATCTTGAAACAACAAAAGTCTGACGTATTGAAAGTGACTGTCCTTGAGTATAAAATAACTCGGTGCCAAAACTTGACAAGGAACTAACTGATATTTTAACTGTATCAAGCTCAGTAGTCCAGCAGCTGTTTATTTGCTTCTGTCGCTAACACGTGATTATTGTGTACACGAGGTAGGAACTGGGTGCGCCTTACTTAACTACATTTTTGTCAGATCAAATTAAATCACAAATCTTATTAAGTATAAGATTCGCATGTTGTCTTCACCATTAGAATTAGTTAAAAATTATATCCAATAAAGAAATCTTTACCCTCTAAATCCTTGACACTTAGTGCGATGTTTTGCAAACCTCTGTGGTATCTAGTTGTATACTTTTCTAAATGCTTTACTGTTTTAAATCCTTAGGGAAGATACACATCTATTTGGACTTGATTTTAGGTCGAATTCCATCACAAGATGTATTAAGCTATTAAAAAGTCATTGGTTGATCCATGTTTTGTGAATCTCGGTCATGCGATCCGAGATCTTAGTATCAGTCTCTAGTTACTTCAAACATAGGTTGATGATAATGATTTTGTATATATGAACAAGTTGGTCCTCGTGTGAACGATTTTTATCAGTTATTATAACATTATTATTAATATCACCATTATATTTCTATTTCTATCAATACATTAATACTTTGCTATTTGTTCATAAATGCTATTGTACCTAATCCTAATAGAGTCGTAATGGATAGTGTAATTTTCAATCGTTAGCATTCTTTAAAATCTTTCACCAAAGTTGGAGAAGAACATTCTTATTTGATTCATCAGCGATTGTTTTACAAAAAGTTGCATTTTGAGTGATAGCTTTTAGTGATTCTTTAACATTTGTTTTAATTAATTATTTTCAGTTTTTTAAATCTTCTTTTTATTTAGTTAAATGCCATTGTTTTATATTATTTTTTTGTTTTTATTTCTGTTATCACCTTTTCTATTATTTTTATGTATATATATATTTTTTTTAATCTTATGTTCATCTTTGTACTTTTTTCCTGTATTATTTTTTTTTTTTACTAGATTATTATTTTGTACTGTGTTTAAGTTTTAAATATTTTTGTAAAATGGCTCACGCCGTCAATTATAAATAAATAAATAGCAAAAATCACTTTTTGCTAACTACTGATAAAGGTCTATTTTTCATGTTCCTACTTCTATTTAAGTTGTAATGGATAGTGTAATATTTGGTTATGTAATTGTCAATCGTTATAATTCTTTAAAATCTTTCAGCAAAGTTGTAAAGAGAGCAATCTTATTTGATTCATCAGCGAATGTTTTACAAAAAAATACATTTAGAGTGGTTTATTATTGCTAAAGACGCGGCAATAGTTGATTATTAACAAAAATTAAGGTTTATTAACCTTAAATTTTTGTTTTATGGATGGAAGTTGGTGGGTACTGTACTTAAAGACCTATAGACCACCCAGGCTCCTATATGACCTGTAGCATATAACATGTGTTTCAGATTAGTACTCTTATCCTATACCTAGACCAGTCTATCTTATATAATTATTAACTCATTAGGTAAGGTATAGTGAACCCAACCTTCTTTCACTTCTTCAGGCCAAAGACCTAAAGGTACAAAAGCCCAACAATCTCGCAGATTTTAGTTCTTATTTAAGTTTTTATATTTTTCACTTTTAAACCGTAGGCGCAAAAAAGAAAGTATTGTGTTTCCACTAAATATTCGAAACAGTGATTTCACCAGAATAATCAGTTTTAGGTGTTTTTGAGACCTCCGACCCTATGAGTTCGACTCAGCTTCTGGTCGAGGGCAGAGTTGGAGGTATTTTAGGTGACATTACTATATAAGCTAAAGCTTTTTTAATTCCGAAGTTTTCTTACTGACGTTAGTGGCATGTACCTCTAAAATCTTAAGCAATAATCAGCAAAAAGCACTATAATCCCTTGCATCTTTCTGTAAGGGAAGCAGCAAACGTTCGTAAATACGCATTACTTTGTGGCTATGCCGTTTCAATATTAAGTCCCTTAGTTTTAAGCTATCCGTAAGAAAAAACTCAAGATCCCCAGTAAGTAGAATTGCGTCACGTGGTGAATTAAATTTTTGTTTTCTAGCATCACGGTAGACTTTAGAGGCGTCACCTCGCCTTTTCAGTGGCAACAATAATGTTTTGCCTTTTCACTTACAACCCTACAAGCCCCGCCTTGTTTGCAGCCTTGTCTTCTTTCCTTCTCTCTTTTTATCAACCATAGACCTGCTGAAGGTCATTTAATCAGTCAGATGAGTTATAAGACAAGCCGTTAATTGTACATAATAATCCAAGTGTAAGAATCTATGGTAGAACAATAGCAATATAAATATTCGATGCATTTTATTCGAAGGAGTATATAAAATGTTTGAAGTTTTTAAAGGTTGTATCGATATATCTGAGGACGGTGCAATGCTATCAAGTCACGATCCAGTAACGTCACGCCACTGATTCACTCTATTGTTATAATATTTCAATACTCCTATAAACATGTGGATTTTAAATGTAGTTTTTGGCCTCGGATTCTTACTTGATCCATTATACTTGAATTACAAAACTTGCAGAGCTATGAGTGACACTCAATTCTCTTTCGCGTTCGATTTGGTTTGCGAAAACTAGTGAAAAGTGTTATCATACGGAGTGGTCGACCCGCATAACATACAGGCACTCATTTCTATTACCAAACATAATATATCGTCCTGTTCACTAAAATACTGCACGAAACTAAGTTAGCACGTCGCATTTACTGTTATTATTGCAATGAGATTGCACATCGATGTTCACTCACTACTACTTTCTGATAGTGTTAAACACATATTTAAAAATTAAAGTTCAACATAATTTGCCCTAGTTTAACGAAAATGGTTTCGTTGATAAATAAGCTTGTGTAACTAAAAAGTAAGTAAGAATTTTATTTAAAGGGAATAAATAGTTTTTTCTCTCTATGAAATTCTTACTTGCAATAGCATATAAAAAAATATATGCTAATTAATTGCCCCATACATGTCAAAAACTCGAAAAATTTATGAAGATGGCTGCGTGCTAAAAGTTAGCTATCTTGCCTGCTGTTAGTAGCATCAGCAACTTGCTGAGAATGTCTGTGAGAGCTAGAAATTCTAAACATGATAAAGTTACAAGAAAGAAACATACTGAAGAATGTCTGAAAAATTCATTTGACTCCCCAAAAAAAGTATGGAATTTTATAATACTTGAAAATTCTTACCCTGAGGCTGTTGAGAATGTCCAGAAGAAATTTAAACATATTATTGTAAAATTTTATATTTCTTTTCTCGTTAACTACTGAAGATAAATAGGCACCCCTAATTTTTCTATGGAATTATTAAAATTGTATCTTCTTCTTACGTTGATAAAACAAGCCGTTGAAAACAAAATTACTTTGCGACGACGTCTAGACCTTTATTAATGTCCTACTTTCCAATTCTAATCATTTTCTAAATCCAAACTCTTGATGGGTTTGTCAATTTCACTCCGTCAATGGTCTTACTTGATGTCGTATATACTTAGCGTGACGGTACCATATAAGTCCACGTGATGAGTTTTATAGTACAAGTTCAAAAACATTAATATAAATGAACGGCTCACACCTGTTGCGCATGTCACGTGTCAGTGTGAAATTTCCTTGGAATGTATATTGTCGTTGAATTTTATCGTGGCATAATCAGTTAATTTTGTCATATCATTTAACGATTTCACCTTAAAATGTAAACACGTATGGGAACATATTTTTGATGAATTTGTCGAACATAAAACATGTGCCTTATGCCTTTAGGTTTATTTATTAAACATTCGTCATTGCGGCTTTTTATGTCCAGTTAGAACATGAAAAGAAACATAAGTCGGCAATTCTTTGTAAGTCCCGCATTTATTCGAAAATTAAGAAAACGCAAATGATGAGATTTGCGTTTTAACGTACTGTTAAAATAGAAAATGCAAATTAAGATTTAGATAGGAAATTTTTCTGTTTCATAATTTTATCTCGAAAGATGCGTGACATTAATTAGCACAACTCATCATTAAAGTGCGAACCATTTATGGCTTTATAGGTTTTTTTGCGTCGAAACCCGTAGGATAATTAGCGTATCTCCTCTTCCGAATGCCACTCTACTGATACCCCTTAAAGTCTATTACTTCTACTCTCCTCATTACGGGAGAAGTAGAGGAGAAGAAATGAGGATGAGGAGAAGTAATTGAGGGATTCCGATAAGTAATGGGAGAATGGGTTCTTTTCGATCGACTCTCCACCGGCCCGCATAACTTGGTCTTTACATGAGCTGGAGACAACACAAACGTAGATCCAGACTTGTTTTGGACGAAAAACAATCCCGCATTTGCGTGGCAGCCAAAGAACGTAAAACCTAAACTGGGTTAGCCAGCCTTGAATTCAAGACTTCCCGAGGGGACGTTATAAAGGATAACTATTTATAAGGTTTGAACCCTAGACCCCTAGGTCGTAAGATGAGCGCTCTACCACTGAACTAATGATCTTCGATGGTTTGTTTTTCGTTGAGACTTCAACACCAAATCGGAATTCGCAAATACAAATTTTCTACAAAACAGAAATAACTTGGTATCAAAAGTTTTCAGTGAAAGGTCACTGTCCTATCAAAAAAAGATATAATATGGTATCCCTTAACATTTGTATTTTAGTTAAACCCTTGATTATTATACAAAGGTAAATTATGGTGCGATGTGCATAATAATAAAATCATCTAGCAGCATTGTTATCATTGCACAATACGTTTGAGGCAAATGCTGCTAAAACAGAGTGGAATGACTCTTCTAGACTAACTCTTTTTTACCGCAAATTGGTTGGACATTTGATGAAATAACGGTGTCACATGTTTTGCTATGACAATATTTCCCTCTCTTTTTAGGAAGTTTAGAAGCAATATTATATTCAGTTGTGCCTAAATCAAAATTTATTTTTGAGGTTTGTTAAAAAATACAGCGACTGCCATCGGAAAGAACAATCGAGGCGTTAAATTAAAAGAACATATTTTAGAAGCAATGTACATAGTTATATACAAGGAAGCCTCAGGTGGAGTATATTTTCGGACGGACTCTCTGTATGTTACGAGTTAATGGGTAATTTTCGTATAGAATTAGTTACGCTACTGTGACGAGTCCACTATTGTCTGATAGCCCCTCGTAGAGGGTAAGAAGTGTTGAAATCCAACCAACCAAGACAACCACAGCAAATCTCTAGGTGACCAAACCGTTACTATAACAAAGACTTTACACAACTACACGCACTCCTATCAATTTTGTTGATATCAATTGAGATGAAGTTTGTTATGTTTTTTGCACATTTTTCGTTTCTTATTTTAAAATGTTTTGAAATTGATTGAGATTTTATTGTAATTATGTTTTTATTAAGTGATACTGCGTAATAGCACAGCGATGTGTTCTTTAAAATGTAGGTATCACAATGCGTACACCGGTGTGGTACGTATACAATAGGCGAAATACTTTATCTACTTATCAGTTTTAATATCGGATATTTATCATATATATAATAAGTCAAAAAATGAAAATATTATTAAACGTTATAGGGAAAGATTTTTCATGAGCCGAAAATATCCTTCAATACATTAAGAGGCGTGCTTCACAAGTGTACTTGCTGTTTTGACGGACTTATAAATATTATTTGTTTTTAAAAATTTTGTTTTTTAAATTTTAAAATCGCGCTATTTTAGAACACTAAGTTGGTTTTCTTTCAAAAAGTTTTCAGTTCTTTCTCTTATATAGGAAATAACTTTTTAGTCCGAATAAATACAGAGCTGATTACTTGGTTTGGCCTTTAGTGTGTTTAAACGAAAGTCCTCATACATCTTCGTATGCATACATGATGACTCGAGGCAACCTGCCAAATTCGAACTTAAGCTTCCCTATCTTACATTTTAAGAATTAAATAAAAACACGGGGTCTTTCAGGCGGATCTGTTATGGCTGAAACGCGGACTTGTCATGTAAAGTAGATTTCCTATTTCGTGCTAAAAAGCTTTTTGCTTTTCGTATTAGGAAGTAATATTTGAATGATGAACTGAAAGTGATTAAAAACAAGGTGCCAATCATGGAACGAGGCTTCCCTACCTAAGTTTTACTTTTCCTCATTTATATCGTAGAAGAAAAGTATTGTGTTTGCACAAAAACCGAAACCGGGTGTCTCCGGAATTGTCCGTTTTAGGTGTTTTTAAGACCTCTTGAGCGATTATTATGAAGGTGACTTTCTGAATGTGTCTTATCACCGCAGCTCCTGGTGTATTTATTCTAGAGAGTTGAAACTTCGTACAAAAATCAGTCTATAGGTGTAGTTTTGCTGTTGTAGAAAATATTGTAATTAATTAGAATTGTAATATTTATAAAATAAAAAGTAAATTATTATAAAAAGATTTTAAATTTATAAATACCCTATATATTATAATAATAAGAAAGAAATATAACAACAAATACTTTAAAGATTATTGTAATAAGATATAAATATAAAAATAGAATATTCTGCATTGATAGGATATTCTACAAACATAGTTTATCGAAATCTAAAGAATTAATAAATTAAGTTAAAATGTTAAAACATTTTAAAATTTGAAGGGTATTTGTGCCCATTTTTGTGGAGTAATTCAATCGCAGCTTCATTGTGGATCTGTAATGATTTTAAAACGGCTGAGATATGCTGTGTTGAAGCCATGACCAGTGAGAGCATGCGTTGGTTTGTATGTTATGGATGTATTTGTTTTTGATCTGCTCTTAACTGTTAAAAAATTCGCATTGTTTATAGTCCTTTTTCTGAGTTTCTCCATACTTTTTTCCACTTTTGTAAGCTTATATCATAGTTTTGCCGTTTTAACGTTAATTTAGGGATAAAATCATCTATAGAGCATTTACTGAAATATTTGAGTGAGGCTTCCTTGGCTAACTCATCTGCTTTTTTATTACAATCAATACCAACATGACCCTTTATCCATCATAATTGGACAGATGAATCCTGTCTTAATAGTTGTATTAGCAATGACCTGCATGATTCTGCTAGAGGATAAAAACAAGCTTGTTTTTTATACAACTTGGCAATTAAAAGACTTGGCAATTATACTAATAGAAAAATTAATATAAGATATGTTTATTAAAAATTAATTATACACAAAAAATGCGTATCGATTCATATAAATAGCTAGAGAACTGTTTAATCCACAGTAATTTTTTAATGTTAAAAGTGACGCACTTTTATATTTATCAAAAGTACGCCTCTTTTAACATTAAAAAAAAAATATTTGTTTGATAAAAAGTGCTCCAATTATGTGTTTCTATTGAGTTTGAAGAGGCCTCTACCTCATCTGTGGCTTTCAAAGTTCCCTCTTGATTACCCTCAGAATCACATTAGTTACTCTCATAGAACTTAATTTTTGTTCCAAGTTGAAGTTTCAGTGAATTTGGATTATCCGTCAGAGCTATAATGTATTTACAAGAAATGTGGACATCCATTCATATCTCCCAAAAAGTCTGCTAGCCACAGATTAGGTTGAAGTCTCTTTCTATTAAGAAAAAAATATCATCAGCAAATTTTTTATCGAACAAATATTTTTATTTATTTTAAGCTGTGTATAGTTAACCCCATAAGCTAATTAGTTCTTCCTCTCATAGTAATTTATTTTTGTGCCAAGTAATATTAAAATTAGATCAGCCGTTCGAGCAGTAGCGTGTTAACAAAGAGTGTGCACATCCATACAGTCATATACGTACATACAGATACCAAATTTGTTTTAAATTTTTGGGATCTGTTGGTACTGAGACATCGACATTTGTGAAAAAATTGGGCGATACATTTTTTGCTTTTTTGCTAATGCCATGGTTTCCTTTCCTTTTAAGAGGTAGGGAAATAAAAGTATTGTAGAGTTTGATGAAATAATAAGTTCTTTTATAAATATTGGAAGATTGCAGTGCAAGGTGTGATATGTTAAATTAATATGCCATGTCATTAATTACTATTAAATGTTAATAAAAATATTGTCTATGGCAATGACTCATCAAGTAACACATCACCCATCACATTTGATGATGACCATGATCTCACCTGCTGAATACTCTTACACACGGTATTTATGAGCACAAGATCATTCGTGATTAATTCCGGGCTTATTAAAACTAACGAATAAATGAGTACTTCTGATCTGCCTGATCTTCTGCCGAGACGTATTCGCTGATGATATCATTTAAATATTAGTAACTTCTTTTTATACCGTCATGATTGATGACGGAACTTGAAAATTATGCAAAGTAATTAATCTATTGTCTGACCTTCAGTAGGTCAACGCTTAATCCTGAAGTGATAAAAAATAATATTTTTTGTTTGTTTGTTTTAGGTTGGTATATTTTTGGTACTATTAACAAATACTGTGTGGCCTATTCTCCCAACGTAAATTTCTATGCGTAAGTAAAGTTTAATTGCATAAATTAGAAGTAAAAAAAACATTTTTTTTCTCAAAATTATTTTCTAAGGAATACTGAGAGATATTTGGAAAGCACTATTAATGCAAATTGTATTTACTTGTTTAATTGAGATTATTGCTGCACATATTTGCATATACGCATATCTTGGTGTACTATATCTGCATATAGGCATATCTTGGTGTACTATATCTGCATATACGCATATCTTGGTGTACTATATCTGCATATACGCATATCTTGGTGTACTATATGCAAATACGCATATCTTGGTGTACTATATCTACATATATGCATATCTTAGTGTACTATATCTGCATATACGCATTTATATGGTGTAATATAACTGCTTTATAGCTACAAAATCAATTTTCAATCGTGTTTGTTTTTATTTGTATTTCATGGATAATAAGAACCATATTTAAAAAAAATAATTTTATGGCTCTTTTCTTGACTTGGGCCATAGTTCTTGTCTTAATAGAATCGAAATTATAAAGTTATTATTTTGTTTATTAATTTTCAGCCAAACTCAAGTCTTGTTTTTGTTCCTGGTTCTATTTTAACATAATATAATATCAATAACTATTATTATCACGATATAATTGTAGCGAGTAACAACTAGTAATGCAAAAAGCTAATTGCTATACTACTGATAATTAATTATTATTAATAGCTAACCAAAGTAAGACATGAGACATGTCATAAGACATGTCATTATGTCAAGTCATGAATAAGGACGAATGTCAAATAATGGAACTTTTAAGAAATACCATAGAATTTGCTTGTTACAATCCCATGTTTCTATTGCACAATAAAAGTATTAAAAATTCCAGTAGTATCAAATGATAAATATTATTAAATTTATTTAAATTTAATAATAAATTTTTATAGTTTCATTATTAATTATCTACTATGTAATTTTCTTATTTTTATATACTCTATAATTAAATGAATCTATAATTTAGAGAGAGGTAAATTCCACCCAGTAATAATAATTCATATTATATTATTTAATTATTATAGGTTTGCATCACTTGTATATATTTCCTTATAGCAACATTTTTATTAAATAAATTAGATTAATTATTAATACTCTATAATTTAATAATTTAAATTTTAGATAAAAAGTAATCCACATATTTAAAGTAAAGGAAGAAAGTTAGATCAAGTGTTCTAATTATCAGTTTTGAACTTGTTTAACCGAAAAACTTTCCAGTCGGGGTTTTAATAAGATTTGCTTATTAAAGTAAGAGTTGAGGTCAGTGGCTTTCACTAAGTGTCCTCTATCGATATCTTCTTATTCTTCCTGATTGTTGGAGCTGTTACACCGACATCCTGTTTGCCCAACTAATAAAAGAATTAAGGAAACTTAAAAAGTCATAAGTCAGGAAAAAAATGTTTGTTGATATAAGTAAAAGTTTAAGTGCAAGAATGTGTCTTTTGTATTAGATAATTAAAAGCCGTTATGTGCGTATTGATAAGAAATAACTGTTTTCGAGAGGCTCTAGGTAAAAATTATAGCTGTGAATTGTTTTTATTTTTAATGAATGAATGATACCTATAGGTAAATTATCAAGACATTTAGTACATGTCTGCAGGGATATGACAAATAAGGCTATCTGACTATAGTAAATAGAGATGGCAGTGTATCGTTACACTTAAGTAGTCCTAAGAGATGTAAAAAATGTCGTTTACATTATTACCAAGTTCTGAAGATATCAACTAATAGTTTACATCAGTTTACCCTCATGAGTTGACATTCGTGATTGTAGATTGCTCTAATAGCTTAACCTAATTTTTAGCCTACATTATTCGTGTTCTATTATCTTTCTATGCAGTCAAAAAGTGTGAAAACAATGAAGAATTTTATAACAAAAAAGTATTTGATTAACAAAATAGTTATTGGACACTAAGACTTAAATTCTAGGTTAATTAATGAAGACTTCAGTCCTATAGAAATTTTATTTAAATAAACATTAATTACAGACGTTTCGCATGGCGAAGCCAGGCATCTTCAGTGTAAACAAAAACCAAAACAAACAACCTATAGGACTAAAGTCTTCATTAATTAACCTAGAAAGTATTTGATTATTTTATAACCTTCAAATACTTAAAAGTTTTATAAACTGCTTAGAGCTAAAACCCTAATTGCATTAGCTAATCTTTTAAATAACAGAATTATTGTAAAGATAAAACTATTTCTTCAGGTAATCAAATCTCTAACAAACAAGACATCCCTAATAAATCCATTGGCACAAAACTTAGATATACTTTTCAAAGTATTGCTAACTGACTGATCATTAGATTCGACTTATAAGTTGTATCAACTTATAAGTCTTACAATAAGTCAACTTTGATCTAAACAAAGACTTCAACTTAGACAAAGATTTCGACTTATAAGTCGTTTAATTGTATACAAGATTTCACTGATACAAAATAAAATTTCTAACCCGTTCTAAAATGAAGTTTTATTTCATTGTCTTTCTCAAATCTAAAAGTCCATATGATAGAGTTAGTATTGATTAACTCATTATGTCTTGATAATATAACTAAATTATAGTTATTGCTTCTCTAATTTCTTTTAAATAAAATATTCTTTATTTTTTTTCAAAAGCAGTTCGATGACCTTTGCGAGTGAGATGTATTTTTTTGAAATAATGATTTTAAATGAAACGAGAACAGAAACCTGTTTCTGTAACATATTTTGATATCGAAATGTTTCGAAATATTATCATTACGATTCGAAAGTGTAAACTGCATTTCTAAAATATATTTACAGAAACGTGCTTCCTTCCACGAAGTCTTCAGCTGGTACTATTAACGAGACAGGGTTGTACTCTAGATGCTTCATCATTACGTAAAGTGTAATTAATTATTTAAGTATACAAGAATATTACTTGAGATTTATTATGAATTATTCATATATAAATTTGTTACGTATAGTAATAAACGTCTGCCCTACTTCTTTAAAAATATATGAGTTTTTTATTCATGTACCCTTAAGGTGGGACATGTAACGATCAATACATAGATAAATTTTGTGTCAAATTGATCAATATCAAATTTGTATAAATTTTATGTAATATACATATTCATAAGAATAGTGGTATTACTTATTACTATGTTTTATGATGTATTATTAAGTATGACGAATATCGAATGATGGAACAGTTCCCAGATGTAGCATTTCATTTTGCTTGTTAAATTTCCTAGGTGTCTCTCGCACAATTATATTGTGTCAACTATTCATGTTTTGCAAAACTCGGTAGTAACAAAATGATATATTATGTTTTATGTTAAAATAATATTGACTATAGTTTTTTAGGAAGTAAAGAAGCATTTTTCACTCCCAAGAGATAAAAGGTACTTTGGCTCAAAATCTGTTTCAGGCCAAAAGAAGTTGTTAAGAGCAATGAACAAAATTGAATTTTTTTTGGCGGCAACCCTAAATTTATGAGAAGTTCTTACTACTTATACTTCTTAGGTAGTAAGTAGGTCTACATAAGTGCCAACTACCTAGGTTACATAGTCCAACCCAACAACAATTTAAAATAAAATACAACAACACAAAAGTATGAAAATAAGAATAAAAAAATAATATATGACGTCAACGTTTGGGGGAAAATCTTGTATGCTTCTTGGAATTAAAATTTTCCCACACAATAATTTCCCTTGCCTCGGGAGTTAATTGTCATAACTTACTCGGCTTTGCATCGAGAGTCAAACTCATATATCCCTCGGCTTTCGCCTGAACCAACTAACTAATCAGGAAAATAATAGCATTCTTTACTCTATTGATGTATTAATAGCTATTAATTATAATATTGTTTGATATATATATGAGATATATGTATATAGGAAAAATAATAAGATTCCTAGTTAGCATTGGATCGAAAGAGGGTCGAAAGTTCACAGTGGCATATGATTCAGCTTCTGATTTAAGTCTAACTAGATAGTTTATTCTCTGTTAATGACTATTATACTTATAATATTATTACACATCAAATATAAAATACCATTGTTCCAAGAATATAAATATTACGTAAATTTATACAAACATACGCATCTAATACATGCATCTGCAAAATACTTATAAATTTTCATGAAAGTTAATGTCGGTTGTCTATCGTTAACTAGTCCTTAGTCATTGTATACGAGACCTAACTATTTTATTCGAAAATTGAAATATTGTAGAGTACAAACTTTAAGATTTTCTAATGTTGAAATTTTTTAAACAACAAAATTAACGATAAGAAAAAAATGTATAAAGACGAATATTGAAGAGTGAAAACAAAAACAACCCATTGGCGCCATAACAATAGATAATAGATAAAGCATTATCAAAAAAGTTACTTCTATGTAACTATAATATGCTTTGTTTCAAAGACGATACAAAATGTACAGTTGGAAGTTGGAACCTGCCTTATTGTTACTAGTGTTTATTATTTACGCATGGCTCAATAGTAATTTAGAACTAGAATCAATTTTAAGATTCAGTGTTGTTATTTGTAATTTTTCTTCATTAATTCCATAGGTATATAGGAAAAATAATGTGTTTGCTCTAAAATCCGAAACTGTGAATTTACCTGAATCATCGATTTCAGTCGTTTTTAAGACCTCCTGTCCTGAGTAGTTTTTACCTGTCTGTATCATCGTGTATTCATCGATAATAAAGGACACTAGTCCGTTATTATCGTATATGCCAGTGTATTAATGCAATAGAGTCAATTATTTTTAGGTTTTAAACAATTTTTTGTCAATACCAATACCAAATTTAAACTCTATCTGATTACTTGAATTTAAATGTAGTATAAATCTATTCCTTTATTTAAATAATAGGATAATAAAAGTAGATACTATAATATCTACGGTTGTGTAGAATTACTAATATTCAGTACCTTCGGGCGAGTTCAGTACTAAATGTACTGAACTCATGGGATAAATGTAGTGGACCGCTGGGAATAAAAAGAATTTTTTTTGAGGTAGTACGTAATTGAGCACTTTATTGGACCGTTTTTAGGATGAGAGGCCAATCATTATTGTCTTAGGAAGTTATTTAGTACTTTTCACCTCCGAGGACAATAATGAATGTAAAAAAACTCCTAGGACGTAAAAGATATTCATATGTTGCCGCCATTACTGTAATGTAGCGTGTTCAAAAAACAATCTGTGTTAAAACTTCATGAGTTTTCTTTAAAAACGTTCATTTTGTTTCTGTTTTTGTTCGTAGACTAATTTTTTTCGTTTTTAAAAGGTGTTCTAATTGACAATTTTTGTGTGTTTATTTGTAAAGCTTTTAGATTTTTGAGTAAAAGTGTGAAGCTATGGATGAATTTAATGACGACGATAATATGGAGTTGATAATAATTGGAAGTTTGTTTTTTTCAATTAAGTATATAGCGCAGTTTAATGAGAGCTATTTTTTTATTTTTTTTAATGAGTGCTTTAGTTAATGAGTGCTACCTCAAAAAAATAGTGTATGCCATCCGGCTGAGAATGTCTTTATGTCTTGGCAATTTTTCCCGACTCGCTTCGCTCGTCGGTAAATCTAATTGCCGTGGCATAAAGACACACTTCTCAGCCTTATGGCATAAATAACTATTATTACTGCTGAGGACAAGCGTGGAAAGTCCGAGTACGTACTGCAATATAAATTTGGTGATTTCCTTATTATGAGAACCAGCGAAGCGCGTCTGAAATTATAAGGATGAGCGTAGATTTGTTATGGCGAGTAAAAGTTCCGAGGTACCTGGTACCTGATTTATTGATATCACAAGATCGTAAAGCAAACAGTGCTTTCCAAAATAGAGCAAAATGTCTGCACGAATTAGAATCATCTTTAAGACATGGTTTTGGGGTAGAATCAGCTTGGTAGAGAACAATCACTATCTACAGTCTATCGTTTAGTTTAAAAATCTTGGCAGGTCAGTTTAAGCAACGCTGATTCTTAAGAAAAAAAATCCCTGCAAGAAGGGAGCGGGAAAAAAATATGTAAACAAATCAGGTTATTTTACCCGTATTTTCTTGGCGATGTTTTTTTTTACATTTCTTTTGTGCAGTTTTATTTTAAAATATCATTTTTAAGATTAATTTGAAAGTAGTTTTTAAAACGATGTAATCAAAAGAAGAACTACAAACAAAGTGAATGATTGCCGGGAAGAAGGTTTTTTCCCTACAGCGGTTATTGTGGTAGGGATTTTTTTCTCTTTTTAAGTGAGAGGTTGGCAGCGGCTTCTCTGATTAGTCAATCCCCAAAATACTTATGACCTTGGGGATTTTTAAACTTAACGATAGACTGTAGTCAGTGAGCCACATTTAGTGAATTTTCATAAAAATGTATGTCTATTTTTCTACAGATTCTTCAACACGACTACCCACAACTCCTATTCTGAGCTAATTCTAGTCATACTACCCACAATATGACCTTTCTCTTATAGGCTATGTGCTATTCTTAAAAATCACCCTCCCTGTCTTTATCATTTTAAAGTTTTGATATTGATTGATTGAAAAGACGGCCCACCGAAAATCAGCGATGGAAGGAAACTTAATGGTCTATGCTACCACACCCCCTGGAAAAAGCGAAAGAGACCAATAAACTTATTTCTTTCAATAGTTTTTGGTAAGCTGTCAACTGACCATTAATAACGACACAATCATACACCTTATACGTATTACGCTTTGCTTAAAACGCTTGCTTCACAATCGCAGAAAAAAATCAATATTAATTTAACTTTAAAACTTTGAAGTCGGCAGTCCTAGCGGAATCGTGATAGCTGAGCTATCTATAAATCTATAGAATTATCATTGTGAGAAGATCTATGAATAGATCTATAGATTTTGAAAGTCTCAACACTGAACTTCAGAAACAATTGAACTAATTTCTTATTCACATCGTGTTATTGCTGTGTTGCAACTATTTTTTGCAAAACTAATTGTGATAGCGTTTGATTTAGTTATTATTTTTGCATACTAAGTCATAATAATGTGAATTTGTAATATCAAACAAGTTCTTCTTGTTTTCGAATTGAGCCATTACCAATAGTAGTTGTTCTATGGCATCTGCCATTAGAGCAACTAGACACAGTCCAGTTCCGTGAGCCTAGAATTATTTCGCCCGTCTTTACCACGTATATTATATATTTAATTATATATTTTAATGATTAAAGCTTTTGTATTCACGAACATAGAACTTTACGCTGGCAACGGCCTTTTAAAGCTACCTTGGTTATGCCAACACGATTAAAACTTTAATCGAAACTAATATTAAAATGTAATAAATGTGTAGAAACCATCTATTTTTAATAAACCTTAATTCCTCTTCCATAAATAATATTTGCTTCCACCCCCGTCCCCCCGTCCTTGTAAGTATAATAATAATAATGATGCCCGTTTAGAGCCTTGCGGCTCATCAGGGATAACCCCTGCGGGAACCACCTCGGGTGGTATTAACAACCGTTACGCTCAAAGTGTATTCTAAAGCTGGCGATAATTTATCTAAACAATAATCTTCTATAAACTGAGAGCGTAACCTGGGATGCGAACCCCAGACCTCCGTGGGTGTCAAAGGTCAGTGTTAAGACTAACGCCTTAACGACTTCGGCCACGGAGTCGGCTAATAATTCATCGTCCTTGTAAGATGAAAGGCAATAAGAAAGGCCTATTTCTGTCAATTATATAGGACCATCCATTTTATAATAATTATAATTGTGAACTCTTTTTTATTATCTTAGCTCTATCCTTATATTATTGATATGTAATATAATATATATTATTATTAATATATATTATTATTTCGTGATATGTTTTGTTAATCTTAGTTATATTAGGTTTTGTAATTTCCAAATATTATACGGAGCATATAACAATTCGCTATATGAAAGTCCATTCAGGTATCAAAAAATGTCCTAAAGATTATACGATACTTTCTATCGTAAGTAATTGGAAAGTAATTTTAACAATAAGTAATTGGGAACTTAATTTCGATATTGAAAGATTTTACAGAAACAAACGTAAGACCATTTTTTGGCCTCCTCGAATTTAATGTTTGTCGGAGGTTTTACGCGACACCACTTTGTGATTCTTTTGTTTAAAAGGCATTTTAATTATATTTAAGGGGGGCTTATTTTAAACACAGTTCTAAATCCATTTGTTATCTATTTGATGGAAGCGTTGGTGTATCAGATACTTCGCTGTTGTTTCACGATTCGTAGTCACGATAAATTACGTCAGACAGTGAATTCCTTGAGTTTCTCATCCTTCATTCTACTTAGCTCATCCTGAACTTTAAAATAAACTTAAATTACACAAACAAATTTGATCAAATGTTTTAAACCTTAATTTCAATAATTTGGTTCCATTATGAAGATGAAGATATGAAGAAGGATGTGTTTTAAATTTATTATTGAATATTGTTCATAATTTCCTGATTTAAATCATTTCCTTATACAGCTGAGGTTAAATCATATGCCTAAGCAGTAAATTATTTTGCTGGTGGTATTTATGGTAAACGCGACCCTCTACAGAAGCATGCTAAAGCATCCTTTTTTATTCAGGCCACAAAAAAAAAACAAATATATTTTTGTAGCGTCTTTTTAGAAAAATACATTACTTTGGGAAAAATGGCCAGGAGCCTCTCCTTTGGCAGGCGTCATGGCAGGAGCCGAACTTCGGAGTGAAGCCAAAATTCTTTTTTTAATTGGCTCGAACCACTTAAACTTACGTTTTGCAAAAATGTATACATATACAAATGTCAATTTGCATAGATTTTCAAAGGAAATACGTTAAATTTGCTTAAACATTTTATAGATTAGCATAAGCTGAGCTTTGTATGGCTGTCTTGTGAAGTATTCATTATGCAAGGGCGAGCATAATTTTAAACAACCTATGGCATACAAATGCAAATTTCTTTTGAAAATTTATGTAAATTGACGGACAAGTATATGTGCAACTGTTTCGACTATGAAGCTTACACTGAAAACCTTATAGTCCAAGAGCTGGATTTGAAAAAATGTAACTCATTTTGTACTAATTCAAACCAATTTTTTCTCAAAATATTCCTTAAATTATGAAGAAAAAACATAGTCTGCCTTTCCAGAGTAGAGCTCTTCATATGGTTGCGCATACTCAAAGTTTTATAAAATCGCACAAATTTCAGTTTTCTTGAAATAAGTGGTTCCCTGTGGGTCGTGTGCAGAACATGGAAAGAAGATTTTTTAATGCTGATAAAATGTTCTGTAAATCAAGAGTTTCATCATCAAAATCGGATAATTACAACCAAAGTTATGGCTCTTTCAAAAACACTTAAACAATTGTTAACTTATGAAAAGTCAGCGAATTTATTTAAAAAAATTTTAGCTTTTTGTAGATTTTTTCGGTCATTTAAGAAATGAAATAACATTAGTTGTAGTTATCCGATTTTGACGAAAAACACTAGTTTTATAGCAAATTTTATCAGCTTTGAAAAATTTTCTCTTCTTGTTTCGCACCCCACCTACAGGGAACCACTTATTGCAAGAAAATTGGAATTTGTGCGATTTTCTAATATTTTGAGTGAGCGCACTTATATGAAGGGCTCCACTCTGGATAGGCAGACTATGCTTTTACTTCATAATTTAAGGTATATTTTTAGAAAAAATTTGGTTTGAAGTGGCCTTAAAAATGGGACTCACTTTGCACTATAGTACAAAATGAGTGACATGTTTTAGGCCCTGGCTCTTGGACTTTTAGCACTTGCTAAGGTTTTCGGTGTAAGCTTACTGGATGGGTGCGCAAAAAAGCAAGCCTCTCAAAAAAAATTCACCCAACTTGAGTTTCTCCGCACTAGAATTCTTTCTGAAGGCTTTGTGATGTGCCTATCATTCACCTAGCGAGAATGACTTTAAGTGGCTTGCATCCACTATCCTCTATTAAAGTTAGCGAAATCATTTAACTAAAAATATTATACATAAAAACGTAGAGGATAGCTCGGCTGCGAACCCCGGACCTTTGGTGCCGAAATCGAGTGCTGATATGGTCACGAATAAAGTAACCAGTGCTTATACTAATGAAGTAACTATTTTCATGAATGATATAAAAATACGTATCATATTTTTCCGCTTTCCCGCCCCACTCTACTTATATACATTTTCACCACTTTAACTTTAATGTATCCAGTTTACTAATTAAGCTCATTTTTCCTTTGTAAATTCGCTAGAAGTAACAAGAAAATGTAATGTTATAAAATTACAGCTACATTCTATCATTTTCAACTCCAAACGATGTCGGTGACCTTTTCTTATTCAAAAATCTCCTTTTCATAATTTCACGAAAAGAAAAATACATTTCATCAAATTATTACATTGGACCCGGTAAAATAAAATGAATATTGAAAAGCGTAACAAACTTTAAATACAAAAAAAACCTCGAAATGAATTCCCGTTCCACATCTATTACTTCTTTTTATTTCTTTTCTTTTTTTTTTGTTTGAAAAATAAAAAAATTAAGATTGTTATGATTAAGAGAAAGCAATGTGGTTTCGTATATAAAATGACTGATTTGTTTTCTGAATTTTCTTACGTAAGAATTAAACAGTCTAACAGTTATTGAGTGACTATTACTACAAAATAATAAGAAAAAAAATATTGCACTAAAAGAAATAATTAAACAAGGAAGTTATCAAAAATTATTTTTAGCGAGTTAAGTGGCTGTCTATCATAGTAATCTCGCGTGATTTGTTTTATGGGAGTAGTTATATGATTCGTTTATTTTACGGCTTAAGACTGTAAAGTTTTATTTAAGCAAAAAAAGACGATGCAATAAAATTAGATTGTTTTGTATGAGATAAAAACTGGATGATCACTTTTCCCAAGAAAAGGGTAGGAAATTATACTGAAATTTAAAATTCTAAATCATTGTCTTGTTTAATATTTGTAAAAGTATTGGAAAGGGGAAAAAGTTTATAACTTTTTAAATACAATCGGATTTATATGGTTCATTCATCAAAATTTTTAATGGTACCAACAAAAGAAAAATGCTTGCTTAAAAAGTTATAAAATTTAAATATTTTAATATTGTTCATATTTTTAATAAAAATATTTTTAATCAATTATTTTTATAAACTTTTGGAACTGTTTAATGATTCTACGGTTATCTTAACTCCATACCCCTTCCCACGCCACAAGACTTTAGTCTTATTAGTGGGAGGTGATTCCAGGTTGATTAATTATATAAATTAATTTAATTTTTAGTTTTACTAAATTCAAACTTTGTTATAAACAAACAATTTTAATTTATATAAAATGTAAATAATATTATTAATAAAGGATTAATTAAAAAAAAATAATAATAATATAAAAACTCAACTATAAAACGTATAAGCTTACTTATACCTACGAATACAAATACTTTGTAACAATGATAATTTTGCTTCTCTATCTTCTTAGGGAAGAGGTGATGGCGACCAGAGGCATAACATTATAGTAGGAAGCAAAATCGAGCATATGCTTCATTCCGTTGAATACCAGTATTTGTTCTTTTATCAATATTATTTTGTTTTTATTACAGTTTAATGATATTTTCTAAAAAGTTCTAATATGCACTTTTATTACTATTTTAAAAACTGTTTTTATGGAAGTTTATTAATGTCATAGATCTAACCTGTGACCTCCGTTTCAAAAACATAGTTTTAGCTTGCAGTGGAATCTTTTTGCTCAATGTGCTATTGTGAGTGGCACCTTCATTTTGCAAACGGACATTTCAGCACTTATAGATTCAAAAAAATCAAAATTATGTATGCATAAATAAATGTATAGATATATCATTTGATACTACCGAGTTTTGCAAAACATGAATAGTTGACACAATATAATTGTGCGAGAGACACCTAGGAAATGTAACAAGCAAAATGCAATGCTACATCTGGGAACTGTTCCATCATTCGACATAATTGATGACGAATGTCGAATGATGGAACAGTTCCCAGATGTAGCCTTGCATTTTGCTTGTTACATTTCCTAGGTGTCTCTCGCACAATTATATTGTGTCAAATGTATAGATGTTGACGCATCTTGTAAACACGCTACAGCTAAAACGACTAACACAAAAATCAAGTCCTTTGTAAGGAAAAAGAGAAAAAATCATAAGTATAAAAATTACGAAAAAATACTTGATTGGTAAGAATATTTCTGATTATGTTTTCAAAATAATTAAGTAAAGACGACACTTATTTTCATTAATTTTGATTTTGGAATAATTGAGCATTAGTTCGTTATATGGTTAAAGTGTGATTTAATAGTGTCATCAATGAATTGAGTTTTCTATTTTTGAAATCATTTTAAGAATTCATTATTATCCGTTTATTTTTTAAAAGGATTTACTATTTATAGCTATATCCTGTGTTTAATTGACAATACACAGCTGCTTGATCCTGACCTGGCAAGCGGATGTACGAATACTGCTATAAGGAAGTGTGTGTCTGCATGTGTGTGAGAAACTAAGCCACACTGGTAGTTATTATTTATTGTGTTTATGTTTGAGATGAGTTGACCTTGGTGACGTCACAACAAGGTAAAGGAGTAGTGATGTGTAGTGCGAGCAACCCTGTTTCGAATATATTTGTATCTAATTTGTATGGCATTAATGCGATTTAAGAAGTGAGTTTAATAAGGTAGTTTTTGGGGATGTAAGACAGTTTTGCATCCCTATATCCTATATGGAGAGAAAAAACATAGTTATTATGATAGCAGAAAACACAATAATTCTTACCTATGGTATAATGTAGGAAGTGTAAAAGACCTTAGCTCTTTAACCCTTAGCTGCTACGGGACGTCGGTGGTCGGTGAATTGGAGCTCATAGCGGCACAGCTGCGTCAGCGTATCGAGTCTCACCATGTTACTGTCTCGTGTTCATATTTGCTGTCACTTAACATTTTGCTACTTATTTAGCAAATATTTATTGCGTGGGCAATTTTGCAGCTACTCCTTATTGCATGTTAAAATGTGGAAAAGGTTCCATCTGTTTTCAAGTAAGATTACATTACTGCAGGCTCAATACCACCTGGGTTTTTGGTTTTCACTGTGGTGTTTTAAGTAAAAATTAAACCTCTCTTTAGCCCCATTCTTACCTAATTCTTCTTTTTTTCTTCCCCGTTTCTCCTTTAAAAATAATAATTTGTAATTATTATTGGAGAAATAAAATATTTTATCTACTCCTTGTATTGTAAGTTCTACATACAGTCTTGTTATCTCACACTGTAAATGTACTTTTACTCCCTAGGGAGGAAAAGTGAAAGTGTTGCCAACTTGACAGAAATTTTTAGTAAAATTTTTATAATTTTTACGATTTTTTCGGTGTTATGTTGGTACTACGGGAGAATATACAATATACACACGCTAATGTTCAAATTACAAATATAGTATTACACATTATTCTATTGACAGCTTACAATAAAATAATGTGAAGATAGTGGATTTATTCTCTCTTCATCAGAGTAACTGACATGGTAAGAATAAACTAAACTGACACAATAACAATTAAGGAGCTGAAGAATATATTAATAGTTGTTAGTATTAGTTCTCTGGTCGTAGATAAAATTTAATATGCAACAAGGGATGAAAGTTTTCAGCTCTTGTATTATCTCCCTCGTCAAGCCTCGGGAGCCAAAATGTTAGCTCCCTCGGCATGCCTCGGGAGCTAACTAGTTTATCTCCCTCTGCCTACCGGCCTCGTAAGCTAATGAAGTTTCCTCCTTCGGCGCTGCCTTAGGACGAAACTTTAACTTGAGCTGTCAAACTTACTTTCATCCCTTGTTGCATAAATAACTATATTTATTTATTTATTTATATAATGTAAAAAACTAAAAAAAATATCATTTTTCTCCTTTTCGTAAAAAATAGGACTTAATGGATTAAACCAACACAGTACTTTCATGACAACCAGTATACTGGATAAAACCATATACTTATCTCATTTTGGATTAATATTTTCTCTCAACCTATTTTCATTCTACAATACATATGTCCTATATAATTTGCTTCATAAAATGATTTTTCCTCTCTTTCATTAATATCTATTACCTTAAGAACACAAAGACAGCTAAAAATGAAAAAAGCTATCATGTAATCTTTTACCTGATAGGTACGACAGTGATTACTTAAAATGCTCATATAAAGAGATTGTTTAATTATGATTAGTAACAATGGTTTAAAGATTTATATGAATTAACCTCAGATTAAACACTAACCTTGGTTTACCATCCTTATTAATTTTATTGCTTCACTTAACAACTATTGTGTATGAGTGAGTAATATAGAGTCTGACAATGTAAAGAAAAACCTATAGATTTATAAGGGTTGATTTAATAATATTGGATCCGTGGAGATTTAAATATTACTAGAAACATGTGGACGCTGTAATACATCTGATTATTATCAGAAATACTGTACCAAGCAGTATTAATTATTGTATTGTGTATAGAAGAAAATTTAGAAAAACATTTTTTCTTAATTTTCTTCTTTAAACAATTTTTAAAATAATTAATTATTTTAATAATTAATACTGCTTGGTACAGTATTTCTGATAATAATAAGATGTATTACAGCGTCCACATGTTTCTGGAAAAAGTTGTGATTCACTAAAAGAACTGTTTAACAAATGAAACCGTAAAATTAGAAAATCATCATTTTCCCGAATTCAAATAGTTATTAACTAAGGAAAAGAGAAAAGCGAGGTTTTGCACTCTGGGCAGTCAAGTTAGCTTTGGCTAAGGCCAAAGCCGAAGCAACCATAATATTTAAATCCTGAGGCTTGCCGAGGTGTTTATGTATTGGAATGTAGTAGCATATATTCATAGATTTCTAGAAATGTAGTCATAAATGGTTAAGTGAGTTTTTACGCAATAATTTTAAGTTAACTAAACTAATTAAAATTATTTTACATAGTGATGAGACATTGAAAAAACTGTTTTAAGTTTGCGTCCCCAGTGAGAGTCGAACTTGTAACCTTAAAGTTAAAAGCTGAAGGCGCTACCAACTGAACTGAAAAGGGAATGCGGGATTTAAATATTTATGGTTGTTATGGAAGACCAGCTGAAAAGCTGAACAACAACCATTTTCTTTCTAAGAGATATGTATATTGGTGTTTTCTTTTTGTTACATCTTTTTTGTAAGTTTAATTGTGTTTGGAATAGTAATAAACGTTTATTTATTATTTATTTATTTAAATATTTGTAATTAAAATCAAATCTATTTTACTCCTGCTAGTTACTTTTCCCCTGTAGATTCTACTTCAGCAAAATTCACCAATTTTTCCTATCGCGTATTGAAGGTTTAATCAAAAGATACATATAATAAACCAAAATCCACATTATAGCAATTTAACAAAGAAAAATATTATTAGAATAGTAAATCAGAGACATTCATTCATAAAAGAAGTATAATAAGAAAAAGGTTTTAGTCAGGTTACAGTGATGTAACCTATAACAATAACTGTTTAAAAGTGACAGTGATGTATGGGCCAAGCTGTTGTGAGTCTGTTGTTCAGTACACTCGCTGATTGATGTAACACAGTCTCCCATATGGACGCCTACATAAAAGACATAATAACATTGATAAATACTGCTTTATAATCCGTGATAGTGTAATGTATTTTCTATTATATACTTTGCAATATCCAGTATTCAAAGTTAATAAAAGAGAATAATTATTAAGAAAAATAATGATGTGTATTATTCATAATAGAGTTGTATTCGATCGTATATATCGTATATACCAAGGGCACGAAGGAAAATAAAAATAGACAATTTTTTAGTTAGATGAGTCAAGTAGAGCCTAGGGAGTTTTTTCATTTGACAAAACTCTATTATTACTTAACTATTCATGACCAGAAGACAAAGAATATCCATATTTTTCAGAAAGGCTTTACCTTTTACTTATAAATATAAAGTACGCTTTACTTTGTCTTTTAAGAAGGAAAAGGATTACAAATAGGTATAAATTTTGACCTCCGTGGCCGAGGTCGTTAAGGCGTTAGTCTTTACACTGACCTTTAAGACCCACGGAGGTCTGGGGTTCGCATCCCAGGTTACGCTCTCAGTTAATAGAATATTATTGTTTAGATAAATTATCGCCAACTTTAGAATACACTTTGAGCGTAACGGTTGCTACTACCACCCGAGGTTGTTCCCGCAGGGGTTATGGCTCTAAACGGGCATTATATATTATATTATATTATATAAATTTTGACACTTAATATAATGCTTATATGCTAAAGTTTGTTCTACTTAATATTAAAGAGCAATTTTTTTGTTTATTGTGTGTAAGAAAAAACAAGCTTATGAGCATGGGCGTAGCCAGGGGGGCCCCTCCCCCTAGCCGAGCAGGGTACGTACGATATTTTTGTCCCTAGTTGTTTCTATCGGACATGTTAACTTTCGAACGATTTCTCGGATCGAAATGATGCTTTTTTGCAGCTTTTTGCAAAACACAACTTTGTAAATATCCCAAATCCTATTTTTAGCGAATTTTCATTATGAAAATGACGCTTATGAGGTTGTTCGGATGACGGAAGTTGAGGGTGGGAGTGAGTGGAATCGGTTCCTATTGGCTTCCTGATAACAAAAATATATGTCCGAAAAAAGTTTATATATATATGTATATATATATATTATAATATTAGTATATATATATATATGTATGTAAGAGTTTCTAACCCTTTCGTATGGCGAACGATAACTCTTAAAGGCGTTCTCAGATTGAAACGAAACTTTGCAAATCGCGAGATGTTGTGGAGGTTACGAGGCCTATTGTTTATAAAACATTATGACGTCATCAACCAAAGTTATGACGTCATGAAAAAAAATTTTTTGAAACTTGAAATGGCTTTAAAACAAGGTATTTCGTGTTTAGGTAGACGGCTAGCTGAATCGATTAAGACCAATTTCAGCTCAATCGAACCATCAAATGGCGCAAACAGTATACATATATATATATAATGTTGTATATATGTATACGTCTAGGTCAAAGACTTGTACGATATCTGTTAGGTTTAGTAGTGTTAGAGGGTGGGGATATAGTATAAAAGATGGACCTCTACCTCTTGCTCCATCCTGTAAGCCTGCTGTCCCAGAGAGACAGGACAAAAATGGCTTCCACTAAACCACGCCGAGCAAAGCAGGCCCGTAAAGCGGAAGAACCTCAAAGTAGTCTTTATATGGTCGAAGTCATTCTAAACGATTGC
Organism: Microvelia longipes; assembly: GCA_018340805.1. Taxonomy (NCBI): domain Eukaryota; kingdom Metazoa; phylum Arthropoda; class Insecta; order Hemiptera; family Veliidae; genus Microvelia; species Microvelia longipes. Next base: position 58,456,712 of record JACMZG010001908.1, read on the forward strand.
GACCGGTTTCAGCTCAATCAGACAATCCTAAGATAGATGGTTCACTCCCGAGTGTAGTAGGAACACTCAATTGACAAGTTTGTGTTTATGATTTAAGTTGGGGGCCTCATCACTAGAGTCTTGAATAGCGCTAGTAGTAAAAATATATTTGCTCTATTCTCTACTAGATTGTGCTGTAGTATTTTTTAAAAACAAACAGTTGCCAATCGTTTAGTAAAATAAAATAAAAGTAAACAAAGATCTATGGTATGCTGTAGTATTCGCGATGTATTTTTGTTTAATAAAACTTGGGGCCTCATCACGCGAAGCAGCCATCGTTTTCTTAAAAAAATAACAATAATTCATTTTTAGTTTTTTTAGACTTAACATTTAAATTTGCTATCTGAGTATAACATCTCGGGTTGGCGCAAACGGATAAGTAAAGGAAACAACATATTACTTGATTACCCTCAACAGCTCGTTGTTTGGTTGAATAAAAATAAATAAATAAAATGTCAGAAATAAAAATATGTGACAGTTTCACGCTGTCACCACTAGACTGTACTACTTGAGCCTCCTGCATCCCATCAACTATTTTTTTTTAAATCTTTGAGTGAGCCATCTATGTTAATATTGTTTATCTATGATCCTAAGTGACGGAAACGGTATTTTTATTTAAAAACATAAATCATGAATATATTTTTGTTTATATAATGCTTGTTAGTTTTAATATTATAGCATACTATTAATAATAAAGTATTAATAAAATCTTAATTAGTAAAATCAAATTTGTGAGAAAGCCTCTCAGGCCCGCGAAGCGGGCCTGTGTGGAGAGGCTGTGAAAATTTCGCTAGGTACATGGCAAAATGCCATGTAACAAGAACAATAATGAAACAACACATCATACAAAACAACAACAATGTGGCCGCGGAGCGGCTACGGGGAGGCCCCGGGCCGCGAAGCGGCCCGGTGGGCGACGCCGCGGAGCGGACGGCGCGAAGCGCCAAGGCCGCGTAGCGGCTACGGGCCGAAGGCCCGTATTTATGAAATACACTTGACCTTATTTACCCACAGTAATGACAGCGCAAATTTCAAAAAATCGTAAAACTTAAAACAAAAAGTCTGATTAAGCTGAAATTTTATTTTTTTTACGTACATGTAAAAATGTGTACAGTGAAAACAAGTATGAAGTTTAATTTAATTATTGATAATAAAAATTATTAAGTTTAATGAGTTATAAGTTTTGGATTCTGGTGGTATTAATGTATTACATAATTATAATATATAATATATTTAAATATTAAAGCTTAAAAATATTTAATAATTTTTTTTTAATTTTCTTCGTTTTTAAGTTTATTTTTGGCTGAGGTCCTCAAGGAAGGCTGCCGCCTTTGTCCTCACAGCCCAGTCCGCCCCTAGAGAAAAGGAAGGGCTATAGGGATTTAAGGCCCTTATATAGTCTCCCCACTGTAAACCCTTTGGAACCATAATTCCCACAACTTGGTTTAAGTGTCCAGACGAGAGGGAGCTGCATGCAGTTGCTATTTCTTGCAAACCTTCTTACTCTTGGCTTAACACTATATAACTATATTTATAAAATTGTGTTGTGTTCACTATTACAAATGGTTTATTTATCATTTAGCACAGCTAATTCAAAGAAAGGGTTCATGAATTAGCTAACTTCCACCTGATTCTATGAAGTTTTAGTCAAGATGTTTTTGTTATTTTTTTTGGAATTGATCATTCTGTTATTTTGTAAAGAAAGATATGTGACACAAAATAAGTAATTTAGTTTTAAGGTCACTGTAAAAACAACTAGGCGTGAAAAGGACGGATATATGACGTGACGTGATTTGGTAGCTTTACTTTGTATAGTGTGTTTAGTACGCTGCTGGTATAGCTATGTAGTGAACTTGAACTATTATAGTATTCTTTTTTCACTTAAGTTGGTCTTCAGACAATCATATTTAGAGAGAAATAAAGCTATCGGTTTTAAAGTTAGATAAAGCATGCAACTGAAATAAAATGCAGTTATATTTAACACATAAAATTAACAGCTACACAATAATAAAGAATTAAAATCTTGAATATTTTTATAACCTGACATTAAGAAGGATGCAGTGGATTGTAAGTTTTATATAAGGGGTCTATTATTATGGTTTCTTGCTATAAATTAAGTTTTTAGAAATTGAGCATATATAAATAGGATAACAGAAATTTAGTTTTTTAGGGAATGAAGCATTGGCCTTACTGCTAATGCTTTTGAATGACGCATAATGCTTCCCTGTCTCTTATAATTGACGAAAGCAGTGTGATAAGTAAAATAAGACACACATTTTCATCATCAATAATAATTTCAAGTTGATATCTTCTTTTAATATATTATATCTTCTTAATACTATATCTTCTTAAGGGGCCGATGGAGTGGAAGAGTTTATTATAACTAAGTTCCCCTGGCTCTAATTTTAAGGCTAAAGCCGTGATTTTTTTTAATATTAGTAAGAAAGGCATTGTATTGACCCTTGCTGTTCCCTCTGATAGGTGGGTAAAGTATGAACTAACTTTAGTATCAACCAATAAAATTTATTCCCTCGTTAATTTTTCATAGGCTGTCTTAGCTGTCTATTGTGTATCTAAGAAGTACAAAATCATTTCTGCATAGTAATTGTCCTCAGTTTTTGCCCAATATTCCTGTAGGTTTTATCAAAAAAGTTAAGGGGTCTTTTTTAAGTTTTTTGTGTTTTTGCAAAATATAAGTTTGTGTCCATTCTTCAGCATTATATGTCAAGCATTAAATCATCATATATATGAACCGTGCTACTTTATTTTTCTGGATAAACTCTACATTACTAGTTGTTAAATAGAATATGCTTGATTTTTATGTCAGCCAATATTTTATACATAAAAACATAGAAAAACATGCAAGTTTAAACTTTTTTGTGTTTTAGGATGTAAATTAGTGATATTAGTTGTATTATTGGTAATAGCTGAACAATTATATATCTGGTGCTAATGAACTAATTTTGATGGTTAAAACATCGATGTGTCACAAATTTATTAAACTTTAAAAAAGACCTCTTTTACTTTTTTGACAAAACCAACAAGAACAGCGATATAGGCAAAAACTGATTTTGGGACCATTTTCCGGACATTGAAGAGGCCTGAAACCCAAATTCTCTGATCTAAAATCGATCTTTTACTCTCTAACTACCTGATCCTGAATCAGGGAGCCAAAATAAGCCAATCTAGGGGGTTAAACCTTTGGGGCTGGACGGTCTCGTTTTTTGTGTCTGGCTCTTACAGTCTATTGTTAAGTTTAAAAATCTTGACAGGTCAGTTTAGACCTCTCCCAATGACCCTTACCAATGATTCTTAAGAAAAAAAATCCCTGCAAGAAGGGAGCGCGAAAAAACTATGTAAACAAATCAGGTTATTTTACCCGTATTTTTTTGGCGATGTTTTTTTACGTTTCTTTTGTGTAGTTTTATTTTAAAATATAATTTTATGATTAATTTGAAAGTAGTCTTCAAAACGATGTAATCAAAAGAAGAACCACAAACAAAGTGAACGATTGCCGGGAAGAAGGGGTTTCCCTACAGTGGTTATTGTGGTAGGGAGTTTTTTTTTCTCTTTTTAAGTGAGAGGTTGGCAGCGGCTTCTCTGATTGGTCAATCCCCAAAATACTTATGACCTTGGGGATTTTTAAACTAAACGATAGACTGTAGACTAAAACTGCAATTCTACAGAGAATATAATTTTGATCCCCTTTGACATTCATTTCACATTAATGCTAAACGCATGTAGCGTTTTTCTCCAAGGTTTTTCTTGTTTATTTTTAATAACAAATTAATTCATAATAAAGGATAAATTTGCTTGCGCCTGCGCCCTTGTTCTACGTCTTGGATATTGTTTCCATGACACATCCAGTTTGGCATGCCACGGCCATACCTTTGATTTACATTAATTAAAACCATTTATACAATAACTGACACTGCAATTAACACTGAACTTGTTTAATTATTATTAATAGCATGTGTATAGTTTATTTCTCGGGTTCAATCTAATGACAATCAGTGTTACAACGTATAGTAACCATAACGCATGTTTAAAGCTGTTAAACTTACTAAAATTATCCATTTCTTTACTGATTTTGTTGCTATTTAGGTATACGTCGAACGACCTATCGATAATTAGCTAACTATCGACATATCTAGCCTTCAATAATTTAAGTATGCGGCCAATAAACAGATAATAATAGATATTATTACGAATAGATAAATTGATTAACATAGAAAACTCGTTAACATAATGGACTTGTTCATTGTACCTTGTTGATAATTATTATTTTATCAAAAAAATTGGGTACGAGGCACCTCAAAACTTTTCCTTATCTCATCGGTTCGCCCCGCTCATCCTCCCTAATTCGGACTCGCTTCGCTCGTCCTTTAGAACAGTGGTTCTCAACCATTTTTACTCATTGCCCCCTTTTAAGCACCTTGCGTGTATCATCGCCCCCCCCCCCCCTATCTTATAAGGTGATAAACCAGTATCAAAATTACCTGCTAATTATCTTTGTATAGCCAATACATTATTTAATTGCTTGTGTTAATATTCTAAATTATGAAATTAAACAACTAATAACCTAATATTACACATATTTAGTATATTTAATAAAATTGGTTATGTTTATATACTGACTGGACCAAAAAAAGGATTTTTAGAGGGCTTGTAGTGTTTACCTCCATTAGTTTAGCCACAAACGTCTTCTCTTTAACCCCATAATAATGAATTACGTAAAGTTGTTTAAAAACAACTGTTTTAAAGACCCAAATTTTATACATCGTAGCACTAGTTTGTGTCTTTATCGGTTTTGTAGCCATAAGTATTATTTTTTTGTGTAAAAAATTTAGTTTTTAGGCCCCGCAAACCACACCTAATTATCTCTAGCTAGGGCAGCACCTCAGGCGCTCAAAAAGTTATGTTTTTTGGCTCACTCTGTACATACTCAGGGGCTCAATACAACTGAGATCAGTTAAGTTGAAATAATATTTCTCTACATTTGCCAATAACTCCCATCATTCCCCAAACGATTCTCATCACCCCCTGCATCGCCCCCCAACTACTCACTGTCCCCTTACTTGCCCCCCTACGTCTCAGCGCCCACCTAAATTCTTTAATCGCCCCCTGGGGGGCGCTAGCGCCTACGTTGAAAACCACTGCTTTAGAATATAGAAATTAACAAATTTATTGTGCAATACAGCTTTGGACTCACTTCGCTTGACTTAGATAGTAAAAACTGCTAATGAGGTAGATCGGATGATGGAAATGAAAGTTGGATGAATTCAGGTAGTTCTCCTGATGCAAAAAATGTTTATTTTCAATTTTTGGAACCTGTAGGAACTTTTTTTGATAAAATTTGATGAAAAAAAGAGTGAACATATTTTTCTTATTGCGATACTTTCCTATTCTATTTAAAAGGATAGAAAAGCAAAAATATATTTACAATATAATATAATTGAATATGATTAAATAAAGAATATAAGATTACCATTATGTTCTGAAAAATGTAGGCGTTAAAGGCGAGGTAGGATTGAGAAAAGTGCCGTCATAAATGTTGTATACTTGCTTTAGACAATAAAAGATTCATCTATTTTCTCACGCTTTGATTTTTTAAAACATTTTTTTATATTTATTAACTTCGTGAAAGTAAAAGTGAGAATATAGATAAGTTAGATTAAGATCTGATTTGTTATTAATACTTAACCGTATATTAATTATTATGATTTGTTATTATTAATTAAAAGCAATTACTAACTTTTGGGTTATCGCTTTTGAAAATTAATTCTGCTGTAAACTTAGAATAATACTATATATAGAAGGAGCACAGGACCGTAAACACAATGTAATTCCACTGATAACACGAAAGCCGGTTGACTGGTGGACTTAAGTAATGCTGCCAACCTGACAAGAAGACATTATTTTAAATATTTGTCATAAATATCTATTAATGAAGAAAGATCGTAAAGAACAAATATAATAACTTAAAACACCTGCTGAGTATTTAATAAAACCGGTCTTAGATGGCAAAAGGGTGGCGGAATACAAGAATCTACATTTAGTTGACGAGGACTACTTTTTATACATAATTTTAATAAATACGTTGAACTACTATTTAAAATGCTTTAAATATTGTAATGCACCGATATTTATATTAGTATTTTATGAATAATCAATCATTAATTAATAATAGAACATAATAATTCAGCAACCGGAAGTATTGCTAACTTTTTTTTAGAAAATTGTATATTGTTACGGTGGCAGCATTACTTAGGTGCACCAGTGAACCGCCTTTCGTGTTATCAGTAGTGCTCCTTCTATGTATGGTATTATTCTAAGGCTGTAAAATTTAATTTTCAATTCTGGTAAAAGGTTATAAGGATGCGATATTTAAGGAAAAGTATTTGTTGGAAAACTAGAATAGGAGTAATAATGTTAATCCGATTGGAAGCAATACGCTCCAGTTCTCTCATCACTTTAGTTTAGTATATCAATTACAAAGGAGATCCACTATCTCTGTGTTAGGGAATCCTTTGGAAAAAATTAAGGATGTTGAATAAAGGGGATGACGCATTAAGGAACATTTCTGACCCCATGGAAGTTGTATGAGATAGAGAAATAGGAGCAAACTTACCTTACCTTAGGTTATAATTAAAAAAGGCGCCAAACGCAGGTTATGTAGCTAAGTTGTTATACAATTCTTGGTTGTCGAGTTTGCTTCTCAACTTTCTTCAGTGCTTTCGTTATTGTTACATTTGGTGCTTGTCAAGTCATTTGTGCTTATATTTTACATTTTGGACTCTAGGTAGCTACTTTAGTGAGAGTAATTGAAGCTTTACCGTTTACTTTTCGTAGAGAGTAAGTTAAATGTGTTAATATTTTGTCTTTTTTTAGCCTAGTGAAATGTTTTGCTAGTTTCAAGATTCAATTTTTGTTGTAATGTTCTTAATTTTCTATAATGATGTTAATTTTGAGCAATATTGATACAAAACAGTTAAACAGTATGAACTTTTTTCAATTTGTTTATAACCTTCGCAAGAAAAACAATGGGAAACCCATTGAGAGTTAAGTTTGCCTCTAAATCTTAAGACCTGCGCTGTTATAAGGATCATAAGCATGCGCAGTTCGTACCAAGCATGTGCAGTTGGTTTTTGACGTGAGTTTCGTGTTGCATTCTTCTCTATGTTGTAATTTTCGATGGGGTCACTTTGTTGAATGGCAATTCGACTTAGTGCGTCATCCCCTTTATTCAACATCCTTGGAAAAAATACGGTAACGAAGTGACTCCCTTGACGGGCCCAAAGCATGGGAGTATTACGCGATTCCGTTCCGGAGGTACTTGATAAAAAAAACGTATTTCGCGTAACTTTATATGTTTAAGAATTCACGTATTCCAACGGGAATTTCCCCAAATTGTCGATCCCCGCGCCAGAACTGATCTATAGTAATAGTTTTACTCTTAAAGTATGAAAATAAAAATATTAAACGTAACAGAGGAACCCGGATTCCAACCTGGGTCTTAGAGTACTTCAAGTACCTGAATAACTTCTAAGTACATCAAGTGCTCATCCTCTATCAGGACGAGTTTTTATTCGACTTCGCCTCCAAAACTCATAGAAAGCGATACTTAGCGAGTAAGATCCGCAATTTTTCCGGTCCCCTCGTTTATTTTAGTTTTTGGTTTACATTAAGTTTTCCAAAAGTCTATAAACATTTAAGTATATAAAGTAGTCATAGCGAGTCTGGATTCGTTTCATTTAATTTAAAGCCCCATAATAAATCGATTTAAACCTTAATTGAAATTGAATTTTACTGTCCTTGTTACACATTTTGAGGTATTACATTTTTTTTATTTTTTTTTTAAATTAAATTATTTATTGGTATATCATAAAAAGAAGTATTAGCACTAAGTTCGCCTGTCTTAATATTGCTTTAGTCCATAGACGCATCAATGGAGTTAAAAAATATCGATTAAAAATGTTATGTCACTACAAATAATAATAGATTATTTCTATGGTTGTTATGGAAGACCAGCTGAAAAGCTGAACAACAACCATTTACTTTCCAAGAGATATGTATATTGGTGTTTTCTTTTTGTTACATCTTTTTTGTAAGTTTAATTGTGTTTGGAATTGTAATAAACGTTTATTTATTTATTTATTTAATAGAAGAACCAATACACTAGGAACTTCTTCTGGGTGGGCCAACGCGATGGCCCGCGAAGCTGTGGCAAGTGATCCTTGCTTTGGTGTGAAGCAATGAAGTAGGATAAGAAGAATAAGAGAGGAAAGATCGAAAGACCCTTAAAATGTTAAGCTGATTGGCCTATCTTGTTTTTACAGTTAGATATGAAAACAATTTATCTTTTCAATACATATTGATATTAGATATTCCAAGTTTATTTTAAACATTTCACGATATCTATATGCCATGGTAATTTTTCAACATTTCACCTTGAATATCCGCAAACGATATTTTCCATCTCATGAAGATGAGCTATGGTTGGTGAGTAACTCACTCAAATCCGTACAAGTTCCGCATCATCGGATATTTAACAAGTAATATCTATTTCCGCTCTGCCACCTGCGAGTTACGAGCATTTCACATCAATACCGAAACTCCCAGAGAAATTTCCCAAATTAATTCGAAACAATTAAAACTGTTAAAGTTAAATAGTTGACTTCGTGACGGATGCGGTCATCATCAGTCAGTAATGTAAGTTTATCCACAATAATATACTTTCTATCGATAATCGATTTGTTTTCATGTAACGGAGTTGTTATGAATAAATGCAGACTTTCTTTACAGTTAATAACTAAAATATCAAGGGCGATGAACTAAAACACTTAAGTTTGAATCGCTTTTGCGTGGGATAAAGCAAAATTAAGCACTCATATTTAAATAATTATAAATAACTATTACGTTTTATCTTTCTATGTGTACCAAAAGCTGATTGTAAAAATTAGGTTTAATATGGCGGTTTAACCTCTCGGCTTAGCAACATGCCTCTTCAAATAAGCAACCCCGGGGGTTCAAATTCCTTCAATAACGGTATTTGTTTTACTTGCTTCGGCGGCATATGATGTGGTAATAGTGTTCCACAACCCTAAGTGTCGCTGCCGCTAGGACAGCGCGTTTCTTAGATCTAATGAAAAGACTTTCTGCAACTGAACTATTTATTTGTACTATTTGTACGTTACAGAAATTTCCCTCTTCTATATCTTGATCACTACTGATGATAAATCATTACTTTGTATATTAATGTCATGTCCTGGCAGTCAAAGTCGTACAGTAGATATATATATATTTATATGAAGTAAATAATAAGATAAGATAACAAGTAGGACATAAATAAATACATAATAGATAGGAATAAATAGATATTTAGCAATAAGTAGATAGCAAGTAAGCTAGGATTGCTAACGGCAATGACACTAAGAGTGTTAGTTAGTCAAGTTAAAATTTTAAGGACTGTGTTTAAAATCGTTATTCTTAAGTTAAGCCCTATTCACTCATACTTAAAAATTCTAAACATTAATTTAATGTGCAGAATCAAAATTAAGATAAGGAAATGCCTTTGATTTTAGGTTTCTGAAAAGAACCGCAATATTCCTATTGGAATGAACCAAACCTCCAAAAAACCAACTAAACCTTCCTCCCTTCAAAGCAAAAGAGCGTTAAGTATCACTAAGTGTTTCACAGGCCTTTAATGAATTTTAAGTCCCAGGGGTTTCATAGTTTTAATGTTTAAGATAAATTTTAAGTCTAACTTATCTCTTTTATTTTAACGCGAAGTTGAATTGTAATAATTTTACTGTACAATAATAATACATCTTCACCAATCAAATGAATATAATTAACTATATATTACGATAACATAGTAATTAGCTTTAAGAATTTGTTTGAGGAAATCAATAGTGTATAAAAACGACGAAGGAAGTGTTTATTTAGTGTAGTAGTGTGATGCGTGAGTTTCACTTCAGCTACTCGGATAGGGAAGATGTTCAGCCTAAATCTCGTGGACCGTGTCATCATTTTCTGCCTTCAGGGTGTCCTGATGATATTTGTTTCGTTTTTTCAAGTTTAATTTTGTATATTAAGTCATTTAAGAATTCAATGATAGTTTGGTTGTAAAGAGCATCAGAGCTTTTCAAGGTCCCTCAAATCAGTCCATGGTCAAATCAGTCGAACTACATGATTTTCCCTCTAAAATCAGGCTTATAAGTACTCTCTTGCTTCCAGAAGTGTTGGTTCTCAATAGGTTCCATAAAGACCTCTAGGAAATTCTGGTCAATTGTTTAATTCAATTGAGAAGCAAGTGAACCCGGGAAACAAATAGGGTCTGGTGAAGAGAAATGACGGCTCTTTAGGTAAGCGGGTGCTCTTGAGTTCGTGCGCAGAAAGCTGCTAAGGTTAAAAGGCAACGTGCATGCCAGATTCATATACTCTCCTGTGCGGCTGCAGAAAAGTGTTCTCTAAGGTGGTAACTTTGGCAGACGATTTAGAAGAAGAAATTCTAGATGATGGAACAATAGATCTTGGGGTTTTTGATAAGTCATATAACTATTATAAATTAAGGGCTATTATAAAAAAGTAAATTTTACTAGACTCTGTATTGTATTTTTGTTAACTGAAAGTTAGCTAGCAAATTAAACTAAACTAAACTCCTTCACAGGGCCTGTGAATGAATATTGTATCAAATCAACAGGTGATTCGTGAAAAATACGTGCCCCACTGTAAAACTATGCTATCCTACTCTTGAAATCATAGGACACGAACATATAGAAGTATGGTTTGTGTTAGTTTAATTTGCTAGCTAACTTTCAGTTAACACAAGTATACAGAGCCTAGTAAAATTACGGGCCGTAAGGTATAGAACGCTATTTTCTATCTAAGGGAGTTAAAAAAAAGGGTTCAACGCCTTAGCTCACTTCCTAATTACAATCAATAGGTTAATCTTTATAGGTTATAAAGATTAACCTAAACTAACAGGGGTGTGCATGCAAAAAAATTTGTACCCGAGGGGGGTCCAGAGAGACCTGTAGCCAGCCAAAATTTGTTAGGGTTGTCGAAACCACTTATAAGGGACTTTCGCTGAAAACTAATTGGTCAGAGGGGGCCGAAATATTTCCAGGGGGACCTTTCTTGTTCCCTCTCTGGCTACTGTGACCTGGATCCAGATGACAGAGTTCAAGTACCCCTCGGGGGTTAGTTTCACCTGTTGTAAATATAAGTACGTACAATTTAACTGAGACCCATTAAATCAGAAAATCACCACAACTGCTTGATGTCACCTCTTAATTATTGATAGTACCGACACATTACCATGGTAACGTAAAAGAACCAAGTCACCAGAGCTCCTAAAATCTAGAAGACATTGGTCCGTTTCAAATTACATTAAATAAAATCTTCGCACTAGGTAAGACTACTATGCTTCGAACTAGTACTAATCTGTTGTATTTAATGTTACTAAATACGGGCGTTTCTTGGTTATTCTGATCAATCGTCTTTCTTTACTGTTTTGTAGAAAGTCATAAAGTCACAAAGATGTTTAAAACTTTCTCTCTGTTCGCGTCTGTGAAATGACATTTTAACTACTTTATTATGTAGCGATAAAAAAGAAACACCTCGCAAATTACATTTTATTGCAGGTTCTTCGTTTCTTTCTTTACTATGCCATCTTGATCTTTTGAAAAAATAACTTCCAGGTTGTTGCGTTCGAAGTTAAATAACGCGACAAAACTGCACTTATTTTCGTAGCAAAAAATATTATGACAAAAATGCGGGAAATTAATTTTGAAGAAGGTATTGATTGCTACATTGATTGCTCTCGTGTAACTAAGTGTTATTCTTGAAGATAACAAAGATCTTTGATTCTGTTGTTTTTTTTTTTATTTTTTCTCTGACAATCCCAGCTGTCTGGCGAGCCTCATCGATAATTACAAGTTATAACATATTTAACATGTTTATAAAAACGCTTCCTCAATAAAACCATCAATTAAATATTTATTTACCACTATCTTACTCAACTATTAACTAATAGCGTATAAGCAACTCTTTTATAATATTAGAGTACTAGATACTAGAACTCAAGAGTTCTAATGTACGGCCTAATGTACTCTAGTTTAGTGTAGTAAAGTACTATACTATACTACTATATACTAGCTACTATATAAAGTGACCTAACTAACAGGCTAAAACAAAGTGACCTTACTAATAAACGGTTTTTTATAGTGGCCTAACCAATAACTTCTAGGCGATAAGTGACTTCAGGCTGTACTACCCAAATTCTGTAGCTTGTACCTTTATTTGAATTACTTGATGAGTCTGACACTATTAGTCGTTGGGACTTGAAATTTTGTACACTTGCTCAGCAAACTATGCTGATGAGTCTTGCGTTTTGATTATTAAAATCATGATTAGAAACTTATTTTTTACTCTTCATTAAAAAATCTAACAACACTTAACTTATTCTACATGATTTAATGTCTTGTACCAAGCTTAGTGCGTTTAAATAAAATTCCGTATGTATAGGTACGCATGGATCTATATGCACTCTTCTTTTTATTAAATTATTTTTAAAAAAATTACGTAAGAAAAATTAAGTAAGAGATTCTTTCTAAGTCTATCTGAGCTTACACGAGTGAAATTAGTTTGTTCTTTAGTTTGTTTAGACTGTGATGTGTGAGAGCAGTGGCGTAGCCAGGGGGGGGCTGAGGGGGCTTCAGCCCCCCCCCGAAATGTTTACATAACCTAAACCCGCAATAAAAGTGTGAAAAAAGCATTAAAAAATATATAAAATAATAAATAAATAACATATATTTTTTAACAATAAACTTAAATATAAATATCATAATATATTCAAATACATATATAAAAAATAGAAGATATACAAATAATTTGAAAACAGTGAACAATACAAAGTAAAGTAGGCTTGTCGAAAATTATCTCGAAAGTTCCAAATTACGACATAACGGTCAGTTAGGTCTTTCAGTAATAACTGTGTGACCTGTGCTTAGAATAATACTATACATAGAAGGACACAGGACCGTAAACACAATGTAATACCACTGATAACACGAAAGCGGTTAACATGATAAATCCATTTTTTAACCATCAAAATCGGTCCAGTAAAACCGGAGATACAAATGTTGAAAGATTCCCGAAAAAAACATCTAAAAAGCATACATTTTTGTCCAAAAAACGCATAAAAACCTTAAAATGTCATGTTTTCCCATATTAACATGTTTAAGAATTAGGCAGACTTAAAAAATCATGCATATTTTGTTGAACTGCAGGTAATATGGAGTTGTTAGAGAAAGAAGTCAGCACAGCTCTAATATGTGATGACTTTAATGACCGACATATAAATGCTCAAAGATAGGTAAAAAACTTAAATTGTAGAAAAATACACTTTTTCGGAACCTTTCAACATTTGTATCTCCGGTTTTTACTGGACCGATTTTTGATGGTTAAAAATGGATTTATCACATTTTTAATAAACTTTAACACATAATTTAAAACTTTAAAAAACAACCCTTTTAAATTTTGGATAGAATCAATAGGAACACCGTTATTGGCTAAAAACAGAATTTGAGTTCATTTTATGGATTTTAAAGGGCCCGGGGCTAAAATTCCCTAATCTGAAACGGCAGACCACCTGATTCATTATCAGAGAGCCAGAATAAGTCGATCTAGTGGGTTAAACCTTTGGGGCTAGACGGTCACGTTTTTGCGTCTGGCTCTTGGACTATAATATATGACTTATAAAAGTTAATTTCAAATGGAACGTAGGCAAAAAGCGAGAAATTAAACCACGCTTACTTAGTTGAAAAGTAGGTCTGCCGCGGCGCTAGCGTCGATCGGAATCCAAATTTTCCCACCATGGGGTCAACAGTCTTACTGTTAAGTATATAGTCTCTGGTTTGTACAATCCGGTAAATGACATGTACCCTGATGTCGGCGGACTATTTCAAAATTTACTTAATATAATATTATAAAAAAAATTAAATGTTTTTATTAATTTTACGTTATAAAAAATTTTAATACATTATGTGCTAAATATAGTTTGTGTTTTATAACTATGTGTATTTTATTGATTATATACTTTACCAGAACAATTATTTATTTATTAATATAAAAATAATATTATTATTTAAAATAAATAAAATAAATTAAAAAAACAAACAATGTATACATTGTAATCTTGTCTATATTTTTAACGGTATTATATATTAAATACATTAAAAAATTTTAATATGTATATATATATATATATATATATATATATATATATATATATATATATACATATATTTATATATATATAAATATATATATATATATATATATATATATATATATATATATATATATATTTATATGTGTTTGTTGTGAGCTTCAATCACGTATGAACAAAAAGTTAAAAAGATCAGCGTGTTCGGATCTAAAAATAATTTAGTGTCTTTTCATGTATGTATGATTGTATGGATGTGCAATGCACATTGAGGATATTTCTTGATGCAAACACTCTGCAGTTTAGCCATCTGATTAAATTTCAATATAGCTGACATAAAATTCCTACAAAACCATAACTGGTAGGATTTTAGGTTAAATCCACCATGGATTATCGAAATGCCGTCAGTATAAAATTTAAAAACAAAATTCACAAAAAATATTTGTTTTTTAAAGTTTTCTGAACAGAAAAAACTAAATACATTGTGGCTAACAAAGTTCCCGTGGTATATGAATGGATCTGCACTATATATATATATATATATATATATATATATATATATATATAATATATATATATATATATATATATATATATATATATATATATATAATATATATATATTATAAATTTTTTTTTAACATTCAGCCCCCCCCCGAAATTAAATCCTGGCTACGCCACTGTGTGAGAGTATGTAAGATATTACCTCTAACCTTTACAGAACACAAAACTCGCTATAAAAGTAAATTACTCTCTCCAGAAATACTCCAAACTCTATGATATACTTGCAACTTCGTGGGAAATTATTGTTTCTTCTCTTATATGCTTTTCTACTAATGTTATAGTAAGTCTACTGCTGAAGAGTTTATAGTTAAGGAATATGGCTTCGAAATAAAAATGGCGTCTTATGTTAAAAAACAAAACTGGTAAAGAACCGGACTAGAAAAAGAAGAGGCAGGTTGGTGATCCTTGCTGCGTGCCTTCCTCCGTTCCATCTCAAGAATTATGTCCTTTTACAGACAATAGTGAAAAAATGTTTTACCTGAAGAAATATCCCCGACCGAATGGTCTTGTTTAGGTTTCTTTTTGCTGCTATGTAATAATAGGCTAGAAAAAAATGTTTGTTTCAAGGGCATATCTATTTATTTTTTTAAAAAACAGTAGTCTTGAAATTTTTAGAAAGAATTTGACGCAATGAACAAGAACGATACTTTTTCAATTGGATCTTATTTTTATGAAAACAAATTAAGTTTCTTAAAGACAAGATATAAGTATAATAGTTATTTATGCAACAAGGGATAAAAGTAAGTTTTACAGCTCAAGTTAAAGTTTCGTCCTAAGGCAGCGCCGAAGGAGGAAGCTTCATTTGCTCACGAGGCCGGTAGGCCGAGGGAGATAAACTAGTTAGCTCCCGAGGCTTGCCGAGGGAGTTAACTAACATTGTGGCTCCAGAGGCTTGACGAGGGAGATAATACGAGAGCTGAAAACTTTCATCCCTTGTTGCATATTAAATTTTATCTACGACTAGAGAACTAATACTAACAACTATTAATATATTCTTCAGATCCTTAATTGTTATATTGTGTTAGTTTAGTTTATTCTTACCATGTTAATTACTCTGATGAAGAGAGAATAAAGCCACTATCTTCACATTATTTTATTGTAAGCTGTCAATAGAATAATGTGTAATACTATATTTGTAATTTAAACATTAGCGTGTGAATATTGTATATTCTACCCGTAGTACCAACATAACACCGAAAAAAATCCTAAAAATTTCCTAAAATTCCTAAAAATTTTACTAAAAATTCTGTCAAGTTGGCAACACTTTCACTTTTCCTCCCTAGGGAGTAAAAGTACATTTACAGTGTGAGATAACAAGACTGTAAGTAGAACTTACAATACAAGGAGTAGATAAAGTAATTTATGTTCTAGGTAAAATAAAGTGTAAAGAAATGACGCTAAAGTCTTACAAAACCTTTGGAACCAATTTTGTTCCAAAGGCAAGACCTAAGGAACACAATTTTAATTCCTAATGCGCATGTTCGGGAATGAAACCACGGCATATGGCTTTATTAGCCGTAAATTCATATTGTATTAAATTTTATATATTTTTCAATTACAGTTACTGTTGACCCATAATTTATATTTTGTAGCCAATGACTTCCTACGTGATATGGCAGATTGTAAAATACAGACCGCTTCAGGTCTGTTTTAAGAAAAGCTTGATGTAAAATAAAGTTATTTTTACGTTATGTTTATCCCTAGCACATTTCTGGCTAAAGGGATTTGTGAGGATTGGAATCGCAACACGTAAAGCTAGCAAGAAAGACCTAGATGTTTAAAAACATATGACAGTATCAGGAATTTTAAGCTATCATTTGAAGAAGCCAAAGTCAATTGAAAAGTTCCCCCGAAATCAAACTCCTTTTTTATTTTATGATCCATTACACTCGATTTTCGTACTAATTTCGAGTAAGGGGCTTATTAAATAGTTTTAGTAAGTTTCGTTCTAATCGGTATAACTATTTGGTCTGTAAGGCTACATGTCTTTATTCATAAGAATAAAGCAAATGCTGACACAAATTGTTACGTCTTTTAGAATCTGAAGCTGCTAAGATCAGAACTAATCTTAATCTAAAATAATCTTCAATACAGGACGTATTGAATCAAATATCAAAGACGACCGGTCTTTATCTATAAGGCATGTCAAGCTTTAGTGTAGAGTTAAGCTCGACATGCCATTTAAAAAAGACCTCTATAGATATAGGGATCGAGATCTCCATCCAAGTGTAAAACTTATAGTATGTTTCAATAATTTTTATTTGTTTAATAATGTTGAGATTTATTTATCTGTTGCAGCAATATGCTAGCAAGCGAGGAGGACAAGAAGCACTACTTGAGGCCATGAATACTAAATACTATTACTATACCAGGACTAAAGGACTCTTCAGGATATGCTTCCCCAAGGAGAGACCTCCTACAGGTACGTCAAGTCTCTATATTTTCAATTTAAAAAACCTTTATCCCTATACTATTTTACCTGGAAAAAAATTAAGCTGAATGGGGTATGAAACCATAAAAACAACAATCTTCGATTCAATATATGAACGCAAGAGAGGCTAAATCTTAAATAAAGAATACAATTAATTGATTAATTTATCCTCACCGCATTGTTTGATGATTGTTTAAGAATAAACCTTGGAATAAATAAATTTAATAAATTGAGGAGTAGGTTCATAGATAATAAAAGAATAAGTAAGTAACTAACTTAACTTAAGTACTTACTAAACTTAAGTAAGGAACTTACTGAGAAACCATAAAACAATAATCTTAGATACAATATGTGAAAGCAAGAGAAGCTAAATCTTAAATAAAGACTAAAATTAATTGATTAATTTATGTTGGCTGAGCATAAACCTTGGAATAAATAAATTCAATAAGTTGATGAGTAGGATCATGGATGATAAAAGAATGAGTAAGCAATTTTTTTTCTCAGTGCACAACTTGATTTTTGGTGAGACACGGGTAGACTATGAAGCATATAATAATAAAAAATAATAATTATTATTATCATTGTATTATAATTTAAGTCCGGCAGCATACCCATTGCTTATGTTTAATCTTCCTGACATACCTAGTCCGCATGCCACTTTTAAAACTTTACTCTCGAATCGAGTCGAGAGTAAAGTTTTAAAAGTAATAAGCAAAAACTAAAAGGTTTTGCTATAAGGCGCGGCGAATATCCACGGCCTTCTAGAACGTTGATCACCAACAAAACTTTTTTTATAACTTTTTTTTTCAAAAATTTTCAGTAATTAGCCGATTTGTGATAAATGAAGCCTATTTCAGTAATCTGCACGCTCTTTTGGTTAATCGCAAAGAGTATTTACATTCACTCAACGATTTATTTTTAATCTAACATGGTACATACATAACTACTGTTAGACGTCAATGTTAACAAATATGACATGTCAAAATATAACACAAAATATTGACGTCTAACAGTAGGTTATGTTATGTACCAAGTTTAGATTTAAAAAAATAAATCGTTGAGTGAATGGTAAATACTCTTTGAGATTAACCAAAAGTGCGGGCAGATTACGGAAATAGGCTTCATTTATCACAAATCCGGCTAATTACTGAAAATTTTGAAAAAAAAGTTATAAAAAAAGTTTGTTTGTGATCCAATGTTCTAGAAGGCCGTGGATATTCGACCGCGCCTTATAAATTATTTTAAAGTAAGAGACCTAAATTATTAAATTTCTAAGAGGCCTATATTTCGTTAAGTAGTTTACTTGTGGGGTCTATTCTCTAGATCAATTCCAAAGTAATATTAATAGTTACATCTACTGTTACGTATTTTCACCAGTTCAAGCTGCTATAAAACGTTTTTTCAAAGAAACGTGTCTGTATTCACTCCACCTTCCACAATTTCAACCTCATTATTTTTCCTTTATAAGGTACGTTTTCTTTTCACAAGTCTTGTAAAATTAGCATACAATGACCCAGAGCTGACGACTGACGGAAGCCGTCACGTCTCCCAACGTCGTCGCTATAACGGTGTCTGTCATAGTCTTCCGATTATCTCCAGATATAAAAGACACTTGACTATTTGTGACCGTAATGGAGTGCGGTTTTATTATACTAACCACCATAACTCATTATAAACCATGATTTCTTCATTGTTCAGTAAAAACCTAGATAATAAGAAAGTTATTATTTTTTTTAAGAATCAACCTACATTTTAGTGAGGTGCCATAAAGAAACTTACATTTTATAATTAATAATTAATGTATGATCATGTATGGAACAATTTTTTAAGACGCAGTGTACAAAATAAAAACAAACTCCAGTTCTAAACCACAATGTCAGGGACCACAAACATGAAATTTATTGATATTTATCACTACGTCAATACATTATCTACGTATAGAAACGACCATCAATAGATCAATCCCCACCGCATTCTGTTCATATTTAGATCGGCTCCAGTTATTTAACGTTATTATAACTGCTATTTAGGCGTAATGTTTTTTGAAAATTCCGTGATAAAATAAAGTAATGAAAAGTCTCTACACAAGAGAAATACGAGGTAGATAGTAACGAGTCTATGGATTGGCCAGAGATAATAAAGCCTGCGGTATTGGCCAATGCCTAATAAAGTACCTTTGGATTATTTCCTCTTAGCTGTTAAGCAGTGCATGTTCCGGCCGGATTTTCAGTACCGCAACTTAAATGACTACCTGGTCATCAAACAGCCTAAACCAAAAGAGAACTACAGATAAGGAAGAAAGCTATAATTAAGTTAATTATAAATAAATAAAATACCACTTTTTATAAATAAAATAAATAAAAATAAATAAATTATAATAAATAAAAACTCCAGTAACTTTTTAAAAAATTAGTTAAATTTAATGTTCGTATTAGGGCAATATTTTTTTTGGGGGGGGGGGCTAATTTCAAACCAGGTGGGCTTAAGCCCTCCTACTCCTTCCCCTATAAATTGCCTATGCTATTTATGCTTGATTCACTTATTTATACGGACAATGCTATTCACCTTCTTTCTTAAATCAATTTCTGTGTATCGTTGTAATTTAAAGCATTTAATTTACCATATAAATCTTGGACCGCTCGGTTTTTTCTATAGAAAGTATAAAAAACTAACCTGCTGCAAACCTGTGCAGGGAAGGTTTTGGTTCCCACACAAAAAAAGGTTCGTTACCACCCTATATTCTTTATAATGGCGATTTTCAAATTAGCTGATTTATATTCATGAAAAATTATATTTAAGAGTTTCTTATTTCTGAATTAATGTTAGAACATACAACAAAGAAAAATGCGATGATGCTTGCTCAAAAAAGCGAACAATTTTGTACAAATAAAGTATTCGTTAAATCCGCCTTACCCGTTACAGATTTTGCTATAGAAGCCTTATCGGTGAAATTTTGAAGCATCGAAAAAGTAACCTTGTAATCTTCGATTATCATTGAACGAACGTATGTGAGTTCTTACATTTCAGAAGATTGGGACGGCGCGTTTGTTTGGGTGTTTGTGTGTTTGTTTGTACGTGTCGCGATAACTGCCGTAAAAAATTGACCGATTTGGAATAAAATTTTGTATACACGTAAAATAACTATGTGTCAGAGCTGTATAGTTTTTGGTAATATTCCGAAAAAATATTTCAAAATGGCGGCCAATATTGCAGACCGGATAAAAAAAATTTTGAGCGAAAAAATCGTGTTGCATATCGAGTAATATATCGTTAAAAAGCTCTTGATTAGTAGAATAAAAAATGTTATATACTAAATTCCGAAAAATTCAACATGGCGGCCATAATCTTATATAATAATAGTTTTTACTAATTTTATAAGAATTTACAAGATAAGATCTATTGTAATATACTTTAGATACTTTTATACAAGTAAAATTAACTATATGTCAGAGCTGTACAGTTTTGGTAATATTCCGAAAAATATTTTCAAAAATGGCGGCCAATATGGCGGACTGGAAAAAAATGTTTGAGCGAAAAAATCGTGTTGTATAGTCGTTTTTAATGCTCTTAAAGAGTTAGAAAAAGAAAATATATGTTTCATGGCCAACATTACAAATTTTTTTGAATAATTTAAAAATGGCGGCTACTCTATTTTTTATCCTCAGCGGGGTCACTTTTTTATATAGCAAATAGACTTAATGCGTCTTTCCCTGAAGATTACTGGGCGCGACCGGCCGTATCTATCAACAGTCAAAGCTGCCAACTTTAGCATTTAGTACATATGTCTTATTACAGTCATACGCTGTCCATTTAGTACGTTTAATATATCGGATATAATTAGATTTATGTCTTAACAGATAAAGTATATTATCTTATTGAGTGTGGATCACTTATATAGCAATTACAGGGAAAGGTGTGTTAAACCAATCACATTACTTCATTCCCAATGTAAACATAAGTAAAATAACATAATATTAACAGAGTCATTACATAGTTTTAAAATAAAAAGAAATGTACTCATTTAATTAATAATTAACTCGATCTGTGTTTGTCTAAGTTGCTGATTTTTTATATAATTAATAAAACACAATTTTTTTTAAAAAACGTATTTATTATACATTGTCTATATCACAATATTACTACATTTTATTTAGACGCGTTTCGGCACGTTTAAATCTTCAGTGTATAAATAAACTTTATTTATACACTGAAGATGGGAAACGTCCCAAAACGCGTCTAAATAAATGTAGTAATATTGTGATATAGACAAAGTATAATAAATAAGTTTTTTAAATATTGTGTTTTATTAATTATATAAAATGTGCAATTATCACGCAGTATCGGTCGAAACAACAAATTTTGTTATTAAGTTGTTGATCAAAACTCAGTATAATCAACTTATTAAGTTATTCTGTAAAAAAATAATTTTAAATTCAATGACTGGACAGCTACTAGTGCCTTCTGGTTATGCAATGCAGAAGGCATTGCAATACACATGTTTTGACATTTGATGGAACGTGCAAAAGTAGCATAATTAATTCTCTCTCTCCCTCCTTTCCCTTTCGCCTGTATTTTTTTTTCTATTTACCACCCTAGTGGGTTATTATTTTTTCAGGCGATTATTATCCTATTATTTCCAAACCTATCCGGTAAATTTTTCGCTGATTTAATCGCTATATATCCTATAATATGTATAGATTATGTAATATTTTTGGCTTAACGAGCATTTGCAAGTTCTGAAGTTTTTGTTGCCTCTCCTAAACCCTGGGTTGTCAAAAATAATAATTACAGTCTTTATTTGCATAAAATCTTTAAGTCTTAAAATTATTGTAACAGTAAGTTTTCGAATTTCAATCAATTAAAAGAGAAGGACACCAGAAGAAAAAAAGATATCATACTACTATTAGCGTCGTCACATTGTGCAAGATAGTATTACCAACTAGTGTTATTACCATGCCGAATCTCAGTAGCAAATCTTAAATATCTTAAGATCATGAATGCCACTCCTGCTGCGTGGCTAACAAGTTATTTGAATAAATCTAATATAAAATGTTCAGCATCAGAGTGTTTACCCATTATATATATATATATATATATATATATATATTATATATATATATATATATATATATATATATATATATATAATATATATATATATATGTATATATATATATATATATATATATATATTATATATATATATATGTAATATATATATATATATATATATATATATATATATATATATATATATATATATATTATATATATATATAAATACATAAACCTCAACATTTTCAATGTTTAGACAAAAATTTTGAACGTTTATAGAAAAGAATAGAAAGAAAAATAGAAAGAAGAATAGAAAAAAGATTAAAAGTGTGCGCTGCGTGTTGTGCCAGACAAAGACATCATCAACTGCAAATCAACAATTTATCTCTAAGAATCCTCCTTTTACGGACCTATCATTTACTTTTCATGTAAGTCAGTCAGTTGGTTCTAAACAAAACCTCTAATGACTTTATGTCCATATCTTGTCTTTGAAAGTGTACATCTCGGAGAGTACAATCGCAGCGTACGGGACGAGTACCATAATGATGTGTGAGATAATGATACCTCTTCAATCCATATAGCATTTTAATGATTTCTTGTATTTCTCACAAAAAGACTTTTATTCCCTGGAAACTTTTCTAATATTGTAGGGAAAGTTATGCCGTGTGATCGTGTGGTTGTACAAGATTGATTTGTTTGTGTTGGTACGCCTGGTGGGAATTGTAGCTCTTTGTTTACTTTGAAAGTCCAAGTGAAGGTGTCTCGTAGTATATATTTTAAACATTTCATTTTTTACATCATTTTTGTAATTTCTCCCATTTAGAGTTATGTTTTCATTGTGTTATTTAATATAGAATATTACGTGAATATAATTAGTTACATGAAGTATTTAAGAACGGATAGTTATTTTAATTAATTTCTGTAAAAATACTAATGAGTTGTGTATTATTTATTCAAAATGTGTATTCCTTAAAATTAATTGAATTCTCAGATGAGGCGTGGGTGGAACAGAATTACGTACATTTTATTAATTCGACCATTAATTTCAGTTTTAATTTTTCAATGATTTGCACATTTTTTGCTCTGCTCTTTAAATATTCGTAATTATATTTTTTTTTAAAACACAAATCCATTCTAATGTTCTATTAAGGATGAGAAAATTATAACAGGATTTACATTTATATTTACATTCCTCTTGTGTGAACACTGCATGAGACATATAGAGATATATTACTAGGCATACCCTATCTCAATAAATTGACAAGCTTAAAACATCTTTTTGGGGCTCCTAGGAGATTTGTATAAAACCTTGTTAAAAAACCATAAACCAAGAACTTTATTAAGAACTAGATTAGTGATCAAGAAAGCATTCCCAAGGAAATTCGCATAGCTTATAGGCCTACTTATCAGAATTTTTTAACCGGAGGGCTTAAGGTTTTAACTTATCTTGGATTATAAAATTTTAAAGTAATATTTTTCTTTTAAAAAGAAAGAAATTTTGTTTCCTTTTCATATTTTATTTGTTATATCATATCGTATTTTTCTTACTTGTTCTTTGCGGCCATGCCGCCTATATATCATAAATATCAAAAATAGAGTAAGTATTTAAAAGATAATTAATGATATTTTACAAATTCCATATCCTATAAGTATGTTTATTTTTTCTCCTTCAAATGTGCCCCCTGCAGGCCTGCAGCCGCAGGTCCTGCAGCCCTGATAGCTACGCCCCTGATTGGTATTGAACTTCTAAGGTTTTTATGGAGTTTGCATAATAGTTAATATTATGGTATAATCTAATTTAACTTTTTAAACTTACCAAATGTCATAACAAATTTACCATATATGAGTAATATTATTATTGGTAAAATTATTACCAAAAAATGATAAATTAGTTTGGTACCTATTACCCAAATATACATTTGGTAACTTTAAAAATGTTAGTTAAAGGATAACGTAAGTCTTAGAAATTTCATTCTAATATCATTATATTTGGGTAATTTTTTATCACGCTATTGTTTGACATATATCATAGATTTTTGTTAAAAATATTTCTGTCCTGCAGTTTGATCAAACATCTATGATGTTTGTTAAAACTGCAGGACATATATGTCAAGCCTATATTATATCCTATATCTTAAATTTTTAAAGTAACCAAAAGTAGTTATAAAATTTCTATATTTGGGTAGCAGTTACCAAAATAATAACAATAAATTTGAACTCACAAGAGTCAGTTTACTGGGGGGACAGAGACCATTTTCAAAATTGGAGATCATGTTTTCTTTTTATTTATGAAGGATTTATTGTTGGTGCATCTGACACGTTTCACCCTGTATATACCCATCCATGAATAGTGACTTCATCTTATTATTGGAAATTATTATTGAGTTAAGACAAAAAACTTTATAGGGATCTCTATTTTAAATTATTAAAGCTTGAAAAAGATAAAATTATATCAAAAGCTCGAAAAATTTGGTTTTATTTATTATTTTGGACAAATTTCTCCTCAAGAGCTTTAATAATTGTTTAGTAACTTATGGGTACTTTTAAATATTTTTAAAAATACTTTGTACTTTGTTAATTTGATATTTACTAGTAATATTTGTTTCGCAACCCCCCCCCCCCCCCTCCGGTTAACAATTTTACAACTGTGTGTCCCCATACTGAGCCCCCTCCCCCCCCCCCGGTGAAGAACCTCTGAAAGAAACCCTGACTTACAGTACTTATAGAAACTTACAGAAAATGGTAGAGTCCATTTTCAAACTGTTTTCCCATGTACTCGTATACATGTATTCCCCATATTAAAATGAAATGATTTCATTTCATGTGAAATGATCCACCCAGTATACATCCAGAGATAGGTGCAATACGCTATTATTAAACCTTTTAGGGTTTTTTCTCTACAATCATTTCATAAGAAGACTGTTACTATATAACTGTACTACGAATCCTTATAAACCCTGAGCATTTTATAATAGTACCTAACGGCAACAAGATTAAACACAATTTCGGAGAAAACAAGTTTTAAAGTCAAGATTAGAGGTGAAGGGAGATGGGAATATTGGCTGAATATTTCTTCTGTTAATGAAAAAAGTGGGTAGGGTGGAATTCATAGGTAGGTTTGGTTCTAACGGTACAGTCAAGTGCAGGACGACTCGGACCTGGTTCTCGCATGCCACCATACGATCCTTAGTAATCCAAGGACGATCCCCTACTACTCTAAGGATCTCTTCAATCCATTATCTTCTATTATTTGCAATCAAGTCTTGAGTACGTAAGTATACATCGACTTAATACCACAACCACAGTATTGATTTATTTACTAATATAATTTACTGGTGCAGAAATGTAAATTGTAGATCCCTAAGTTTAAATATAGAAAGTATATTTTTTATCTTTTTGTGGCTGAAACTGCCACAAAAAGATAAAAACACCTTGACGTATAAACATTTACAGAATATTGATATTTTTGAATATTCTTAATATTTATTTTTTACTTATTTATGCCGTAGATATATAGAAAAAGTATTGCGTTAGCTAAATAATCCAAAACCGGGATGTCACCGGAATTATCAGTTTCAGACGTTTTAAGCCCTCCTGAGTAGTTTTCGCTAAGTTGTCTGTATGTGCGCGTGTGTGTGTATATGCTATTATCGTAGCACCTAGTGTATTTATGCTTGAAAGTTGAAACTTTGTACAAAAATCAGTCTACCGCTGTAGTTGTGCTATTCGGAAAATAATTTTTATGACGTCATTTACCCGCAATAATGACTCAGTAAAAATTTCAAAAAATCCTGAAACGCGGAAAAATTATGCGACCAAATAAGGATTTG
Source organism: Microvelia longipes (assembly GCA_018340805.1). NCBI lineage: Eukaryota > Metazoa > Arthropoda > Insecta > Hemiptera > Veliidae > Microvelia > Microvelia longipes. The sequence goes on from JACMZG010001908.1 coordinate 58,482,864, forward strand.
GCACGCATGTAATGTATAAGACTAACTTATGCGCTAAGTTTCATCTCATTATCATCATTAGTTAAATTATATCAAATGACTTGTGTACGTTTTTGAAAAAAATTATAAAACATCGGAAAAAATCGAATTGAGTTGAAATTTGGTGCAAGTATATACCATGACGTATAATAGATAAGTATACCAAATTTTTTTAATACGACAAGTATGCCTATGATATTTGTATAAGATCTTAAAAGTTAAGGTGCATTGAGCGTGGTCAGTGCTGTATGCGAGACCGCTGAGAATGAAACGGATGTATTTACTATCTGAGGACGAGCGAAGCGAGTCATGTTGCAGTATAAATTTGTTGCATTGTTTGTTCTGAGGACGAGCTAAGTGAATCCGAAGTAATGAGAAAAAGTTCCGCAAAAAGGAAAAAAATTGTGCAACATAATTTAAAGAAAATTATGACCACAATTTTTATCTGAATAAAAATGTTCTGATATCTGAATATCACCAATTTTGGAGTATTTATTATTAGGGACGGTAGAATGTGTCCAGTGTCATCAGATTTCTTAGCCATGTGTAATAAGTGATTTTTTTAAGCATGATAGCGAAAATCGGTGAGCCACTGGAATCATCAGCTTTGTACAAATTTAAAATCTTTAGGCCAAATAGAAACGGAGCAAATTTAAGAATTAAAATAACGCGCGGATTAAAGCACATTACAATAGTCTGTTCTTTACCATTTTGATGTGGCGTCACCAAAATCCAATATAGAGAATGTTTAGGGCTGGGCTAAGACGTATTTTAATTCATTTTCTAATATATTATAAGTAAATTAACATTGAAAAAATGGTTTTATATAAAAGATTAAAGAATTTTGGAAATTAAATATTTTGGCCAACTCTAAATGCATCCAAGAAAAATTTTTTTTAATTAAATAATATACAAATTTTAATAAATTTGATAAAATAATCCTTATCAATTCTTAACTTCTAGTTAATTTTTTGTTAACTTTGTTTAAAGTTTTGTTCAGAGCCCACCAGTGGCATTTTTAGTGCTGTTATACTTAGTTTTACAATCTCTCGGAAATATTCATTTTTAAACAAAACTTAAAATTTCATGCAACGTATTTATAATCGTATTAACATTTTAAACTTTGTTATGAAAACTGGTTCTAAGTCAATTTAACTAAGCCCCAATTACTTTGACCTTGGACGTAGTGGCTATTAAAATGTATTATTAATAAGACTATTAATAATGTTAATAAAAAATACTATTAATAATATTAATAAATAAGACTATTTAATATTTAATAAATAAGACTATTAATAATATTAATAAATAAGACTATTAATATTTAATAATTAAATAAATTAAAACTATATAATGTTAATAAATAAGACTATTAATTATATTAATAAATAAGACTATTAATAATATTAATAAATAAGACTATTAATAATATTAATAAATAAAGCTATTTATAATATTAATAAATAGGACTATTAATTAAACATAGGGACTATTAATAAGTAAATAAATAAGTTTTAAAAAGAAGAATCGAAACCATCTAAAATTTAAATAGAACGGGTTATCAATTAAAATAATCACTTTATTCCGACAAATCAGATTGGCGGAAACTCCTAAAAGCTGAGTATTTGAAAAATATTGTCAATCTAAAGCCATTTTAAGAAATTTACTTCCATAATAATACGTAGAGGCAGTTTCTGATATCAGGACGAGTGGCTTAGTTAAGCGTGCACTGACAATATGTTTTCGTATTCTCCTATTGGACTTAGACTAGAGCTTCATACAAACGCTGTTTAAATTATTTTACCGGTTTTTAATATTTTCAATGACATTTACGGAGTGAAACCGCCAAGACCTCATATATTTTCAAGGATTATTGGGAACCTAAGACTTGGCTTATTTAATGATCTCACAACTTTTTAAGCTAGACTTGTCTTTTTTTACACGCATGTGTTTTTGTTGGGATTTCATTTTTTTTTGTAAGCTTGAACATTCAAAAATACGTCAAGAATTATTATTAAATTATTAATTAGTTACAGCGTATTACATCACTTATTAATTACTTAACAGTTCTATTTTCTTTTGTACATTACATAAATTGCGTAGAATATTTAATTATGTTCTGTCAAAATAAAACTCTTGATATTCAAGTTGTCAACATTTTCCTTTAAACGTAAAATTGAGATGCTTCCTGTAAAGGACGGTACACCAGTGATGACTTGATTTTGCAGGGGCACTGCCGTGCCCCCATATTTTAAGTAAATAAGTAACTACAACATTATAGTTAAGAAGAACAACAACTAGTTATTCCTGAAATACACTACAATATAGGGTGTCTCTTTCAAAGAAAGTATGCAACTATGAGCTTTCCTGCCCAGCTTTAAATAAATGTTTTATACTTAATGTTATTTTTGCTAAGCTAAGCTAATCAAAACTTAATATCTTTTTGTTCCAGTTGAAACATATTTAAGTCCAGTAGAAACTCATTGTATGAATATAGAATATTATCTACCTGATGTCGATAATCTCACTCGTGGATTCAGTGAGGATGCCATGACAAGGCTTCGTAAGTATACCTATACTTTAACATATAAACTTACTATTTTACAGTTGTACTTCAATTGAATTCAGAATAAAGTATAAACATTTTATTTGATATTTATAGTAGAAACACTCCTTCGTGTAATATAATATAAACCCCTATAATATACTGTATGTATTTTCTACATACACAATAGATAGTTCTACATCTAGTAAAAGTTTGTGTAATTTGTCGCAAATGTGTGCTCAAGCGAGTTAGTATGGCTACACCCATAACATGAATACATTTAATCAGGAATTTACGTGAGAAACAAACCAAAATCTAAAGTACTTATCAAGTGGTTGCTATGATAAAGTTAATTTAAGTCAAAAATTAAAAATGTTCAGCGAAATTTTATAATTGGCTTTTTATCATTAATTTATAAAATATTCTTTTCTTTCACTTCTCATTAAGGCCGAACGATTTTTACTTGACGATTAATACTTTCAACAATTTGTTCAAAAGAAGTTGTTTGGAGAAATAGCCGAGGGAGTTAATAGTCATAACTCTCTAGGCTTCGCCTCAGGAGTTAAATTGTTTGATTCCCTCGACATACTCCTTAGGGACCAACTAACTGCTCAAGGAAATAATAGCATTCTTTACTCCCTTTCTTATTTTCAGAAGTGATTTTTACTAATATCTGATTTTATTGATATTTCAGACATGGGAAGATCAGCTATAGCTTTGTTTATTTTATCGTTCCTGAGTATATTTATCGCTTTCTGGACTGGAATAGCTGGATGCTGGAGAAGATCTCCAGGAAACATAACAGCTACTGCTATACTAATGCTATTAGCATGTAAGTATCAGCTGCGTATCTTCCCGCAATTTATATTGATTAACGAATGCAAGTAATGACCACGCTTTTTAATGTAATTAGATAATGATGCTGGGATGCAGCATTTGTATGAAATACTATATTGAAAGAAGTTAATTGGACTCACATTGTTGGATAATGATGTAATAGTCGTGGTCGGGTAAGGAAAAATATTAATTAAAGGACGTTCTTTTCATCAAAAGAATGTCCTTTAATTCCTTTAAATTAATTTTAACGTCCTTTATAATAATAATGCCCGTTTAGAGCCTTGCGGCTCATCAGGGATAACTCCTGCGGGAACCACCTCGGATGGTACTAGCAACCGTTACGTTCAAAGTGTATTCTAAAATTGACGATAATTTATCTAAACAATAATCTTCTATTAACTGAGAGCGTAATCTGGGATGCGAACCCCAGACCTCCGTGGGTGTCAAAGGTCAGTGTAAAGACAAACGCCTTTACGACCTCGGCCACGGAGGCAGCCTTAACGTCCTTTAAAGAGTAAAAATTTAGAATCAAAACAGAATTTTGAAATATTAAAAAAAATTCGATTTAATAGACTGTACTTTTAATTATTAGATGTATAAAATGTTCCATAACTTGAAGTACAGTGAGGGTAAGAAAACTAATAATATTATATTTATTTATTTTTTAAAAATGTTCTGAATACATAGCCTATAAGACTAAATCCTGGTGGATTAACTTTAATTATTTTATATAAAATAAGATATAATAATAAAAAATAAGAATATATTAAATATAAAATAAATAAATATAATATTGTTTTCTTGCGTAAAGCATAACAACCATTTTTTAAAAAGAGTATTTCAGACATTCGATAGAAAATAAACTAATGCTAATAATGAGAATAAACTTGGCACATCTATTGGCCTTATATATGAGTACATGTGTTAATTTTCCTTTAAACCTATGGTAGGACAAGTAGCTGATGTACAAATAATATGAATATGTATATATTCATATGAATGTATATGAATTATATACTATGAATTATTCATATTTAGAATTATCTGAATTATTAATTATTTAATATTTAATTATATTTATAATTAAATAACATATTAATTAATAACATATTTAATTTTATTTTTATTATATTTTATATTTTATTATTTTTTTTATTTATTTATATTTTTAAATTTTATAGATATTTATATTTTTATTTATTTATATTTTTAGATATTTATACATTTTTTATTTATTTATATTTATTTTATTTATTTATTTTTTATATTATTATTTTATTTCATATTTTATTTTTATTATATTTATATTATTTTATTATTTTTTTAATTTTATTATAAACATATTTTTAATTTAACATATAATCATTTAATTAGATAACACGTTTAATTATCTGAATTAGAATTATTCATAATTAGAATTATTCATATGAATATATAATATGAATAATATATTCATATTATATATAATATAATATGAATATGGTTGAATGAGGACAAGTAAAAATGTATCATATATAAAATAATTATTTCTTTAGGTCTACTCTCTGCTGGAGGTATGGGTCTGTGGCATGGAGTAGAATATTACGAGAAGGAGAGAATAGTCGGTGAGGAATTCATGCAGCAATGGAATAATGTAAGTTAACTTTTTATCAATAAGTGAGGTAGGATCACTGATTATCCTGTGGGAATATAGGATAAGAGTGCTAAGCTACATGTCCTTTCGTCTAAAAAGTAAAGGTTATTCAAATTAAGGATTAAGATCTTGCAAGAAATCTGTTTCAAATACTTCTTCGGCAGATTGTGTGTTATCAGGATTCTATAACCTTAAAAGATTTATTGAACAAAGGAATTCAAAGAATAATTTTTATTTTATGGGATTTGCTCAAGTGGTCTGTTTCTCCCTTAACAATCTCTTATTTGACTCAAATAGATATTTCATAAAGTTTGTCATGAAAAATTATTTTGTATACCACTGAACAGTATTTACTATAAAATAATAATTTGATAGATCAACTTAATAATAACAAGTAGGCAACATACTTGGCCCTTCTTGTTAACACCATAAGATTGGAGGTATTTATCTCTACCTTATGACTCTATGTATTTTGGGTTTTATCCATCAAAGAGCCATGACTAGAGAATTAATTTAGCTTAAACTATGTACAACTCATACTTCTCTGTAAAACTAAGCTTTCCAAATCTCAAAACATGTATTAAGAACAACCAAGAACTGAGAAAATGGTTAAGTATGTTACTATTGCTTTGTAAAGACAGTTTTTAATCAAATAAGGCGCGGTCGAATATCCACGGCCTTCTAGAACATTGGATCACAAACAAACTTTTTTTTTCAAAATTTTCAGTAATTAGCTGGATTTGTGATAAATGAAGCCTATTTCCGTAATCTGCACGCTCTTTTGGTTAATCTCAAAGAGTATTTACATTCACTCAACGATTTATTTTTAATCTAACTTGGTACATACATTACTACTGTTAGACGTCAATGTTATCTACCTGATTTGTGTTATATTTTGACATGTCATATTTGTTAACATTGACGTCTAACAGTAGTTATGTATGTACCAAGTTAGATTAAAAATAAATCGTTGAGTGAATTTAAATACTCTTTGAGATTAACCAAAAGAGCGCACAGATTACGGAAATAGGCTTCATTTATCACAAATCCGGCTAATTACTGAAAATTTTGAAAAAAAAGTTATAAAAATAGTTTGTTGGTGATCCAATGTTCTAGAAGGCCGTGGATATTCGACCGCACCTTATTGAAATCTCAAGTTTGCTTATATTATTCCAATATGATTTTAAATAATGCATCCCTCAGAACAACAGATTAATAATAGATTCTGAAAACAGACTATACTGAGTTGGGTAATACTCCGAATTTGGATTATACATGAACCAAATGTTTAACAATTTCCAATGTTTGTTAACATCTTGGTCAGGCTCTAGAAGGATAAAGAAAATTACAAAATCAATTAATCACAATTTAAAACAAAAAGATTTTAAGTTTGAGCTCTGGGAAATGTTAAACAATTATATTATACCAACACCCTTAATAATTGAAATAAGCAATCTTCTATAGTGCCCCCTAAGACTCACTTAAACTATTTTTATTACTATGAACATATTATTAAAGGAACATTGCATTGGTGCAAAAGATTTGAAAATTTTAAAATTCTGTACAATGAGGTCAATATTGCCCTTGAAAATTTAGGTCAATTATTATTATAATTAATAAGTAAAAAAAACATTTTTAATTTTCTACCATAATATCTTAATTAGTATTTGCTACCAATATATTTAATTAAGATAGTAAGCCTAATTTATTAGTACATGTTATGAATTTTATTGTTTTAATTATTTAGCTTTCGATTATTTTATAAAAATCGACTAAAATTTTGTATTACGTCGAATTTAAAGCCTACTTATACTCATTTTTATTATTGAATTTTAAAAACTAAAGAATGACAAAAATTGACTTAAAAACAAACTATTGATTCTCAAAATTGACCTTAAAATTGGTGTACTAAAAAATTTTCAGTTTTGACTCATCCTCTGTTCCTACAAAAACAGATGGGTTTTTTGTATGATGGGTTCCTATGTATTTCTATGTATTCAATAAAAATATAGGTGCTGAGGAATGAAACACTAATGAGTTTCGATTGGTCATACGTTGTAAGCTGGGCTAGTGTTAGTTTTATGTTTGTATCATCGGTGTTGTTCTTTGGAGCTGCTTACTGCCTTGCAAGTGATAAGAGGGAAAAGGCAGCTCAACAAAATATACAGTATATTATGCCAGGTAGACAAAATCAACAAAGCCTGCCTGTTCTGTCTTACTAACAAATAACTAACCAGATAGGCCATGAAAACAAAAAAGTTAATCAGTGTAAATATTTATATAACTATTTCCCCTAAATCCTATATATTTTCTTATCAATAAAACAAATCTTTGTTTAGACAGATAAACCATTTTAAGAAATATTATTATTGTACATTTGAACAACTGGCCGCCTCCGTGGCCGAGGTCGTTAAGGCGTTAGTCTTAACACTGACCTTTGACACACACGGAGGTATGGGGTTCGCATCCCAGGTTACGCTCTCAGTTTATAGAAGATTATTGTTTAGATAACTTATCGCCAACTTTAGAATACACTTTGAGCGTAACGGTTGCTACTACCACCCGAGGTGGTTCCCGCAGGGGTTATCCCTGATGAGCCGCAAGGCTCTAAACGGACATCATCATTATTATTATTATTGTTTAAATAATAATAATAATAATATATATATATATATATATATATATATATATATATATATTATATATATTATATATATATATATATATATATATATATATATATATATATATGAAATGAATAAAAATAATTATAAATAAAATTTTTATAATATCTTCATTTAAAAAATAAAAATAAATAATTAAAATATAAATAAAAATTAAAATAGAAATTAAAAAAAAAAATTGATTGTAAAATTAATTCAAAAATATTTAAATAATAAAAAGCTTTATCTAAACTTATAAAAGCATAGAACTCGCATGTCCACAGCTGCAAAAGCTGATTTATGTTTGTAAAATATACTAAATTATAGCAATGAATGTAATGATAAACATAATAAATGGATTACTTACTTACTATTATTGTTACAACTGAAGATCCATTAAAAAATAAATTAAAGACCATTTTCTATAACCATATAAATGACATCTATGACATTCGTTAGCTTGATTAGTAAGCAAAATAAAAATATATCAGCTCATGGTTGTATCTGCCAAATTATGTTAGAACCAAAAATAATGACTAAATGTTTCTAAAAGTTATCAAATAAAATATTTTCCAAACAAATTTGACTAACCCTGAAAAAGAACTCAAATCTTCATAGAAGAATAATTCATATACAAGAACTTTTTGAAACTTTATTATCTTCAATCTAACTATTGAAACAAATAGCTGTCATTTTTTGATTTTAATACTGTGCACCTACCTTATATTCCTTTACACGGACACCATTTTTTAAATTTTCAAATTTATCTGTCATATTCCCCGGAATATTTATTTCAATTAAAGATCAGAAATTTTGGCAGGTCTAAATCATTAATGGACTATCTCATTTACTCTCTTTTTCCTATCAGTTCATTAACAACATCATTAATAATTGTAACTGCAAATGCAATATTGACTATATTGAAAAATATTTACTTAAAAATTATAGCAACGCTGTCTAAACATAGTTGAGTTTTATGACAACAAACATATATTAACAGTATGGTAACAAGAGACAATGGTGGTTTGGTATGCTATAGGTACTTAGAGATGCTAGTTATGTTGGTTACGACTGGTCATTCTTCCTGGTATGGACAGGTATTGGGTTCAGCTTTGTATCCGCCATCTTATTTACTGGTGCTGCCATCTGTCTCAGGAATGAAAGGATTAAAGAGGAAGCTGTCAATATGCAGTACCTCATGCCAAGTAAGACTAAAGCAAAATACATCAATCTTTTCCATTATAAAGCCAGTTAAGGAAAAGAAAAGATTTTTTAAACTAATCAAATTTATTCAGATGTGTGGTTTATCAGCTCAAAGGATCCCATATGGTTTGAAATCTGTTCTTTTAACTGTAAACTCAGTTTTATAATGGTCAGATTGTTACTCACAAACTTAGAATAATACTTTATATAGATGAGCACTACTGATAACACGAAAGCCGGTTCACTGGTGCAACTAAGTAATGCTTCCACCCATACAATATACAATTTTCTAAAAAAATGTTGGCAATATTTCCGGTTGCTGAATTATTATGTTCTATTATTAATTAATGATTGATTATTCATAAAATACTAATATAAATATCGGTGCATTACAATATTTTATGCATTTTAAATTGTAGTTTAACGTATTTATTAAAATTATATATAAAAAGTAGTCCTCGTCAACTAAATGTAGATTCTTGTATTCCGCCACCCTTTTGCCATCTAAGACCAGTTTTATTAAATACTCAGCAGGTGTTTTAAGTTATTATATTTGTTCTTTACGATCTTTCTTCATTAATAGATATTTATGACAAATATTTAAAATAATGTTTTGTCGTCAGGTTGGCAGCATTACTTAGTTGCACAAGTCATCCGGCTTTCGTGTTATCAGTGGAATTACATTGTGTTTACGGTCCTGTGCTCCTTCTATATATAGTATTATTCTAAGCTCACAAATAACCTGAGCACATTTCTATGCATGCTTCACTTCCATACTAATCAATTTTAACAATATTTCTATCAAGATTTAATATTTATATTAAAAGTATTGATCACTTGACGGCTTGTCAAAAGACCCCTACCTTTAAAAGAACCAGCATAAACCAATAAAATGCTTCCCCTCTCTGATTTTTGGCAAGCTTTCAAAGATCAAAACCAAAGCCCTAACTGTGGGTGGTATTTCAAGACTAGAAACTAACATTTTGACTTGAAGTAGTTGATTAACAATGATGACTAATCAATATTAACAGAGATGTAATTATAGAAATTAGAATAGTTATCATTAAGATTATTCATGCTTTTCAGCGTGAGACTAAGTACAATATTTAAGCAAATTTTCATCAGAAAATTATTCTTAAGCAAATTATATCAGAGCATTGATGCAAATTTTCATCAGAAAATTTTACTTAAACCTAGTAAAGGAGCAACGATTTGTACTTCAGAAATCGTGCGACCATTTAAGTCCAAAGCTTTAATGTGCAGAATTGAAAGTGGAATTTTTATTTTTGACTTATTTCTAAGAATAACCGGAGATACATAAATGAATCTAAGTTGTGCTTGCTTTTTTTGAGCAGAAGTCAGATTCACGAAGTCTTTTTCAAGAAGAACTAAGGTGAGCGTTAATGGAGTTCATCTTAATAAAAGATAAAGAAGTCTCTCCACAAAAATATATTTCTTTATAGCAAAGCGCTTTTAACCTAACAAGAGGTCATCATCAGTGCTAGCCGTTGAATAAAGAAGAGGGTGATAGATGAGTCTTATAGATCAGATATCAAAGATAGACACTCTATCTTTGATCTTTGATATCTGATCTATAAGACTTATCTATCACCCTCTTCTTTATTCAACGGCTAGCACTGATGATGACCTCTTGTTAGGTTGAAAGCGCTTTGCTATAAAGAAATATATAATAATAATAATAATATATATTTGATATAAGATACAATAATCTTTTTCAAAGGGGTTACATATCTAAATAACAAAAACAGAGCTGTGAGCAAAAATAAAACAGAATGAGTTACTTCTTTTGGAATCGTAGGGTAAATAGGCTAAACATATAGGGATAAAAATACATAAGTACAAATTTAAGTAAAATTTAGTGTCCTCCTCAATAGAAATGTTTAAACTTATTAATTATATAATTATAAATTAATTTTATTTGACTACTTTATTTAATTAATCAAATTAATAGTTATAACCAGCAGCCGACATTTAATATGACTTGGTACAATAAACATCCCAACCAGTCAACCACCGCGACAACCATAGGCACAATCCCTCAGTAAAGACTAGATAGACTACACTGAAGGGCCACGCCCCCAGCCATCACGACAATCAACTGTTCGGGATCATCTTTATAAATGATGTATGATTATATATAAAGAAATATATTTTTGTGGAGAGACTTCTTTATATTTTATTAAGTCTTTTTCACTCTGTAGACTAGTGTTGACAACAAAAAATTAAATAAAATATAAGTCCTATACTAATTTATTTTAAGTATCAATTACTAATAAGTGTAAGTTTTTTATTTAAATATTTAAGTTAAATATTTCTTCCTTATAACAATCTTATTTTTATTTTTAGTGTACCCACAAAAGCAACAATACGCTTATCCTGGATATCCTCCCCCTGCTGCATATCCAGGACCCTACTACCATGGATCTCAATACGGACCATATAACTACTAAATCTTCATTCATCCCAAAGTCAGCTCTCATCTTATCTTTAGATAAACATCTAAATGAAATAATAAAGTAGCAATATTATTAATGAAAAATAATTTTTCAAGATGGTATGACCTTGAAGGATTTCATAGACAATCTAAGGGTGATTTCAGAAGTGGTCCAATATTATGGATGGTTTTAAGCTGAATTAGGTAATATGATTGGAGGTTTATTTTCGTTTAATTTAAAAATTTCTAAACATGACTGGCTGAAGCCATAAGCATTTTTAATTCAGCTTTAAAGCCCTAGAACAAACCATTCTAACTTCACCTTAAGTAATTAAGAAATTACTTAACTTGTATTTTAATAGTACAAAATCCGTGATAGGGAAAAAATCTATAGTATCCATGTTATAAATATAAGATACTTTAATTTAAATAGTCATGAGGAATGTATTACTTGATTTAGTGGTAAAATTTATCATTATGCATAGATTCTATTTGGTCTAAAAGTTTCTCTCATGGCTTTTTAGTTAATTATTATTTCTTGAGAACTTAATAGGTCTACAAATATTTTAGATATTGATTCAAGACCACATTTAGTAGTAAAAGATAAGAATTTGAGACTTTTAAATGGGGATACAAGATGAATTTTTACATCTTTTTACCATCAATTCCTCTTTAAATAAAGTAAGTTTTAATGGATTAAAGACTGCGGGAGGTACTCTAGAAATACCTTTAAGTTTGAGTCAGAACTTATTAAGTTAAAATTAAATAAAAACAAAGATCTGTTTTTGTATAAATTTGTTTTAACATATAAGGCTGGCTTAAACAAAAGTTATAATCTAAAATACTTAGAATAAATATTCCAAGCTCTGAAGGAATATTCAAAAGGACATAGCACCTTAAATATACGAGTATAACTAAAAATATTTATTCAAGATGAGCAAACGAAGATATTATTAAAATCAAAGACATGTTAACTATCGTGTTATTAATCAGATGAATATAAAATCTTTGATTTAAAAATAATTGTCTATACCTTACCTCAAATTTATAAAGGTTTATTTTTTCAAAAAAAAATTGAACAAGGTGATGCATTTTTTGTGAGACATTATTAGGATTATTAAAACTTAAAATACTTAGACAACAAAAGTAATCAATTCTCACACTTTAAAGAAGTTAATTAAAGAAAATGATTTATTTTTCAAACTTAAATAAACTTAATAAAACTGAGTGCTAAATTTTTATTTACTGTAATTTCCGTTTTATTATTATTATGATTATTATTATTTCAATTAAGTTGCTCATGTTGTTATTATTTCTGCTTTAAAACTCTTAGATAAAACAAGGTATTACTTTTATTTTTCTTTAAGTAAATAAACAAAATTATTATAAAATAAAAAATAGAGTGATTTCGTGTATGATATATGTATGTGTTTTGTGTTGATTAAGAAGTGCCTCAATTTATTTAGGTATTAATTTTATTATTTGATATTATTTATACTAATATTTTTTAGAGAGTTTAGCTTTTTGGTCACAATTAAAATTTAAACTGTTCAAGTTAAAAAGATTAAGAACAGTATTATAAATTAATTGAGTCAGAGTGAAATTTATCAAAAACAAAGGAAAGCAATATGTTTAAGTCATACATTTTACCAAAAAAAAGTTTTATCCTCAATATAAACGTAATATTATACTAAACAAACAGTATTTTATCATATTTCACATCACATAAATTTATGATGTTTTTTTTTTAATTTTTGTAAATGTTTTGCTTTGTGCTTAAAAAAATAACTGAGTCTAGATTTTATGGGATTTGCTCAAGTGGTCTGTTTCTCCCTTAACAATCTCTTGTAAGGCGCGGTCGAATATCCACGGCCTTCTAGAACGTTGGATCACCAACAAACTTTTTTTCTCAAAATTTTCAGTAATTAGCCGGATTTGTAATAAATGAAGCCTATTTCCGTAATCTGCACGCTCTTTTGGTTAATCTCAAAGAGTATTTACATTCACTCAATGATTTATTTTTAATCTAACTTGGTACATACATAACTACTGTTAGACGTCAATGTTATCTACCTGATTTGTGTTATATTTTGACATGTAATATTTGTTGACATTGACGTCTAACAGTAGTTAAGTATGTACCAAGTTAGATTAAAAATAAATCGTTGAGTAAATGTAAATACTCTTTGAGATTAACCAAAAGAGCGCACAGATTACGGAAATAGGCTTCATTTATCACAAATCCGGCTAATTACTGAAAATTTTGAAAAAAAAGTTATAAAAAAAGTTCTAGAAGACCGTGGATATTCGACCGTGCCTTATTACAGTGATTAACACCAAAACAGTGACTGATTAAAATCCATAAAGGGTTACCACATTAATTTAACAAATATATGTGGTGAGCTGAATAAAATTAGTTAATAAAAATAAACAATGAGAGGTTTGGCAACATTGTTATTGCACTTTATTTCTTAGCCAAACGGTAAAACTGACTTAAACCACATAAGCTAACTTGTACTTAAAATTCATCCAGCTTAATTTCATATTTAAAGCTATAAATTAATACGAGGACTGATAAAACAAAACTCAGGTGCGGTCAACATCGTTCTCTTGATTTTTTTTCAAAAGTTTTGACTCAGCATTTTTATTTTTTTTTTATTATTTAGGAGACTATTCTAAAACATTGTTTAAGTAAAAAGTTTATAACAAATAAAACAAAAACTTATGCTTGATACATGAAATATATAAGTCTCGGGTAAACTTAAGTAATGTTTTAGAATATTTTACTTAGATTAGACTGTATTCTAAAACATTACTTAAATATGAGGGGAGCATTAACTTAAATTAATGTGAGACATACAAGTGCTTTTAACTAATAAGTCATTGTCAAGCTTAAGTAATGTTTTAGAATACAACTTCTTTTTTTTAAGTTTTATTATTATTATTAAGAATTAAAAAAAAATTGATTTATTATTAAAAGAATTTTGTAAATATCGATTAATTTATATTTATATTTTTAAGGATTTTTTTATACATATTCTATTTTAAATTACGAATTATGAAATAAAAATATTTTTTCTATAGAGATTATCAACTATGAATTAAGTAATAAACTTTGTTAAAAACGAAACAAAATGCTTGTACAGTGTATAATAATGTTAACTAGTGTTGTGGTCACCCATCCGTAGTGTGACCTAACTCAACATGCATTTAGTTAATATTAACTTTGTAAATACTCGGGTAGAAATTATCACTTTAATGAGCTAATAAATATTTTGTTAGAAATGTTTTGTATTAAAAGTTTATAGACAACGAAATATAGCAATGATAATATTATACTTTTATTTATAAATAATCAATAAAAAGAGACATGAGAAAAAAATGAAATCATACTGGTTTTAGAAACTGTCATCAGTAATTAAGTTAATAAATAAATCCTTTATTTTACATAAAATACATTAATGTACATTATGTAAATTGTAAAAAGGATTATTAAAAGTAAGTAAGGAATTAAAAATAATAGTATTAAGGTGAATAAGGTCTGCAATCTAGAGAGTAAAAAACAATTTACTTAGCTTTTAACTTTATATTAAGTCTTAATTTAAAGCTTAATAAATTTAGTTTTTAATCTCTAGACCTTTTCTACCTAAATACTATTACTTTTAAATCCTACGATATCTAGCCGTTTAATAATAATAAATTTATCAGTAATTATATTTTTTTATTAAAAAGATTACAGGAATTCATATTTGATTTTTGAAGTCAATGTAACTATATTGTGTTGTATTGACTTGACAGTGTGAAGTCAAAGAGCAATGACAGAGAATTCAAATGATCAGAGTTAAACCAATGGAATTTAGAGTCATTCTTACAAGAGAGGGGTTGTCAGTCAAACTTTTAATTTTTGGAAAAGTAACCTGAACACTTTTGATTATTAATGTAATCACATGAAAAGTAAGAAATAACAGTAACTTATATTAAACAAACACAAGCAATGTCGGAAAAGCTGTCAATAATTGATTTATTATAACCTTCACATACTCAATGAGGAGGTTACAATGAGATCTCTAATAAAATGTTACAAGCCTTTCAATGTATTGAGATAAGATATGATCCCTCTAGTAATATATATCTAGGAAATGGAACAATTTTTGTGCTGTCCTGTCTGCCATATTGTTTTTGAAAGGAATTATAAACAAAGATCCTACTTATATTCTTTGCTGACTAAGCTTCTTGTGTTCGTGAAAATTATACTTTTTTCATAATTACTTATAATCAATTAATTTGGTCTTAAAGAGCAAAAAAGAAACAAAACTCTTTATTCTGTGATTTAATAAAATTGTTCTGAATTCAAGGTACCACTTTTGAGAATTCATTTGTCCATACTCTGATTATGTACCTAAGTACCCAAGTTATAGAAGCTGGTGCTAATTTTTTATAATCATTATAATACATGGTGTTAGCACCATTTGTAATGAAACATAAAATTTAAAACATGCCACCAAATGAATCAATACTAATTGACAAAATAGCTAAGATTTGAAAATTAAATTGAAATTTTTTTTTTCAATTTCTTTAAAATTTAAAAATATTTGTTTAGGGTATATAAATTAAAAACCTCAAAAAATATTAAGCAATTATTAAGCAAACCTCTGTTATTTACTATAAATAATGTTATTAATTAAAGCAAATTCTATTACATTCCTAATAAAAAAGTAAACTATGCTTAGTTTTTATTTATTTGATTAAGTATTAAAAAAATGTAAAATAAAATAAATTATAAAAATTAATTTTTTTTTAATGAGCTTATTTATAGATTGCCTTACTTATAACCTGTTTCTGACTTTTTCATTGAGGACAAACGTAAATGCCATGACAAGTGATAGTAAGGGTCAATTTTGTAACCAACATAATCATAGTCTGATAACAAAAGTACGACACACGGCTAAATTCAGTTGACAAATTGACAGTGCGGGAAATAGTTTTGAGGAACCAATAAGGTTGGCCTGATTTGAAATTGAGGGCGTGGTTTAACACCCAGGACTAACCTCATTGGCTCCCTCGCTTTATGTTTCCACACTGTCAACTGATTCTAGCTGTGTGTTGTACTATAAACCAGAAAAAGTTACTTATTTCTAAAACAAACCTAGTCAAAATGATAAATATAAAACAGGAAGATTAAGGTTTTTCAGAGGGGAAGACATCTTCAGGGATGTAGGACATCATAGATGAACTTTACAAAACTGAAATTAAGATTGGAGACTAGGGTTGCCTTATTTATACCTGTCTGACTTTTTCGTTGAGGACAAAGGTTAATGCCATGACAAATGACAGTACGGGTCAAAGTTACAATCTATGTAGTTTGTAATCTAGCCATCCATAGACAAGAGCTTCTTCATGTGATGACACATGGTCAACCATTTTAAATTGCCCAAACTTGGTAAGACCAGTTTAAATAAGTGGTGCCAACTATTTAAAAAAAATATATTTGTGGATTTGCAGTCCTCAATGCTTTATTGTTTTCAAATTTCACTATTTATTCAGTCAGCACACAGATACTGACCTTAGATACAAGTTGCAGCCTTAGATACAAGACCTCTTATTAAAGTCAAAGCCTGGGGTAAAACTTAGAGGCTCAATTTTCATTAATCAGTGACTTTTAACACATTTTCAGTATCCAAAATTTAATTATTTTTAAATATCGCAAAAATATAACCTTAACTTGATAAGCTCAAGTTTCAATAAGAGATGCTAACTTTTTGAAGTTGATACAATTAAAAGAGAGGTGTTTATTAATAATAACTAGAGTGCAAGTATGTTGTTCTAAGGTATAATTTTCCCATCAGTACAATTAATCAATCCATAAAAGGCACTTTTCTCAAGAACTTTGTTAACTTGCCAAAAACGGGCAACTGACCAATATTTACCAGTTTTTGCAGGACTGATGGTCTGCACATTCCTCAGAAAACAACTCTTTTAAGCCGATTGTTTTTTTTTAAAATAAAAGTGTAATAATGCATTCAAATTTATAAAATAACCAAAACCCTTTTAAAAAAGCGTTTTTGCATGATGCAAGAACTATTATATTTTAAGGTAATTATCATAGAGTAATATAGTAAACTACCTGATCAGTGGTAATCTTAAGATCTTTTATAAAAATTGTTGTAAATTCAACTTTTGAATGATTTGACATTTTAAGTAACTGCATATACCATCACAACACTCTAGTCATGATCCTTAAGGATTAAATATGACAAATACTAACTTTTCATATTAATAAAGAATGCAGTCCAGGATTTATTCCGGATCCTCTAGTACAGTAAGTGTCTAAGATGATGATCTACTCTACTAGAGTAAACACCATGCCTCATAAATAATCTTCATTATTTATTAAGTGCAACATACTGTACTGCTTCGGTTTTTACTACTCATATTAGACCAAGAGCCCAGGGGTGCTTTGTTAATAAAAAGTGAAATGGCTGGAACCAGTCTCAATTTTTCGTAAATACCTTCCTGATCAAGGATCTGCAATTCTGCCAACTCGTATCGGATGGGTGTCCCAGGCAGAACCTTTCACCCCTAAAGTGCGTTCTGCCTGGGACACCCATCCGATACGAGTCGGCAGAATTGCAGATCCTTGTTCAGGAAGGTATTTACGAAAAATTGAGACCGGTTCCAGCCATTTCACTTTTTATTAACAAAACACCCCTGGGCTCTTGGACTATATAGACCCTTGGTAAAAAAAAAATCAGGATCACTTTGACTTATAACAATCATGGCCTCTTGATGACTTCCATTCGTTTAAAAGCTGGTTTTAATCTAGTTTGAATAAATATTTACATTATTAGAGCCTTGTTTTATTATTTTGGCAATGATAAACTGGTATACAGCTCATATTTTTATCCTGATATACATATTCTATAATCTATATAATAATTTAGAACACAACATTTTTGTTGCCAATAGAAATCTTTATTTCTTTATTCATTTGAACAAACTTTACACATTTCTTAGTTATGCTCAGGAGACAGTCATGAGTTCCTTCTGGACTTACCACTTAATTGCTAATCTTGAAGTATCTCAAGATTAGCAATACATAAAAATACTAGAACGAGTATAAAGTTATTAAGCTACAAAACTAAAAATATTATTTAACATTTCAGGATATTTAAATCGAAAAAAGAAGATTCATCATGCATGTTATGTCGTCATGACGGTACATGCAGAAAAGAATATATCTTCTTTACTGAAGACACAAAAGAAAAAGAAAAAAAAAACTTAATGAAATACATTTAAAATACATTTAGTTAGAATGTAAATGCACACTAAAAAAAAGGAAAAGACTCATAACAGACAAATGCTTTAAATTGAAAATTTTTACAAAATTAAGCTCTTGCTCTTATAACTTGAAATTTGAGTAATTAAGCTGCTACTCTTATAACTTTTAGTTAAAAGCTGTACGATGGCCAGTCTGAAATGTTTATCCTTTTCGGATCAACTTTTTAATAGCCGAAGTCCACTAAGACAGATAATTTTTAAATTCTAATGTTTGAGGCACCATAATAAAAAAGTACTGCCTTTCATTATTAAATAATTATCAGTGTTATCTTTTAATCCAATTAATGATTAGCATAGATTAAAATTTTGTATAAAAAGCTCCATACAAATTCAAGAGATGTCAAACCTTAAAATTACCTAAATCTGGTAAATTTTCAAAAGTACAAAAGTAGTTTATGAGATTATCATAATGGGCCCCAGAAGGAACCATTATGCAAAATAGGGGGTATCTCTAATCAAAAATTTCAACAGTCATTCATCACAAATGGGTAGAAAGTATTGCAATTTAAAGCAAACTAATTTAACATTTCTTTTTTAATCAATTTATACTCAGGTAATGTTTGAGACCCTATTCCTTTTTTACTTTTGCAGCAAAGTTCTCAACTTTTAAGTACATAAAGATTATACAACAGATTGGACAGTCAGAAGTAGGGCTACTTTTAACCTAACTTGCCTTCAAATAACCTCCTTGAATAGAAAAAAAAAATTTTTTTCAAGATTTTATCTCACTGCCATAGCTATATAATAATCTCTGAGCTGACATTGAAAAAATTAGAACGAGTGCCCAACCATCAGAGTAGGTTCATGATTTATTAGAAATTCCATGAAAATCCCTAGCTAATATAAATATTTCAGCAGAATCAGATCTGCTGGATGGAGGCTTAATTCTTTTAACTGAAGAGTAAAATCTTAGCAAATCTTGCTCAAATTTCTTGGTACCACCTCCATCCCACAGCTTGATGAGTAGACTTCCACCAACACAGCTAATACCAAAGCTAAACCTGTAATTATGAAATATTAATCTCATAAGAACAGAACACTAAACATAATATGCATAAAAGTCTCTTACATCAGGGAATTTAAAAAAAAAACTCTTCTTGACTACAAAAACTCAACTGGAATGTTAGGTTCACAAAAGTTTTGTCCAGCATGACATTGCCAAATCTCTCCAGGCGATTGTGTTCAAGCTCATCAAAACGCTGTCATGCACACATACCCTGGTAGAATTGGCCTAAGTTAAAAGTCTTTTACTTTGTACAAATTGGTCTATGTCGTTAACTTTTAATAATCTTATTTAAAGGCCAGCACAATCAGTCTTTACATTCCATGCCTTCTCTAGCCTACTGAGTGTGTATTGAGCCTGAAGTACTATTCTCAGCTATTAATTAATAAAACGTTGAATACACTTTTGAAATGAAGCCTTAAACAATCAAACTATACATTAGCAGTAGGCTTCGTAAAGAGAGGAGAGAAGAGGCCACTTAAAAGATCATTAACTCTCTGAAGCCCTAATGGGTGAGCCTAAGCCTCAATTCTAGGCAAGGATGTTAAATAAAGGGGCTGACGCATTAAGGAACATTTCTGACCCCATGGAAGTTGTATGAGATAGAGAAATAAGACCAAACTTACCTCCCCTTAGGTTATAATTAAAAAAGGCGCCAAATGCAGGTTATGTAGCTAAGTTATCATACAATTCTTGGTTGTCGAGTTTGCTTCTCAACTTTCTTCAGTGCTTTCGTTATTGTTACATTTGGTGCTTGTCAAGTCATTTGTGCTTATATTTTACATTTTGGACTCTAGGTAGCCACTTTAGTGAGACTAATTGAAGCTTTACCGTTTACTTTTCGTAGAGAGTAAGTTAAATGTGTTAATATTTTGTTTTTGTTAGCTTAGTGAAATGTTTTGCTAGTTTTCAAGATTCAATTTTGGTTGTAATGTTCTTAATTTTCTTTAATGTTGTTAATTTTAAGCAATATTAACAAAAAACAGTTAAAAAGTATGAACTTTTTTCAATTTGTTTATAACCTTCGCAAGCAAAACAATGGGAAACCCATTGAGAGTTAAGTTTGCCTCTAAATTTTAAGACCTGCGCTGTTATAAGGATCATAAGCATGCGCAGTTCGTACCAAGCATGTGCAGTTGGTTTTTGACGTGTGTTTCGTGTTGCATTCATCTCTGTTATGATTTTCGATGGGGTCACTTTGTTGAATGGCAATTCGACTTAGTGCGTCATCCCCTTTATTCAACATCCTTGATTCTAGGACCAAAACTACCTCTCTATATGCCTGCTGTTCTGCTTTGACTTCACCATTTAATTTGTGGAAATCTTTTCATTCTTTTTCTTTATAATTGATGGAATCTACACTCGATTTCCTTTACTCTATCTTATGTTCAGAAAAATATCTGGGCAATTTTACTTAACCTGCACATTTTTCTCCTCCTAAAATACTGGAGTAGAGTAGAATATAGAGGTAAAATTATATATAATTAGCTATAGAAGCCAAAATACCAATTAAATACATATCCATCAATTCCTTTTTTCTTAATTTACATAATGGCTTAGAAGTGATGGAAATAAGTTAACCCTAAAAAAAAACACCACCAAAACCATCAAAAAAATCCCTTTACACAAGTAAGGTATCAGAGGTTTTATTAATATCTGCTAAACAGTATAAAATTTAGGGAAGGGCAAGTGCATCCAATGTGAGGTCAGTCCAACCTGTATATCAAAATATGGACCAAAAATATTTTTAAAAAATGGCTAACCTGACTACAGAGTATGCAAGCATGAGTATAGCATCGTGATCTTGTTGCTTAACTCCTGTTGCATTAGGGGCCATGTCACTCATAATTATATCAACCTCTCTGCCATCTAGAGCTTTTATTATCTTTGACTGAGACACCTGGGTAGTGAAATCACACCCACCCAGTATAGTGGCACCCTCTATATCATGGATAGGTAAACGGTCAATAGATATAACTCTTCCTTTCATAACTCCATTCCCTAGAAAAGATAAGTACAATGTTTTGTACTTTAATAGTTTAAGTACAACTTAAACTAGAGGCTTCATTGTAAGCCTTATTGGAAGTAGAAGATCACTATGACTTGTTTCTAGTAATTTCCAGAAGGAAGAGATGGATGTCTACTTACTCTACAGGGATCACAAGAATATGACAGGATACTGGATAGACTGATAATATTAGGTCAATTGATTGACCTTTATCTTATCTTATTTCTACTTGGTTGTATTTATATACTGTGGCGTTACACATCTCTTTTTTAAGGTAAAATACAAAATAATTTAATGTCTAAACCATGGCCACATTTTTTAACATAATTGTACCAAAATTGATAAATTTAATATTTACAACAGTAGAAGAATTCCTAAGAGTACATTTTTTGAAATAAAGAACAAAATTTATTTTTGAAGGGACAATATAAAAAACTGAAAAAAGGGATTCTTTTATACAACTTATTATATGTTTATTCAAAACAAGTCCTTAGCGTTACATAGGACCAGTATTATGAATACCAAATTTTAGCTAAATTAATACTAAATTATAGGTATTTATAATAACTATTGTACAAAAGTACTTTTCCAAATATTTAATTCTTCTTGCAAGGCTTATAGGATTTGGTCATTTAAACTATTTAATACAAACTTAGATCTTTATATCTGTCCTGCTGAAACGTGAAATAAATACTTAATAGTTATAAGGCAGCCACATAGAAAAGCATGTTGTTAATACCTGAAGAAGAAGAGTTGACTAGCTTAGTTGCAACCTGAGTCCAGCTCCCAGGAGCAGCTCCACAGTCTATCACACACATCCCTTCTTTCAAAATATTATATCTATCATTTATTTCCAGTAATTTAAAAGCACTACGACACCTGTTGCAAATAAAGCCACAGTCTGATTTTTACAGATAATAATAAAGAGAGCACAGTTGAAGTTTACACAAATCAACAAAAACAGTACTGAGAGTATTATCGTATTATTACTTAGTAATATAATTGATCTGAAGGCTCGAAGAGCCATTTTAAGATTTGCCCATTGATTATATTCTTGATGAATTCTACCATTTCTTTTCCATTGACTGGGTTAAGTTTGTCCACTAAATCATTAAATTTTTTATACTGATACCTATTTGATAAGAGGCAATAAGTTTTAAAGCTACATCTCAAAAACCAAGACAGTATAATTATATCCAGCAACATATCATTGCTCTACAAAATCAATCACTTAGAGAAATCAATCATACTACTACTAATTTATCATATCCAGCAACATATCATGCTCTACAAAATCAATCACTTTAGAGAAATCAATCAATACTACTACTAATTTATCATATCCAGCAACATATTCATGCTCTACAAATCAATCACTTAGAGAAATCAATCAATACTACTACTAATTTAACCTGCTAACTAATTTTAAAAGGTAAAAATGTTTTTTACAAAACAAATAAACAAACTGAGATTAAACAAATAATATAAAATGAACTGAATTTCAACTTCGTTCTTAATAATTTGACATTTTTTATAATGATAGAAAATCAATAATTCATTTTAAAGCTTGTAATATAGCCTTTCAATCACAAAAAAGTCAAAATATTCAAGAAATGTGACCGCAAATTTAAAAATCTTCCCACAAATGGGAAGATTTTTTATAACTTAACTTAACTTTCATCAAGGACAGGCAACACGACATTGATATAACCTCCTCTACAATAACTAAAGGAGCTAAAAGTAGGCCTAGCAACCAAAATGTTATTCATTTGACATTCGCAGTTGTCTCGAGAGCCCAAAATATGTGAGTAGTCACTTGTTTGATTCTCTTCCACTATAGACTCAACTTAACCAATTTTTTGACAAGTTGTAAACATTTTTTACAATTGTTTTAAACAAAAAATGTACATTTGAGACAGCAACAAAATTTGTGAAGTTTTTGCAAGTAAAGCCAACCCAGGGGAGTGGGTTCACTTGTTATTCTATTCCACAATACTGAAAGGTTAAGCTTAATCGTATATCAAGCATATAATGGAATAGAATTAACAAGAAACTTTACTCATGTACTTCAGACTTTACTTCACTTTAGAAGGGTCTGTTCATCAGAGACTATAGATTCTTAAACAGTAAGAATGTCAACTTAATGGTGGAAAAATTTAGATTCTTTTCGACACTAGTGTGACAGGGGGCCTAATTTTCAACTGAGTGGGCATGGCTTAATTTCCTACTTTTTACCCCGCAATCAGTTTGAATTTACTTTTTATACTACCTATAGTTATACTTCTAACTAGTCGTAGTGCTTCGTGTGGCCTTTGTCATCTTTAAACATACACAGAACACTTCTGATTACTTTAAAGTTTTCCATTCAAGTAATTTATTAATTTCATCAATTCAATCCAGTGGCTTATTTATGGGCCAGCAAGGGCCCCCTATTGGAGAGGGGCCCCCAAAAACTTGACATAAAAATATTGTTGTGCTATATTATTTGATTTAATTAAATGAAGCTTATACCCATATTTTGTATGAGTATGGGTTGAGTATTTTTCCTATAAATTAGGTCCCTAATAAATTAAAGATGAGTGTAGTCAATCTTCACATCATTAAGTCGCAAGGCCCCCAGTCAGAAATTCGCTGTATCTTTTACTCACAAATAGGACCCCACTGGAGCATAGTACAATCTCAACATCATCAAATCGCAGGGCCCCCAGTCGTATTTGCCCTATCTTACTTTTCAAAAGAATTAAACACATGCTTATCTCATAGGTTATATAAAACTATACTCATCTTTCCAAAATTAGCACTGCAGAACATTTACGCTAATTAAAATAATAAAAAACAAAACATATATATTATATATATATATATATTATATATATATATATATATATATATATATATATATATTATATTATATATATATATATTATATATATATATATATATATTATATATTATTCTTACTTTTAATTGGCTGCATAAAATATTGAGAAACCTCGAAAATCGATTTTTTAAAGTTTAGTTTTCTACACTGGCCCAAGTTTTGAGGGGAGTCATTCACTTGTTATTCAGTTCCACAATAACAAAATATTAATTACCTATAATTCTGCATCTTAGCCATTTCTACATAAGGATCCTTAAGCTGCCTAGTTAGCCACTCGGTTGAGCTTTTACTTCGACCAACAACTGACTTCTTGTAATAAACATTACAGCAACCAAAGCACCTTCTAATTACAAGACCGTTCATCTCGAGCACATGAACCTTTTTCTTATTTAACTAAATATCTTCACCTTATTAGTTTATTCTCCCAAACCTCAACATTTGATTTTGTGTATTTTTTTTAACGCGTTTTCTTAGTATTCTTTATTCTTTGGATTTTAAGCTAACTTTTAATAACCTGATTGTAAACAAAGAGGTTTATGTATGGTTATTTAAAGAAAAGTGCTACCAACTTTTTACGTTGATTAAAGATTTTTTAATGAAATCTCTTTTTAGAACTAATTTATAAGAGGGGAGGGAAGGAGGCAACATTGAATTTTTCTCTGCCCTTTGTCAAATATTTTCCGTGCTCCAGTTTTTTCTTCTAAGGAAAATCTATTTTGTTGTTGTTTGACACAGTTTTCCGATTTTCTTATTGTGCGGGAATGGCTTGAGAGGTTCTTATGACGAAGGACTCTGCAATGCGGTGCGGTATTTCTAGTTTTTTGTGATAGTTTAGCTTTACCGTGTGGTTGGAAAGGAATGAAAATGTTTTAGTATAGGAGCTTGGAAAAGTAGCTACAGGAGCAGTCAAAAGAGCTAGAACGTCGGTTGAGATCTAGCCTGGTGCTATATAATGACAGCAATTATGGATAATGGCAATTGGGATCCTTGTAAGTTTAATATTATGGTCAAATTTTAATCATCTAGACTTCTCTGAATGAACTTGAGCTGCCAACGTTGACCTTTGAGGGCTATATATGCATTATCACTTGCTTTGATTATAATCTTTAATTAATAACAGTTGTAAAGTTTTAGGGCTATCCAAATCGATTCTTGATGTAATAATATTTTGTTGTTTGAGGAGAGTGTTTTGAAAATTATACATATCTTCTTTTAAAATGGTGGTAAAATTAGGGGTTTGACTGTTTACTGTCAGTTTCCCCACTCACCATCATCATGGACCCAAGAGCATTTCCTCTTTTAAATTTTATATTCCTCTTGTTATATCCTTGTATTGAATGGATCACAAACCTATTACAAAATTAGTGATCATTGCTTTGATTATTGGATGTTGCTAAGCTATGCAAACTTTATCAACATCACTTGCTATACAGCATTTACGCTGAATAGCAGCAGTCGGTGAACTGTCTGTCCCAACTGACTGTGTCTGTGAACTGTCTGTCCCAAATGACTTTGTCTGCAAACTGTCTGTCCCAACTGACTGTGTCTGTGAACTGTCTGTCCCAACTAACTGTGTCTGTAGACTGTCTGTCCCAACTGACTGTGTCTATAAACTGTCTGTCCCAACTGACTATGTCTGTGAACTGTCTGTCCCAACTAACTGTGTCTGTGAACTGTCTGTCCCAACTAACTGTGTCTGTGAACTGTCTGTCCCAACTGACTGTGTCTATAAACTGTCTGTCCCAACTGACTGTGTCTGTGAACTGTAACTGACTGTGTCTGTGAACTGTATGTATTACCCAGGGGTGCAGAACATGTCCGAACAAGGTTCCAGAAAAATAAAGTAGGAGCTGGGAAAATTTTAGACTCAAAATATTGTGAGGAAAATGTTTACAAAAAATTATAAATGAATAAAATTTGTCATAGAAAGTATGTATTTTATTCTTATTGTTGCCTTAATCACTGTCACTTCTGCGGCTTGATTACACACATGTATATTCAAAGTCGGTGGGACACCTTTGAATTCACTTGTTGCTGACATAGGCCCACATCTTATATCATGGCAGTATTGCACTTATATAAACTAGAAACGACCATGTGGACGCAAAGTGGCCACTTGCATCGACGTTGGGGGGGGGAGGGAGGATGAAGGTTTCTTGTTTTTCATATTATGAGGATAAGTAGAGTGAGTCCAAAGTAGTGAAGATGAGCCTAGCAAATCCGATATGGTGAGGAAAATTTCTTATTAAAATCTTATTAAAATATCTTTTTTAATAAGGTTCTGGGTATAGGTAAATTATCAATAGAATTACAGTATAAATGATAAGGGTAATAAAAATATGCGGGTAGTAGCCGATATAATTTTTTGGCCAATATAAGGATACCACTACAAAATTAGATGAAAAAGGAAATTTTTATGAAAAAAAAATTGAGGTTAACCAACATGTTCTGCTCCCCTGGTATACTCTGATTAGAGTACCTATATTATCAGATTATTATCATTCTGTCTAAAGCCAAGATCAGCTAAATGAAACTATTTCATTTAACAACAATATGTCCTAGAAATATATTTTGAAAAAATATCCCCACCATTTTATCTTAATTACATTAATACCATTATATTATGTTCTCATCTGGTAAACATGATTTAAATTAGACTTACTGGAATATAAAATGTAAGACAGTTAGAAGATGTGTTGTAAACAAATTGGAGGACAATGTAAGCCCAGTGAGTTGGTTTTAAATCTTTTTAGTACCCCCCGGAGGGTTTCTTTTAAACCCTCTATTTAAAATTCCCATCTTTGCTCTTCGCAAATAAACTTTTACATGCCTAAGTGTTTTTGTGTTTTCATTCATGTATTACTATCAATTATAATTATAATGATTTATTTTATTTATATATATATATATATATATATTTATATATATATATATATATATATATATATATATATTTTTTTTTTTTTTTTTATTAAACTTGCAGGTCTGTCAGGTTTACTTGCATCACTTGAAGAATCCAAGAAGCAATCTTCAGTGCCCTCATCTGAGGAGGAATTTGGGTTCCTTAGCGAGTTGCTGCAATCCAAAGAGCTACATGCTCTGGTTAAAGTTCATAATAAAATAGTCGAGAATGGGCAGGATGAACGATTTCATCCAATACTATCCAGTTCAATGCAAATTGCGCTGGAAGTCTTGGAGCTTATCATGCCCAAGATACATCTCAGCGAGACTTGTAAAGACATCTTTCTATTGCTACAGAAACCACATTTACAGGTAACCATCACTTTTAGAGCTAACCTAAAAGTTAAAGGTGCTAGTATTTTTTTTTTTAATTGCCCTAGTTGCTAGTTACTTTTTTGTTATTTCCCTATTTGTTACAGAGACCTTAAGTTGTAGTTCAAGATTTTTAGTTCAGATGCTCAATTAAAGCTAGATTTAAGTAAGTGCCACACAGCACAGGACGCACACACAGGCACTCAATCTTTTATGCCATAATTATGTATTATGTATTTTGTAAAATAAAGGAAAGTTATAAAAGAAGCTGTGTGATGTCACATGATTAAGATAAAAACAAGGTATTATACCAACGTTGGTGATCCAAGTAAACCTTTAAAATAAACATCAACAATATTCCAAAATAAACATTTTGTCCATCAAGGCGTGTTTGTTCTTTCTGTGGCAATTTACCCTTAAAGAATCAAAGAAATATATAACCAATTGCTTTGTGTATGACTTTAAATCCAAGTATTTGCAACCATGTTGCTCTTCAATCCTTACCCATCCCTTCTTTCCTGTATGGGTCGGGGGACACTGTTTTTCTCTACTTACCTATAAAAGCAGGGTTTTCCTTCACGCCCTTTGGCCTCCTGTTCTCTCTTCTCTCACTCCAGGTATTATTTCTAACTATTAATTATCTATTTCTTTTATTTTCCAAGCTGATCAAAGCTGGCTATTGTGTCTTGTGTGTGGTTGGGGGCGTATTCCTTTATTTTCAGGTCCGATTTTATATTCCAAGAATTGTATTTAAACTTAATATCCTAAGAATCTTAATCTTTCGAGTTCTCCTGATCCTATTTTCGCTTATTCCCTGTTCCCATGAAAGTAAACAGCATTTGTCTTTCCACAACGATATATTTGAATATACAAAGCCAGCTTTCGACCATAACGATCATCATCAGTGCCTATAACCCAAACAAGGCAAAAAATAAAATAAAATAAAAAGAAGTCAAAAAAGTAAAAAAGAAAGCTAACTAACTAAATAAGCAAAACATATAAAAAGAAAAGAAACCACTGAAGGCTAAAACAACAACAGATTTGTTGTTGGATCTGTGGTTGGTAAAATAGGAGAAAAAAAGGCAAGTCTCGCAAAGACGGGGCTTGTAGTGTGGTAAGTAAGAAGTTTTCATTATTGTTCCACTATAGATCCGTTTCAACGGAGAGGTAAGTGGAAGTAGTGAACCAATTTCCTGTCAATTTTATTGAGGAGGAGCCTTTGATAAATTATGTCGCAGTGGTAATGTCTCTAAAATCCACTGAAAGTAAAAAACAGATATGAAATCTACCACGTCACTTATTCCAACCACTGGTGAGCTTGAGTTGAATTAAAAGACAAGTCCATTCTTAACAAACTTGACAGGCTTCCATTTTATTATAAACTAACTTCAGTGCTCCCCGAGCAGATTTTTTTTCAGTTCTTGATCTCCTCTGTAGTTCATCAAGTAGTTTGTTGCTATTATGAAGGGAATGAGGTGTTAAAATTGCCTTAAATGAATTTTCTAGTACTGAAATCTTCAACGCTGAATTGTCACTTCAATCAACTGAATAGTTCTTTTGTGTTTAATGAAAGTACTCAAGTTTAAAATAAATGTTTTACAAGCAAATCTGAGCTCAGAGATCTCCCACATTCCTGACTTCCAAAACTACTTGATAAAATATAGTATGATAATAATTTATTTGTTAAGCTCTTTTGAGAGAGTAAAAATTGAAAGATAAGGAGAAACTCACTCTTATACACTTACCAATAGTTGTAATGCTACTCTAATATTGATTCATAACTAAACACTCAACTGATTCAACCGATCATATTATATTATTTGTTTGAGCTAAAACTGACCAATAGAATCTAATTACAACACTAATAATTCCTCATCCCACTGCTACTATGAATCTACATTATCTAGATAAATAATGTATTATGTTATAATCTAATACTAGATAAATTAAAAAAAATTATATCATTATCTTTGGAGTAAAAGGATTTGAGGCATAACTTCTTATGTATCTTTTTTCGCAATGACAACTTGTTAGTTTTCTTAAGAAGCTTATAATATGTTAATATTAATCTAGCTGGTGATAAATGAGGGTGTTTATTATTTCTTTTTGTTAACTTATTTTATATTTTATACTTGAGGTTGTTGTTCATTACCTGTTTGTGGCTTAGTAACTGAATAACTTCACTCAAGACTTTATTTAATTTGACTCATATTTGCAGGGACTCATGTGTGCTCACGATGCCGTAGCTCAGAAAGATTACTTCCCACGACTCCCTGAGATTCCTGTTGAGGCTGACGAGGATGAAGAGACTATTAAAATTGTTCAACTAGTCAAAAGCAACGAACCGCTGGTGAGTTTCTCATCATAAATAAGCTTTTGGTTTTGTTTTTATATTTATTTAATTAAATCAGGCTTTTAATTAGGATATGATATAGGTGCTAGGAATTTATAAGTTTTTATTTGGTTTTAAAGCATTGTGATCTTCATAATGGCATGGAGATATAATATACTATGAGATGACAGTGAGATCAAATCTTGAATTATTTGTGTAGGAGTTAAGTGAATAATTTCAATTAATATTCTGTCTTTTACATACAGACACTTCATGTATATTGGTAAATGCATAGTAGATTAATAGAACTCATATTTAGATTAAAAGTAAATACATGATGTTTTTATTGGGCCAATCTATATTAAATATTACAACTTAATAGCTGTCTACATGGTCAGGGTTGTACAACACCTGTTGGTGTTTGTATACTGACCTGTCAGTGTTTATATACTGACACCTCAGAGAGTTTGCATCCCAGGTTACACTCAGTATTATTACTATTACATGACTACCTCCTATTTTTAAAGGTTTTAGGTAAAAGTATTTAAGGTATGTAAAAGATGAAATGATTTAACTATTTTTACTTCCCACTCAGTGATCTCAAAAGTAAAAATCTAATCCAGAACTCCTTTCCAATTTATCTCTAAAAACTTTGTAGAATGTTGTTAAAAAGTTTATAAGGGTAATTTGCAGTCAGTTTATATAACAGACTAGTTTATACGCTTTATGTCTGTGTTTACATGGATACTCTATGTCTAGACACCAGACTGTTTATTTATACTCTAATCTTTATAAACTCTGTTGTTCAAATATTCTTTGATAATATTGATTTTTTTTTTATTTTTCTTAAAATATTTCCCTTTGTTTTTACCTATGAATGTAATGGCTAATTAAACAAATTAGAATCTACTTAATGACTAGTAGATTAATTTTATGAAAAAAACTCAAAGTATTTCTATTTTGGTTTTTATTGCAATAAAAAATCTATTTAAAGCTCTTTAGGTATTAAATTATTGTTTCCTAAGTAAGTTATTATTAATGAATTTTAGAAAACCTGGAGTCCAAAAAAACTTAATTTTTTAGATAATGTTATAGTATATGTCATTGATTAAAGACAAGACATGTGACTTAGTTTCTTGAAACCTTACATGTGCAAACTTCCCTAGATTATTCTTAGTTTTAACTTGTTACTCCTAACTAATTGCATTCAAACTAACAAAGTTTCAAATTCCTTTATGGTGTTTGTTAGTCATTAAAAACAAAATTGTTGTGGTTCTGTCAGATTATGTACGTACTTATTTTTGCATTGTTCTCGAGTGTTTGACTAAATATTTCTATTGAGTATGACTAATCATTAAGATTAGATAGGGTTGTGAAAGATAATGTTTTGTAACATGGAAGTTATGTTGATTTGCGATGCTTGCAAGACTGGTGTTCAGAGTGCAGAGCCTATAGTGGTAAGTTTTCTACGTATTTCGCCTCTACATATCCTTTTACCAATTTTTATTTCCTATCTTTTCTTATTTAAACTTTTTTTCTTTACTCTTTCTTAATTTTCACTTCTTACTTTAACACCTCTGAGCCTTTATTAGACGGTTAAGCAAGACTAACCTGCATGCCGAAACCTTTCCTGAATCAAGGCAAGATTCCTGCCAATAAAAATTTTTTAAACGCTCAATCCTTTATGTTGTATTTCTTGTATCCTTAATTTAAGCTTTATTATCAATTAGGGGTGTAAGTTGGCAAAACTCCTGATAAAAAATAGTCCACAGTTGTGCTGTCAGTTACTACATCTTTGCTGATGACTGCAGCTTTGTCAATGTCATTTATGTCCTATCTGAACATAAGTGACATTTTATTTTATTTAATCTGCAATGAGAAGATTTCTATGAAGAGAGATTAAATTAATTTCTTCATCTGAAAAATGTCTCCACCAATTTTTATCCTGAACACCCAATTAGTAATTTAATTTAATTTTATTACAAAGAGCATAAGTATTTAATTTAGGATGTTCCTACTAATAATTATAATACTAAACAATACACTTAATCCTAGTTATTAAAGAGTTCCTTGGTAATTAAGAATTAAATCAATCAAACTAAAATGTTTAAAACTCTTTCAATTTAATTTAAAATTAACGAAATAGTTATTGGACACTAAGAATTAAATTCTAGGTTAATTAATGAAGACTTCAGTCCTATAGAAATTTTATTTAAATATACATTAATAACAGACGTTTCGCATGGCGAAGCCAGGCATCTTCAGTGTAAACAAAAATCAGAAACAAACAACCAACACCAAAAATATTTAGTAAAGCATACCAAAACCAAAAGAACATCACAAAAACTTTACCACTGTTAAACAAATAATTTGAAATACAAGGAAAAAACAACATCAAGTTTAAAATATAACTAATATAACTAAAGAAAATTACAAAAACAAAATTAAAACTATTCTTATTGATAGACAATATAACACATATTTAAAATCCTTATAAGTCGAAATTTAACAAAAAAATATTTTAGTGGGAAATAGAAATATTTCTTATGTAGATATATATATTTAAAAGAACATAGTACTGACAGATAGATGACTTGATGTTTCTTTAAATTAAAATAAGAAAACAACATCCTCTTTGCAGCACAAGACTAATGTCTTACAGCAGAGAGTATTTTCCTATATGCTGATTGTAACTGATCTGCAATATTGATGTAATAAATGAATAAATTTGCATGTTTCATAAGAATGTTTAAATTTTCATTACTTTTAATCATAGAGTCAGTTATTTTGTACTTAAAATTATTTAAAATAAAGGAATATTATAAAAAAAAACAAAAAAAAAACTACAAAACTCAAGTTAAATGAACAAAATCAAACAAATCTTTTGATTGTTTGATTTTATTCATTTAACTTGAGTTTTGTTGTTTTTTTAAACTTGATGTTGTTTTTTCCTTATATTTCAAATTATTTGTTTAACTGTGGTAAAGTTTTTGTGATGTTCTTTTGGTTTTGGTATGCTTTACTAAATATTTTTTTATATTGAAGATATAAAAAAATGCCTGGCTGGCCTGAAGATGCCTGGCTTGGCCATGCGAAATGTCTGTTATTAATGTTTATTTAAATAAAATTTCTATAGGACTGAAGTCTTCAATAATTAACCTAGAATTTAATTTAAAATGTTTTGAGTTATTTAAATTTTTCTTAAAACCTCCATCTCAGGCGCATAAAAATAACATTTTCCAACCTCCATGTAATAAGCTTGATTAGAAAGCAAGGGGGTGTAACTGGCTTATATTTGGCCCCAACACTAACTTAAAACATAATTTGATATTTTTCTCTTCTTATTTCTTTTGGAATCATTTTCTTACCTTTATTTCTTGTTTTTTTTTTCTTTTCTCTTGTCCCCTCACCCATATCATGTAGTAGTGTGTATTGTAGTAGTATGAACTGTAGTAGTTTTTATTTTATATGATGACATTGACTGACTCACAGTTCTCATTTAGTCTTTATATCAGTTTTATTTTAGTGTATTTGGCTCTCTCGTGAATATTGTACATATTTGTATTTTGTTTGTATTTTCATGCACTTGTTTTGTGAATAATTGTATTTTTTGTTTAACTTTTTCCAAATTTAAGCTGCTTCTTTAGCCAGCACTGATGAAAGCTAAAACTATAGATTGCATTTCTATCATTAATACATATGAATAAGAAAATGTGAGAATGAAATATTAAATATAATAGATAAAAAATAGTTATTGTTGATTAAGACACTTAATAAGACATTAATAAAAACAATTTCATAAACTGCGTAGGCTTCCGCGGTTATTGTCATGAAGATTTAGGTCTTCCGGTGGTGACCGCGTCTACATTGACGCGGTCACCACCGGAAGACCTAAATCTTCAAAAACAATTTCGACTACTGAGAATGACTATATATGTCTAGCATATTCATGTCTATAAAACCTTAAAAGAAAAGAAAGAGATAATAAGATTAGCAGCAACTACACAGTATTTTATTTTTAGGTTTTATAGACATGAATATACGATGTGTATAATAGTGAAATATTAGTTTTTCATTCATTCATCACATTTGTTGAAATTGTAGTCATCAACGTCTCATCAACTGTCTTAAACAAAAATTACTAATAATAATAGAGACTAATACTTATATAGATAATAGGTAGGTATGAATTGAGATAAAGCACTTCAACTGCATGCTAGAAAAATCTATACAAAATTAATCTGAGATCTTCGCAGCCATCTTGTTGTATAGCACCTTCATTTTGTAAAGTATTTATTACCTGTACTTGTCACAAGAGGTAGATAAGAATCTTGAGTTGCTTGATATTTCACCGACTATATATTTTAATTAGTATATTTATAAGTGACATTCTCATATTAAACTTTAAATTTAAGTCTTAAGACAGGCACTTTCCCTGACTACTATAAAACAACAATAGTTACTCCTATTTACAAATCAGGGGAGAGAGACACTGTTACTAACTACAGGCCCATATCTTTATCATCAAATATAGCCAAGATGTTTGAAAAAGTAGTTAAACAGCAGTTGGTGAGATATTTAAAAACCAATAATATTATGTCTAATAAACAGTTTGGTTTCCAGGAGGGGCTTAGCACTGAGGATGCCATTGCTCAACTTACAAAAATCATTTACAATAATTTAGATAATGGTAAAGCGTGCTTGGCCATATTTTTGGATCTGGCCAAAGCATTCGATACCATTGATCATAAAATCCTTGAAACTAAATTAAAAGAATAGGGAATTTTAAATTAATCTTTGTCCTGGTTTGTTTCCTATCTAAAAGATAAGCAACAAATGGTCAAAATAAATGGTATTTTTAGTGAACCAGCCACAGTGTCCTTTGGTGTACCTCAGGGCACTGTTATAGGGCCAATTTTGTTTATTTTATACTTGGATCAGCTTTTATCCTTCACTGGCTGCACAGTGTTGTCATATTTTGATGATACTGTTTTGGTCATTGAGGGTGACAGCTGGTCGGAGGTATTTAAACAATCTAATATCTGTCTATATCATGTTAAAACCTGGCTTGATCATAACAGACTCACTTAAAATTCACTGAAAATCGAGTTATTTGACCTTTGGAATTACCAAAGCAACACTGCCTCAAAATGATGGAAATTTAATAATAAAATCACATGACTCTTTGCCAAGCGAAGATCACATTTGCTCTAATTCTTGCCTAATTTTAGAACATAAAAGTGTTGTTCAATATTTAGGAATACTTATTGATTAACATTTGAAATGGGACTTTCGTATTAATAATTTAATAAAAAAAGTACAACAGTTTTATTACGTCTTCTTTATTATGTGAAGATTTGCCAGTAGATTAGTTTTAAGATCTCTGTATTTTGCTCTGATACAATCCAGATTACAGTATGGTGTTGTAGGGTGGGGTGGAGCAGGTATTACCTTGCTCAACCCTCTTTACAACACTCAAAAAAGGATTATAAAGATAATCCTCAGAAAAAAGTTAGATTACTGTACAGAGAAACTATTTAAAGATTTTAAAGTCCAAAATTTATTGAAATTAATAAATTATAAAACAATATTTCAGCTATATAAGGATAAGAATATTTTTATTAAAAGAATGACCATAATCCACTTTTAAACATACAAAAATCCATTCAAACTAGATCCACAGACCAACTAAAATATTTAGTTCCAAAAATGAAAACTGCTTTTGGGGAAAATTCTTTTATCTATAGGGGTACAGATCTCATTAATTCCTTACCTAAGGAATTAAGGGTTGTTACAGATATAAACAAATTCAAAACTGAACTGAAAAGATATTTTAATGAAGACTCTTTTTAATTAATTTTATTATAATTATCATCATTATTTTTAATCTAGTTTATAAGCAGAACAAAATTAAATATTATTAGTTTTATCACATAAAAAAGTATTACTATTGATGTTCAATTATTGAAACAATTAAAAATGATTTAATATTATTTAACAATTATTAAAAAGCAATAATAGTTCATAATGCTTTCCCATTTTTTAATTTTATCATTCTTTATTTATAAAATTATTTTATAACTTTTAATAAAATTATAAGATAATATATGTATACTAATAGCTGCAATAGTAATGATTTTCTTTTTTCTCTAAGTGATTTCTCTAAATATAATTTTTTTTCTTACAAGTAACTACTTATTTTAAATTTATTTTTTTGTTAACAGGATATTTTCTTTTATATTTTTTATTTCTCAATCTATTTTATAACTTCTATACAACTCCTTCGCCAAGCTCAAGCTATGGCTTTTTTGCTGAAGAATATAGTTACAGTTTTTTGTCTAATTTGAATTATTTTTTGCTGAATATGTATTATTTATAATTTGTAATTATTTTTTTTTTCAATAAACTATTAAAAAAAACCAAATGTAAATGCATAATTTGTCAAACTGTACTCAAATTTATCACAACATTAATAGCTTTATAAATAAGGTATTAAGAATAAATAAAAATGTATTTAAAAAACCTAACTGTGTTACTGGATGTTTGAAATTTTGCAAAATAATGATTGGTTGTTTTAACACACTTATAACTTTATTTCCACTTCATTGGTTTTTTTACATAATACAATTATTTTACAGTTTGTAAAATTAAGAATTAAAAATACTTTTTAAAAATAATTTATAAGTGAAGGCCCTCAGTAGATTATAGGAATCTAGAGCGAGGGCCCTAGATAACTCTTTTAGCACTTATGTTTTAACTCATTTTCATCAAATGTGTGTCAAGTTTTTGACTTATAAACATTTGTTGACCTTATTTCAACATAAATTAGCCGGGGAAAAAATAATTATAACTATTTTGAAATCATAATCTTCCGACAAGTGTCTTAAAAGGTAGCCTCCCAGTTTCATTTGCCTAACTAGGTCTACTCCCCAAATTGTTCCGTGCCTATTTGTTAAAAAAAACTCAATAAATAAAGCTGATAATTCCATATACTGTTTGATATTATCCTTTCAAACTCATTTTTGTTCTTTATTGTTCAGTAAAATATTTATTTCTTATAGCATCTATTTATTTGCAGAGAGTGCAAACAGATTTGAACCCACTTAAATACAGTCTGAGAATAGATTAAAATAAAATAAATAAATAATAATTTATGAACTGTAATGTTTTTTTTTAAGCTGTCAGAGTGCTATTTAAAATATGTCCTCTGTTATGATGTGTTTAATAGGGTGCTACAATTAAGTCGGATGAGGAGACTGGTAAAATAGTGATAGCGAGAGTAATGCATGGTGGTGCAGCTGATAGATCTGGTTTGATACATGTCGGAGATGAGGTTGTGGAAGTTAACAACATATGTGTTGAGGGCAAGACACCCAATGATGTGCTTGCTATACTTGTAAGTAACTTAACTTAGTATTAAAGTGGTAAAGGTAAATCTTCGGTATACGGTGCACCCTGTTATCAATCGTCGTTAAATTATTAATTATAATTAAAACATTAAAAAAAACCATACAACAAATAAATGAAAACATTAACAACAAAAATATAATAAAAAACCTGAAAATAACAAACACAAAGATACGTAAAAAAATACGTGTAAAATTAGATGTGGTGTATCATCAATTATTCTTATGAAAACATAGTTAAACATTATAAAAACATTAAAAAAATATGAAAATTTTTATAAACCATTTTACAACAAATAAAAAAAAACATTTAAAAAAATAATAGAATATGTTCATAAACGTAAAAGAAAAGGCATATATCGATTATTCCTACGTCACATCTCTAAACTAAAAATATATCGATATATAGTATTGATAACAGGGTGCACCGTATACCGAAGTTCAGCCGTGGTAAAAATTTATAGCAATGTGAAGTTCATTCACCCTATGTATTAATTCAAGTACTTTTAATTTATTCTTATCTATTGAAATATCAATTAAATTAATGAAGACTTAATAATAATAAATTATCTTTAATCTTAATTTTTCCTTTACCTTTTTCTAATTTCATTTAAAATTTATTTACTTAGTTAGACACGTGACATAAAAAACACTCAAAATTTTATTAATTTTCAAACTTTCTCATTTTGTCATTTTAAGAACTGAAGAAGCTCAGGATCTCTGGGTGAAAGCTCTTTGTGAATTTATTTTCAATCAATTTTAATAAAAAGAGGACTGAAGTCTTCGTTAATTTAATTGATATCACAATTTAAAACAGTCCAAAAAAGCTCTTAAAGTTATTATCTCTTGAAAGATAATAATGTTTGTACTTACTGTACTTAAAAACAGTATGTGACTATAATAAATATTTGTTTTACAGCAAGCTTCAGAAGGTACGATAACGTTCAAGCTAGTACCAGCTGATGGAAGGGGAGGAGCTAGGGAGAGCAAAGTTAGAGTACGTGCTCATTTTGATTATACCTCAGCTACAGATCCGTTTATACCCTGTAAAGAAGCTGGTTTGGACTTCCTTAAGGGAGATGTACTTCATATTGTGAGTCAGGATGATGCCTACTGGTAAATATCACTCTTTTATTGCTTCCGTGTATTCTTTAAGCATGTTTTGTAAGTAAGTAATAATATCATTTTGATACTACCGAGTTTTTAATGTGAAGTACTTACCAGAGACGAGCGGTGCTCTCTTACCGCCATCATGCATGGCAAGCAAAAAATATATCATTTTGATACTACCGAGTTTTGCAAAACATGAATAGTTGACACAATATAATTGTGCGAGAGACACCTAGGAAATGTAACAAGCAAAATTCAATGCTACATTTGGGAACTGTTCCATCATTCAACATTTGTCATCATTGATGGCTCGACATAATGTCATGTCCCACTCTGTTTCGTTACGTCTAACTCATCAGGGCGCCGACAGAGCCTAAACTCACTCTGACCTTCAATTAATTCCGAAGAATATATGTGAAGTATTTACCAGAGACGAGCGGTGCTCTCTTACCGCCATCATGCATGGCAAGCAAAACATATATCATTTTGATACTACCGAGTTTTGCAAAACATGAATAGTTGACACAATATAATTGTGCGAGATGCTTGTGGACATGACATTATGTCGAGCCATCAATGATGACGAATGTTGAATGATGGAACAGTTCCCAGATGTAGCATTGCTTGTTACATTTCCTAGGTGTCTCTCGCACAATTATATTGTGTTAAGTAATAATACTATTTTTTTTGGAAAGTTCGATAATATGAGTATAATATTAAATACAATAAGCCAGTTTTTTTAATCTAGATATGTAAGTAATATAAAATATATTTGATACTACCGAGTTTTGCAAAACATGATTAGTTGACACAATATTATTGTACAAGAAACATCTAGGAGATGTAACAAGCAAAAGTCTATGCTATATCGGGAAAACTTTTCCATCATTTGACACTCTTTTGTCTTAAGGCTTTTATAGGACTTATATGAGTTAGACATAATGGAAAAGTGTGGGACATTATGCTG
Source organism: Microvelia longipes (assembly GCA_018340805.1). NCBI lineage: Eukaryota > Metazoa > Arthropoda > Insecta > Hemiptera > Veliidae > Microvelia > Microvelia longipes. The sequence goes on from JACMZG010001908.1 coordinate 58,522,536, forward strand.
AGCCAACAATACTCAAAAATGTGTATGATGGTTTAGTTTCCAGTTATGCCATAGAATTTGGCTTGTTGCATTACCTGGTGTCCTTCGCACAGTTATATTGCCTTAAATAACTAAATTAAAGTAAGAGAATACTGAGAAATCATTTCATTTTGTGCATTATTTTGAAATATTTTGGTATTTTAAATTGAGGATTAAAGTGTTATTATTCCTAGAATCCAAAATGTCCATTTTAAGTTATTTTCTTCGCTCAACCATTTAACTATATCTCCTTGTTATCTTCAAAGTCAATAGAAGTGTACAAAAAATTACTTTTTTGCTAGTAAACTAAAAATTAAAATTTAGTTTTTGTTTAATCTAGCTTTAACTAAAATGATACATACATCCTACAATATTAAGTACAAAATAGTAATAAAATAACAAATTAAATTATTATTATAGTAATAAGGCTTTATCAAACATCTTAAAAATTATATTCCAAAGGTCTATAATAAAATAAACAATTTCCAAGCAAAGAAAAATTTTTTTTATCAAGATTGTAAATAATTAATAATAACTAATCCATGATATTAAAAGTTCTTTTAACCAGTAAATTATTTCATTTTTTTCTATCAAAATTTTAAACAGTTTTTTATTATTTAAAAGTATCAAATAAATATACCATGGCTGTATGGTCCTAGTAGACCAATGCCAAAAAAAAAAAAAAAAGTTATTTTCTTGGGTTGATTATTTCCTATACTACTCACTACTTCGTGTTTCAACTGAAGGGAACAGTATCATTAAAATAGAATGAAATTTTTAAAGGTCAAAATTTAAAGAGGAATGGTCGATTTTTCTTCCAACCTTTATAATATTTAAATGAACTAGCAATATTAACCCTACGCTCTTAAATGAACTAGCAATATTAACCCTACGCTCTTAAATGAACTAGCAATATTAACGCTACGCTCCTGATGTTCATTGTAGGGTTGTAATTTTTATGATACATACTTGTAAGAATATCGTGTATAATAATTTAAAAAAGTGTTTAAAAATACTATATTTTGCTACTGGAATGGAATTTTGGAGATGAGTTTTTTAAATTAGCTCCCGAGCCAAAGGCGAGGGCAGGCCTCGCCGAGGCTGGTAATTAACCCGTTTGATTTGCAAAATAAAATTTTGCAGATTAAAAACAGTTCAGTAATGATAAATTTTGCAGCCATAAGTAGATAAATATTATTATTGTCTTGCCCAGGTGGCAAGCTCGCAGAGAAGGAGACAGAAACATGAGAGCCGGTCTCATACCTAGTAGAGCTCTTCAGGAAAGAAGAATATTACATGAAAGGGATCTAGCTGCTAAGAATCAATTAGGTTTGTAATTGTTTCAAATTCAGTTATTATATTTTAGGTCTGGGCACCAAAGGGAATGTGATCAACAAGTGATGATGTAAAATAACCACTTGTTGATAATTATATTTTTAGTTACTTTGATTCTATTTTATCCTTTTTTCACTTAGATTTTTTCAATTTATTTAAAGTTTTACAAGAAACAGGAAAATCAAATATACTTTTTGTAATTGAAAATTTAAATTTCTTGAAGACTGCTGTCCTTTATAAATATTATTTTATTTAATAACCTTCACATATAATAATCTTCACAACGTTTCATTGAGCCAAGCTCAACATCTTCAGGTGAAATCAAATGAAACTAAAATTGTAATGTAAAAAATTTTTTTATAAACGAAATATAAAATTTAAATTAATTTAGAAAATGACAGAAAATGTCAGTAAACCAAAATATTAAGGAGGCAGGGACAAATTATTAAGATAAGGGTGATTTGTAGACGGAGGCACTGTATTTTTAAATTTTAAATATTTGTCAAAAGTTACTTTTTGTAACATTTGACAAAAAATATACTATGATTATACTTTGCACCATGATTATTCCTGGATGTTAAACCACACCCTTAAATCAGGCCAACCTTATTGGTTCCTCAACATTCTTTTCCCACGCTGTCAACTGGCTTAGCCGTGTGTGGTACTATTATATAATAATAAAGATGAACTAATGTTTTTTTTTTGCATTTTCTGATTACAAGAAATATTTTTTTATTTAATGTTTTTATTTAGATCCTTATTTCAGAGATTGCTATATTTACCATCAATTTATATGTCTATAATTGTACGTTTTTATAGTTTTTTTTATTTTTTACGATTTCCATTATTTTAGGTATACCATTAATACATTTTTTTCTTGTTCATAACATAGAAATATTAGTACATAGTGATAGTAGTGCCTATTTTATACTATGTACCGGTTTAAATCAGTCCTAAAACTAGTAGGACTAGTTAATAAACTATAAACTTCTTTATTTCCATTTATTCCGTTTTTACAAAAAGTACATGATTTATATACAGTTTTTTTAAACAAATCATATCTTTTTTATCAATATTGTTAAAAGAAGGCCCTCAGTAGATTCTGGAGAATCTAGAGTGAGGGCTGAAGTTAAGTTGTAACCAAACTTACTTTACTGTGATCTTCTTGTATAGACTTTTAGAGAAGATTCTGCCTCACTAACCTCTCTATGTACTCTATTTCTATGGTTATTAACAGAACTTAATTTGATCTCTCATTGTAGTCTTTATGTATTTCTTAATTTTCATCATAGCTTTGCTGAGCTGAAGCTGTACAATTTTATATTAACTTTTGTCAAAACCTCACGTAGAGGTGATTTTTTTTTATTATTTTAAATATTTGTTTGCTATTTTTTTCACTAATAACTTAATAAGTCTGAAATGTGATAATTTGATATTTTTGTGTGGGTATATTGTTTTAATGGCTGTTTATGAACAATGTGTCTGTCTGGCATTATTCTTGTTTTTGAAAGAGTTTTTGATGTTTAACTAAAGCACAAGTAAAATACTTGGTTCCGAATGGTTTAATGGTATGCTGACTACATAGAGTAATTTACATATATTTTATTGGTCCAAAAGCTCTTAAGTGTCTTACTTAGGGAGTAAAACTCTCCTGATTTATTCAACAAGTGGTTCTTGTTTTGTTTTTACTCCTAGGGCTGCTCTTTAGTCTCAGCTCTAACACATTAAGAGTAAGAGTGGTATTATCTATACCATTTCTAAAAACGTAACTACACTTAGCTAAATAAAAATAAAAGAGGAAGAAGTCTCTCCACAAAAATATATTTCTTTTTAGCAAAGCGCTTTCAACCTAACAAGAGGTCATCATCAGTGCTAGCCGTTGAATAAAGAAGAGGGGGATAGATGAGTCTTACAGATTAGATATCAAAGATAGACTCACACACTTAGCTAATTATTTAACTCTTAAAAAACTACAGAAGTATATTCAAACTCAGATACATTTTCCTAATAATTTCACTATTAGAAAAGCTCAAAAATATACCCAATAAGTTGTCCTCTAACCAATCTATTGTCCTTATTATTAATACATGCCTGATTACTGTCTTTTGCCCCCACGTCATTTTTTCTGATTCTTGCATAGTCATTTTGCTCTTTATAAGTAATACAACTCATTTGCAATAATCTTAATTACCTTTGTCCAAAAATAATCCAATATTATGTGCTTAAACTTATAAATGACTAAATGCTGAGAAGATTAGGTTTTTGTAAATTTATAGTGGTAATTGATGGTTGCTAATGGTTACAATCAGTGCTACCCACTGGTCGACTAAGTATCTAACCATTTGTATAAAAATTTAAACATTTCCATTATCAGACAGACTTAAAAAAATATGTAGGAGGCGTTACCAGAGAAGACATAAGTAAAGTAGAGCTATGATAAGTTAATTATTAACTGAATGTGGGTAAAAGGTGGAAAATTAAGCCACACCCATTCAGTTGAAATGTAAGTCCACCGCCAAACTAGTGTCGACAGTCTTACTTTTTACAGTCTATCGTTTCCCAAGTTCATTAGAATTTAGGGGATTGACCAATCAGAGAAGTCGCTGCCAACTTACCACTTGAAAAAATTAAAAAAAAACTCTTCCCTCATAACAGCTGTAGGGAAATAACCTTCTTCCCAGCAATTGTTCACTTTGTTTGTGATTCTTCTTGTGTTTACATCATTTCGAAAACTACTTTCAAATTAATCTTGAAAATGATATTATAAAAGAAATGTAAAAAGCATCGCCAAGAAAACACAGGTAAAATAGCCTGAAGTTTTATCCCGGTCCCTTCTTGTAGGGAATTAGAATCAGCGGTCTAAACCCTAATGTCAAGATTTTTAAAGAAGTCAATAGACTGTAAGTATTTATAATCTCTAATATGTACTGTACATAGATTTTGTTTTCCCCAATTTAACAATTTGATGTGTGTGAAATTTACATAGAGATATCACAGTTAAAATATCTGTCTCTATTTTTGTCCTTGTCCTTTCTAATAAAATCATAGTTATTATGTCACTGATTATTTTATTTTAAAATTGCTTAGAAGGGCTAAAATAGCTTTGTTTCAAAATGTTAAAGTGCATTTAAAGAGGCTGGCCAAGATATAGTAAGTAAACTGTCTTAAAATACATAAATACTTACTTTATATGATGATCATTACTCAAATCAGTATTATTTTGACTTAAGTGTCCATTTAAAATTAAATTAAAGATTATGTGAAAAACTTGATTACTCCTCATTTGAGAATGTACTGATTTAATTTGAAATAATTTATGAGAAAACATATTGATTTTCTTTTTTAATTTAAGTATAAATTTATCTATATAAATAATTCTATCTATCTTTAGGAAATATTCCTGTATTATTGAAGGAAGACAAGTTACTTAAACTGATTATTACATTTGTCATAACAGTTCTTGTTTATTTCTTAGTCTTTTGTCAGTGGCAAAATAATAAAGTTTGTATTTACTAATAAAGAGGTTGTTTTGTTTTATTTGCTTGCTTGCTTTGCTGCTGTGCATGATTAGGAGTGGATGGAGGTAGTGAAGACGCATGCGTACCGACTACATGCGTAGCAGTCGCTTCACAAGTAACAGGTATAGACGTTGCTAGCGAAATTGCATCGCCTTCGTGTCTTGTGCCTACTGTTAAAACGAAACCTTACCTCTATGATGCAGCTTGGGCGGATGATTTCGCACGAGATGAAATAGCTACTTACGAAGAGGTGGCTAAGTTGTACCCGAGACCTGGGTTGTACAGACCTATAGCACTCGTAGGTCCACCAGGTGTGGGCAGGAATGAACTAAGAAGACGTCTCATAGCTACTAATCCTGACAAATATCGTACTCCTACACCCTGTAAGTGTATTTTTATTGTTTATCTAGAATATAACTATTATTTAAAACTCCATATTTTACAACTACAATTAACACATTTATATGTTGAAACATTTGAAGTAAATTAATTCTAGATGGATATATTTTACTTTCTTAAAGACAACTAAATTTTTTTTTAATTTCAGAATATTCTAGAAATGTTTGAAACGATTTAATTTAGTAATTACACTTTAGTAAATTAGAAAGTAAAATTTATTTACTGGGCTGTTATGGGTCTAGAAAAAAAGTTGGGGCAGAAACTCTGAACTTCCCTCTTGAGGTTTGCCCCTGTTAAGCCTTGTTTGACTGCCCATTGTATAAGTGTAAAACTTAAGCTATTTATTATACTTTGTGTTGTTAGATACTAGTCGAAGTCCGCGTAGCGGTGAGGTGGACGGTAAAGATTACTACTTTGTTAGCAGAGAAACAATGATGTCTGATATAGAAAGTGGTAAATTCATAGAATATGGGGAATATAAAGGTAACCTATATGGAACCTCTACTGACTCGGTGCTTGCTCTTATCAACGCTGGCTATGTTTGCCTTATTAATCCTCACTTCCAGGTGATTATCTACTTATATATTTTTTAACTTTAATATGTTAGGAGCTTATCAAAAAGGCAAAAAATAGCGATTTGTCAGTTCATAGCAGAGACTATAGATACTTAAACAGTAAGACTGTCGACTCAATGGTGAGAAAATTTGGATTCCATTCGACACTAGCACGGGGGGGGACCTACCTTTCAATTGAGTGGGCGTGGCTTGATTTCCCGCTTTTTGCCCACAGTCAGTTTGAAATTTTTATACTTTGTATAGTTTATACTGTACCACTTTAATCTTACACAGAACGCTTCTAATTATTTTTAACTTTTTCATTCAAGTAATTTATTAATTTAATTGATTCAATCAGGTAATAATGAAATAGTGGCTAAAGTTTACACGTGGTAGAAGATAGTTTTTTGCATTTAATGCAGCCTGTATTTTAATTACATCAGCAAGATGCGCACATGTGATTAAATGTAATTACCTGATAAAATCGACTAAATCAATAAATCAATTAAATGAAATTTACGCTTATCTGCTATCAGTAGCATTCCCTGGAAGTTTTAAAAAAGTTTCTATTTACTTTTAGTTTCTGAATTTTTGAATTACAGAACATGCAACGGCGAACCGTTTATTATAATAATAATAAATGTAACTGTCATAACCAAAAATTGCCATGGTATTCATAAATTTAAATATAATCAGTCATTTTTGGAAAGCTATTGGGGTTAGTTCATGAATTGTCCGCACCGGTCCGCCGCAGCGCTATTTTTAGTAGCTTGCGATAATCGAATCCAAACTTTTCCTCATTTAAGTTAACCCCCCCTGGTTCATAGTAAATAAAACCTTTCAATTTTTTTTTAATTTTTTACTTTGCGTCTATCAATTTACAGGTTTTCTGATTTATTTTAATTTCATATTTTTTTTTTACTTTTTCTCATTTATACTGTAAGTAATAAGAAAAATAATTTTTTATCAATTAGCGACTTTGGAAATCTTGACAACTTATAACCCCATATATATTTCTAGTCATTATACCTGCTTATGAAAGGGGATCAGAGGAAATCATGTAAACCTCATCTGGGTTGGTTATCTTGTGGAGACCTCACAAAGGCTGGGTGAGAGAGTGAAAATTATTTGATTCTGGCTGGCACTGACCTCTTGAATAAGAGGTGCTGGCTCTAACCAGAGTCTGGTCCGTCCTGCTTGCGCTATCTTTTTTACACAGTTTTAAAGTAATCAAAACATAATGTTTAACTTGTTTGTTTCAGGCTCTGAAAATGATTCGTACAGCTCAGATCAAGCCTTACATAGTTTTTATTAAACCTCCTCTGTTTGATAAATTAAAAGAAACCAGGTGTAGTTCTCATGCTAGATCTACTTTTGATGAACACAACTCCAGAGCTTTTACTGTAAGTTATATATTAAGCTCCTCCATATTCTGAATGAATCCTTTGAATATATATTAAAGGCTTGAATATATCCAGTTTTAAAAATTAATATGTCAAGGACAATGAGTTACAAAAAATAAATAAGTGAATTAATTTAATTACTTTTATTTTTCCTTATTTACACCGTAGGTATATAGGACAAGTATTGTGTTTGCATAAAAAATCCAAAACGGGATGTCAATTATCTGTTTTGGGTGTTTTTAAGACCTCCAGATTGGTTTTTACAAAGTTGTCTGTCTGTTTTCATCATGATCTCATCATGATGTATTTATGTCCCCCACAAAGGGTCACCCACGGTGTAGTGGTTAAGGTACGCGGCCAATACACAGAGTGAATGGACTTTAGTCATGGGTTCAATCCCAGCACGGGCCTCTAGGATTTTTATGAGAGGGATAAAAATTCTGCGTACCACGTCCTTCAGAAGGGACGTAAAGCCGGTGGTCTCGAGCCTGTACGTTGTCAGGTACTCGTTAAAGATCCCTTACCCTAAATGAAACTGGGTATAGGCAAAATTTTGGACCCTCATTGTAGATTATTATAATACTATACTGTTTCTGCCTTGTAGTTTAAAGTGTGTGGAGGTTTGATTTAAAGTGAGAGCACATGTTGTTCCCAGTTTTCAATAGACTATAAGAGTCAGTGAAAATATGTATGATTGCTTGAAAAAGCATGAGAGGAACCATAGAAATTCACGGCTCTACAGATTAAATGAAATATACCTACACTTGAAATTAAAAGGAGTAGAACACTATCTTAGGGAGCTGGCAAAAAGGGCCCAACAACGTGGCCTACTTGCCTGGTAGTTACTACCACTCCCCCTTACTACTATCACTATGTCCCCCACATAAATCAGTCTATAGCTGTAGTTGTGCTATCCAGAAAATAATTTTTTATAACGTATTTTACCCACAATAATGACTCAGCAAAATTGTAAACAAATCATAATACACGGAAAAATTATGCGATCGGATTGAGATTTGGCACACATTTAGCCATGGATAATACTAACATATTTGCTAAGTTTCATCTCATTATCAGCAATTTTTATCAAATGACTTGTGTACGTTTTTTAAAAATTTGTAAAAAAAATCACCATTGACCCTGATCAATGCTCCATAGATGACCGCTGAGAATAAAACCAATATATTTACTATCTGAGGACGAGCGAAGCAAGTAGGGAGGATGAGCGTAGCGAAACCGATGTGATGAGAAAAAGTTCGGAAGTACCCTGCACTGATTCGTTGCTACTCTTTTTGTGTATGATAAATGTAAATTTGAGTATTTTTTGTGGGATTTAAATTAGCAGATAATTGGCTGACCTCTTATCTGCTGGAGTGATGTTGGGTTTGCCAAGTATTATTTATTTGAAATAAGGGTCAACAGGTCTCTGATATTTGTGTAACCTTGGCAAAAAGCATATTTGATGATGTTTTCTCTGGTAATCCTATAAATTCTTTTGCCTTTTGTATATTTATTGATACTTACTTATTTGAAATTATCTAAGATTGTCAAGCTTTGTTATTATTACCTATTATTTCTTCATCTCCATTTTAGGGAATGTTCTTTTGAAAATATTTGCTAATGAGATTGTCATCATGGCAAAAGTTAGCCTCAGGAGTAATGGCAAAATCCAATGTACCTCATGAAAAATATGTTCCGCAGAACTCCATAGTAGGGAGAACACAAGCCCTATTGAAAAAAAATCAACCTTAGGGAGGACACTAAGGTTTTGATAACCAGGTCATTGTGATGTCATTAACCTGGTTTGCTGAGTCAGCAATTTTTTTAAAAAATAGGTTGAATTCAAAGTTTAATTTTTTGAGGTGCTAAATCAAATAGAACCTCTTATTTAAATTTACCTCATCTAATAGTTATATTCGGTTATAGTTTATTTAAACTTATTTTCAAAATTGTTTATGATTTATCAGAGTATTTTTTTGTTTTATTTATTCTCATTTTCCAAATTTTATTTATTTTTTTAGGATGACGAACTAAAAGCAATGTTACATAGTAGTCAACGGATAGAGTTCATGTTTGGCCATTATTTTGACGATGTTATAGTCAACTCAGATTTATCTCAAGCTTTTGAAACTTTAGTAAGAGTCGCTTCTTCTGTTGAAACTGAACCCCATTGGGTGCCGGCATCCTGGGTCCACTGATGTTCCAACATCACAACGTGTAGGTGTCGTTAGTTACATCGCCACCAGGTATAGTTGTTGTAAATTACAATGATGCCACATGTAGGTGTCGTTGAATACAACACTACCATGAGTAGGTATCATTAGTTACAACGCCTTTAGCAATTCAACGCTCTGTTATGACACTTTGTCTTGACCCAATTGGTTTGTTTACATCAAATCTTTCCTCATTGTATAATATTGAGTATTTTTATTTTATCTCTTTGTTTTATTATTGTATAACAGTAATTGTACAACGCTAGGCATCTAATAAATATGAAAATTTATTAAGTCACTTAAAACCTTGATTCCCCTTTGTTCTTATTATTTTGTACGCCTTTATTATAATTTGATTAGCTTTAAGATAATAGTTCTATGAAAAATTGTGAATTTAATTTAGATGAATTTGTGACTTTATTTATTGAAGTAATTTAACGTAAGTGTTGGTTTTTTAAGTTATAGAAATAGTTAGATCTGACATCATCATAGAGGTTACTTAGAAAAACCTTTGTACAAAGGTTATGATTTCAACAGGTTCAAAACTAGTTTTTTTATTTTTTGGCTATTTTATCTCTAATATTTGATATCAAATTTATGAAAATGAGTCAATATATATTTGTGCTAAAAGTGATTGTAGTGTGTTAAAAACAACAGATCGACATTCTACAAAAGTAAACAGTTGAATGGCAGTGGTCATTTGAGTATTAAATGATTATTATGAACATTAAAAATCATTAATGTTGGATCCCATGTTGAAACAGCATTAATAAAAAATGTAATCATCACAAAAATATCAATAACTTTTAACCTATTGAAGGTACAAAAATCGTTATACTCAAATTTACCAAAAAAAATACTGCCTTTAAAAATATTGTTTTGCCATCAAATTAAAATGTACATTATTCGCGATTCAAAGTCCGTAGCAGCGCCACCGTCGCTGATAAGAAATTTATAACGAAAGGGTGATCGTTGTTAAAGTCCTTATGGGGATTTTCTGGTTTTTCTTATTTGTGGCGATTATTTCTTTAAATTTTTTATCAAAGTGCTTTAATTTAACTAATTTTAGGGCGTATGGACTCAGTAGAATCACAATTTCATTGAAAAATAGCGTTTTAATGGGTTGTCACGAGTATTTAAATTGAGTGATAAGAAGATGAAGATCATAATATAGTGTTTTATTTTATTTATTGTTAATTGATGTTACTTTTAAATAATTTTAGTTTGCACAAACACACTAAATTACCATTTAATTGCATTAAATTGTTTAAATTAGTTGTAACAGGTATTTAAATTAACTGATAAGAAGCCGATTTTCTATAATGGTGTTTTAATTTATTAATCAATTCTATTTACGCAATAAAATAATTTATAACTCAATAAATTCACTTTTTGTAAAATGTTTGTTTAAATCATCCGTTTAGGTTTTATTATTTCTGGGTTAAATTGGACAAACCAAAGTCTGTAGTGATAAGAGCCTGATTCTATATTTAAAATCCTGGAATTATTGAAGTATTTATCTATGAAATATTTGCAATTTTTTTTAGCACCGATGGTCGTTCTAATAATTTTCATCGCATTTATCACAAATTAACAAACAATAAATAAATAAGAGAAGAATTTTTATCGGCTCCCATGCTAATCCTATGATAAAAAAATTTTTGATCACCCTTTCGTTTTCCCGCCATTGGTATTGCCAACCTTACAACTATCTCTTTAAATCGCGAATAAAGAATATAATAATAATATCATTTATAATTTTATAGTAGCATTGTGTTACTGGTTTGTTTATATCATTCAAAGTGATTATCTGTCTATTATCCTAAACTCACATATAGCACATATATTTCAACCCCAAATGATTGTTAGACCCTATAAAGATTAAAGAACCAGAATGTTTTAAAAAAACTAGTTTTATCTGTTTCAACTGCAGTTTTGCCTTTATATTTTTTAAAGGCGTTTAAGAAAATTTGTTGCATTTGGTAAAAGTAAATTAACAAGTGTTGGGTTTTTTAAAGGAATTGAAGTATAGTGTTGCCTTAAAAACTAAATGGTTTATGTTTTTATGACAAACTTGTCATTTTAGGTAGAAAATAACATAAATTCAGTACTGCCATCTCTTGTTTAAGCTCAAAACATAGTATAAATTGCTTTCCAGTCCTTTTAAATGTTGTACTACTGTATTGTAGTTGTAATTTTGTTTTGTAATAGAAATTAATTTATATGAGTGTTTGGGTCAAGACAGACTGAATTGAGGTCACTTCAGTCGGTTTACAGTAAAATTTTAAAAGAACAAGTACCAACTGAAGTTAGTCTCCTTTATGTACGCTTGTGTAGGAATTTTGTACTGGAACCGCTAAATTTTGTCGTGCTAAATTAAATTTTGTACCAAATTTTTAAAAAAATCAACTACACCTGTTGTTTGTTTTTTTAGAACAATATAATTACTACATGTTTGTGAAAATATTAAGCAGGTAAGGTATTGGATGCTGGGTATTTTACATAATTAGTAGTGAGTTTGGCAATCTTGTAAATACATATAATCAAATATATGGAATTGCAGCTTATTAATGAAGTATTATTGCAATGCTTCACTCAGGTCTGGAGTGAATATATGTATGTATTCCCTCTACACCCAGTCACTAATCTGTAGGTCAGAGCTCCACAGACTTGTGGGGGCTCTGAAATTGATATATATATATATATATATATATATATATATATTATATATATATATATCTGTGTGTGTGTGTGTGTGTGTGTGTGTGTGTGTATGTATGTATATATACAGTATATTATATATATATATATATATATATATATATATATATATAATATATATATATATATATATATATATATATATACTGTATATATAGACATACTGTATATATACATACATACACATTTAAATATATATATATATATATATATATATATATTATATATATAATATATAATATATATATATATATATATATATATATGTGTGTGTGTGTGTGTCTGTGTAAGAGATAATAATATACCTATTTTATTCCCTGGCAAAAAGTATGTAAATTAGCTGTTAGTTAGTTGTTTTAATTTTTGGTACATACTAACATATATATATATGATTACTAGAGCTGGCTACCTGTGGAATAATGAAACCAAACCTACACACCTCTATAGAGGTCGCTGTATCTAATATAAGGTCCCCTGTTCAAGCCTCTTTCTGCACCTTTCTAAGCCTACTCTATTAATAATATATCTATGATCCACAAAACACAGCTAAAAAATTTCACTTCCTTCTACTAGTTTTTTTATTGTTAAAAAAATACTTGAAACAAAATTTCGAGAAAAAAATGTAGAAAATATATATTTACACTTTTTACTTATAGATTTAATTATTATAAATTCATTCCAGTAAGGCCTTCTCATATAATTAAATAAAAATGTAAATTTGATTTGTGGTAGAGTGAATGATTTCAAAGGAGCAATATTACTTTAAATTTTATTTGCTGTTATATATTGATAACTTTTCTTGATTATGTACAGGAAGTATGTTATAGTTGAGAATAAAATATACTATATATGGAAAGGATTCAAATAAAGGTCCCTCCACAAATATAGTTTTAAGCAAATAATAATAGTAAAACCAGATTTCAACCAAATAAAGGTCATCCTCAGTACCTACAAACAAGAGGACGATCAAATAAATAAAATACAATAAGTAAATAATAAATACTATTAATGCAATAAGAAACTAGAAGTAAAAAATAAAAAAATAGTCAATCAAAATTCCATAAATCATGATCAAATCATCAAAATTTTATGGTCAATCAAAAACTATATTTGTGGATAGACCTTTATATGAATCCTTATAATATGGAATCCATTGGCGCTAACATCACTCATATACTCTAGATGGTTTCTCTATAGTTTGACGAAGGTGCATGAACTTACTCTTTGCTGCTATTACTCAATTTGTTAATTTATCAGGTGTTGCTGCTTTACTTAAATAAATTTCTTATATCAACTAGAAATTTAATTTTTTAGCCTCAAATTTAGTATTGTTTAAGAAAAAATCAATAGAGATAAAAAGTTACAAGACACGTTAAGCACCAGGCCTCACTTGGATGGGTAATCAATTGCCCAATCTTATAGTGGACGTTATTGGATATATTGCTGTCTAGCTGTATATTTTTTTCTTTTATCTGAAAAAATTTAAGAAACGTCTATTCGAAAAACAATTGTATCTTAAGCAAATAGAGAATTATTATTATACTGCTCTCTTGCATTAATGTCTCGTAAAGATAAATGCTACCAGAATAGTCACACTGTCAGTTGTGACTCTGTACCCCTTTTTTATTACTTATTTTGTTTATATAATAATTCAATGAAGTAATTAACATGTATTATTCAAATTTAATGACGATTCCAATCCTAAAGATGATGAAAATATTCCTGTATCCATCACCAGTTTGTTCTCATTCCTGTACATGGTTAGGAAAGTACAGTTGTATAAGTTAAAGTTACAGAATTTATTAGAAGCTTGTAAGATATACATGAAATATGTTTAGTTGTCCCAATGTGTTCATAAGTCTTATTTCAGTCACATATTATAGAAATTATAATAGCAAAGATCAGAATTTTTAACCTACTCTCTTTTTATTGAGATTTCTTTCCAATTGGTTTTACTAGAATTAAACTTATTTAGAGATGAAGAAAATAGCATTTATGTTTATAAAGAATCTCAACTTAAGATATGCTGAAAATGTTATTATTTGTAGCTGACCACCTATAAGTTAAGAAATTGAAAAAAATGTGAACATTTGGTCTGTATAATCTTAATTTCAAATTTTGCTAAGCCAGTGTAGACTGTTATTATTATCTATTTTTTTTTGTTTTAAAATGCCTATTGACTGGGTTAGATTTGTCTTCATAGGGATGAGGTCTTTTTTAGGTTGTAGATCTTAAGTTTATGATTTGTACCTGGGAAAATTTTTTTTTCATCTTTTCTGGTATTTTTTACTTTAAAATAGAGTCTGAATTGGCCTTAAATCGAAAATTAAGTCGAAATATATGTGTGAAAGGGGATATGTGTATTAATACAACGGATTGATATTTTTCAGAATTTAAAAAAGCCAGGAAGATGATGGATTTTGTATGTATAAATAACTGATTAACATTTAGTCAATAATGGTGAATATATAGATTATAGTATGTGAAATGTGTGTTAAGGGTTAATTTAACACTGCTCTTGGGTCTTCGGTCGTAGTCCTTTTTATTTTTTTAATTAATTACTGTTTGTGCTTATATCATGCTACTCGGTTGTCCAACAGTATTCCCCCATCTTCTTGGCTTGTTTACACTTTGATATATTTTCTATCATAGATACATTCCCTGAATATACACATCATAGATATACTCCCTGAATACACACAAATGTTACATCTAGTACATACATTTTTTTGTTTCGTGTTTGTTCTTTGTTTTTTTTTTTATTTATAATCCTAAATTGTTGACTGAAGGTGTTTTCAGACCTTTTTTGCTCTCTAAATTCGAACAAACTCTGAAAAACTATTTTCACATTGTAAAAATAATAATCTTAAGATCAACTAACCCACTGAATTAATTTTAAGAAAACTTGACTGGATTACATAAAAAATGGAAGACATGATGAATTTCGTCTTTTTACTTTCATAGAAATCAGCCTCGCATTAATTCTAATTCTTGGTTAGGGTCTTACTTTTTAGATAGTTGATCTTAAGGTTATGATTTTTACCCAAGAGAAAATTAAAATAGGGCTTAAATTTAAATCTTAAAGGCCTTATTGGGCTGGTGTCGTTTTGTTGAATGTGTCAAGGATTCTTTTTTATCATTGATACATTGGCAAAACTGCAAATGGTGTCTCTTTGCAGCCAGTTTTTATTAAAAGAGAAAACCTGTCTGTTTTTTTATTTATTTTTGTATTAATGGGCACATCTATCAAAATTTAAAGTAAGACTTGACTAAACTGACATAGACAATGATTATAATTATACACCAATTAAGTGTTCACATTTTTTAAACTTCTTATTCAGCCTCTCGTAATTTACTCACACCAGTAGCAAAAATGAACTTATCTCTTAGAGTATTTCTTAACTACAAGTATTTGTAGTGACAAGAATATACCAAGATTTTTATAGTTAATAAGATTACATTTAGGAATAAGTTGTCAGATTCCGATGAATATCAATCATTACTTCAAATACTATTCAATAGGAAAAAATATATATAATATTACTGTTGAAATTTATTTAATTACACTCATATGCTTCAAACCTTTATTCAAGTTAATTTATTGACATGTACTTAAATAACAGTTTTTTGGTAAAATTTCAAAAAATCTTTATAAAATACTTTAAGTAAGTAAACAAAAGCATAAATTTGTGATTGGTTGGATTTGATAAGTAAGTCGCAAAGACTTTTAAATTAACCAATCGCTGTATTACCAATAATAGTGTTATAGATTTGTTTATTCACTAAGTAAACAAAAACATTACACTATGATGGGTTGATTTAAGTCTTTGTTGTAAAGTGATGTTAGAAATTCATACAGTAGGGGTGGGGGCGCGGGACACAGTGGTCTAACTCCTCCGAAATAAGCTGCTTTAGATGGACCTGCCCTAAGTTCACCCTTTCTCCGCTAGTGGCAGGTCGGTTCACCTTGTACCCCATATATAAAATAATTATTTCTTCAATTCCAAGATTAAAATTATTTAAAAGGGTCTTTAACAATGTTAAAAATTGTATTTATTATTTTAAAGGCATAATTTTCATAAACGCTTTTATAAAAATATAAACGCTGTGTTAATTTTAAGTAGACCTGATATCGTGATAACAATGATTTGTAGACAAACATCAAAAATGTTTGTAAACAAACATCAAAAATGTTTGTAAACAAACATCAAAAATGTGTAAACAAACATCAAAAATGTTTGTAAACAAACATCAAAAATGTTTGTAAACAAACATCAAACCGGGAAATTATAAATTTAATTTACGTCTTCGTTGTCTCATTATAACACACCTTTCGTAACACACGTTATCCTATTTTCTAAAAAAATGATCTTATAAGCTACCAAAAAAGAAAAAATTCAATGAATAAGATAAAAATTGTCTTGTTTACATTTTTATAAACATAAATAGAAGTATCGATTTAAAACTGATAACAATAGTGATAAGGGCACAAGGCGAAAACTAGCGCTCGGTGCGGTAGTTGATGCAACTAATCCCTGCTTTTTTCGGAACCACCTAAAACCAGGGAGTTAGACCACTGTGTCCCCCCGCCATGACCCCTACTGTATGAATTTCTACATCACTTTACTTTGCTGCTTTATGTACGAAATGCAACAAATCCCAGTGTAATGTTTTGATTTACTTAGTGAGTAAACCAACCATAAGACTGCATTTTGTAGGATTTCTTACGTAAGTAGTAGTAGACTAATGCTACTTGAATAAACCAATCACAATGTCATATTTTTACTTACTCACGTAAGCAAAAATATGAAACATATCTCTGTGATTGTTGATTGATTTAAAAAAAATTGGTATTATTGTGGTTTTTAATTTTTATTTAAATAGTTTCACAACTTTCTGTTAAACTTACTCAAATTTAAATGTATGAATACAATGTACTACCCTCTCCCCCTGTACTTCTTTAAATAGATTTTACTATAAAATAAAATGTTTATGTACAGTTTGTTATTAATAATTGTTATCAAGTTATTAATTGTCTAATTCTGCCTTAATCATTAATCTACGAATCATTTTCAATTTTTTTTGTTTAAATTAAATTACCAAATTAAATATAATAATAAATCTGCTAAAACTTATGAATTAAAAAGAAAAATATGTAACTACTCTAAAGTAATAAATAACAAATTGCTAAGCTTGGTGCTTATATAAATATTTAATAGATAATTAAAGTTGTGTTGTCAAACCTGAAATCAACACTGCTACAATCCCTATATAAAAAGGCAAAGAGATATATACTAGAGGGAGCATATCCTATCTCATTACATTAAGAGACCTGAAACATCTTTTTGGGGCTCTCAGGGGCTCTGTGTAACCTTATTGAAACTCCTTCAAGAGTGAGTTCAAGTTATAATAAATAAATTGTTTTTGGCTTCCCGCACTTTTTTGTGTTTTGATTTGTATTTTAAACGTTCTACTATATAAGTCACTATAATTTTGTTCTGTTTATTTGATTACATTGATAGTCAAAAGTGTTCAGGTTATTTTTTCCATGTTTCAAAATTCAACCAATAGGGCTTCTCTATTGATATATTATATCAATAGATATGTAGAATATATATACGTATCTATATACATATAGATATGTATAAATACATATAACTATAAATACATATAATGTATAATACAAATGTATTAATGTATAAATACATATAACATATAAATACATATCTATATACATATAGATATGTAGAAGGGTATGTAGTTTGGGGATTTGTATAGAACATAGAGATATTATTAATAGAGAGGCCCGATTAGTTAAATTTTGAAACATCGCCAAAATAACTTGACCACCTTTGCTTATAAATATAATCAAATAATCATACAAAATTACAGTAAGTCATTCTGGAGAACGTGAAATTTCAAATCAAAACACCAAACAATATGCGGGAAGCCGGAATCAAATGATTTATTATTACCTTAAAGTCACTCTTGAAGGAGGTTTCAATGAGGTTACACACAGCCCTGATGTTTCAGGCCTCTCAGTGTATTAAGATAGGCTATGTTTCCTCAAGTATATATCTCTATTGGTTTAGAATGCAAATATGGACATTTTGTGAAATAGGCTCATGGTCTATTTTTTCCCACGAAGAGTCAAAAAGGTTTCCCTTCTTTAATCGTCTATTTGTGCCGTTGTGCATCTTAAAATTTGTATAGTTTTACAATTATTTGTGCTGAGAATTTATTTTAACTATAAATTCTAATTTACTAATTAATTAATTAATTATTATACAGATTTATCCATCCTGATTTACAAATGTACTCGATCTACTTATTCGGACTTGATTTAGCATGAAATATTCCAGCTATGAATTAAAGTCAAAAGCTTGTTATTTATCGAACAAATGTTAGAATTTTAAATACTCAAAAATTATGGATTGTTCTTTTTGTTATTAATTTATAACTTTTATATTTTTTATTAATTTATAAAAATTAAAGAGAGAGTGGAATCAGAGAAAAGTATATTTATATTAGTTTTGAACTGTCAAATTGCAAAAAAAAATTACAAGGGTAGTAATTATGATGGTTTATTTTGACTCCACCCCTTGAAATGATCAGCTGCTTAATAGAATTCCTTTCTTCTCAGATTTTAAATGGCTGTCAATTGAACTAATCAAACAATATAAGGTTGGTAACACTTGCAATGACTTTGAAACAAAAGAATGATCAAATCCATAAAAGGATTTGGGGAACAAAGTTTGTTTACGTTTTTATTGAAATGCATTCTTAATTATGAATGTTATTTATTCATCAAGTAATTACTTCGTTCACACACAGGGTTTGGCAGGTGTTTCAACCCCCTGGCAATTGTAGTGTGAATGAGATTTAACACTGGCTTCAACCCTGAAACTATCTAAACTACAGGTTAAAAAAAGCAACCCCTTTTGTGTGTATATTTGGGTTTGAACCCTCTGCCAAATCCCACATTAATAAAAAAAAATCATGTTTCATTATTAAAACAACAAAAGATTGATACACAAAAATCATTAAAAATTAGATAAAATCAACTCGTTTCCATAATAGCCTTTAAGAAATATCATCAACAAGCAGAGCTGCGCTCTAGTCAAGTTTGATTTGCGAATTTTAGATCTGGGTTATGGGACTGAGAAAGTAGTTCTTTAACACTAATTCTATTTGTTGGCATTTTATAAAACTAAGAAGTGAATGAAAAGAGGTTATATTTGTCCTAAATTAAAGAAGCAATTGAAGAATCAGCTACCATCAAAATTTGCTGTTGGATACAAATATCCCTGGATGAGTTTAGGTTTTACACCATCATCGCCAGAAGAAGCAACTCACAACTAATAAAGTTATTCACTAATATAACTTTTGAGCTTAAGTGTTGTTCCGCCTGCTATCGACGGTAGCTGATTCTTCAATAACTTAACAATGAGCTTTCTAGATATCATACATACTTATATAGGGATAAACAGCAGGATTTTATAAATTTCACTTAAAAATGAATTGGATATTTATTTAATTGATTCTAAGCTCTCTCCTTGTTAATTTACCTCATATTATTTAGTTTTTTGTGTTAAATGCTCTCTTATTTTTTAAATATCTCTTATTTTCTTTATTTAATTTAAGTTCTGTAAACTTGTAAAAGATTTAAGTTAAAATTGTAATCATCTTCTATAGCTAGACATCTCATATATATCTATGACTTTAAAGTTGTAATACATCACAATAAAATAAAGTTTTAAATAAGGCCATGCTTACGTGGCTTATTATTGACAAAATGTATCTTTTATTTTAACTATTTTAAGTTAAAGTCGTCAATTATGCTTGAATTGCAATATACTAAGTTTCACAATATATTCAGGACGGAGTCAATAAAACAAAAATACTTATCATTTCCCACCATCTTAAAGATGCCCTTTTATACTGTACATAGTCATGATACAATTACACAAAACAAATTTTGAACAAATATATCTCACTACAATTAATTTTATTTGCAAAGAATATAATAAGTATAGAATTTCTGATATTGGTCATTCTTGTATAAAGAAAATATTTGATTTATTCAGTAAAATGCCCAAAGTAATTTGCTAACAAAATGACAGGAACGAAATCTCGTAGTTGGCATAGTGTAATTCTATTATGATCATATTTAACGTATTTACCACAAAATCTTTGTCAAAACAACCAATGATATACTCACACTTTGCATTCGAATCCCCCTCCCATCAACAGTTTTAACAAATTATGTCTTAAGACGTTTACAACTTATTTTAACTTAAATCTGAGTTGGTTATGAATCGTTAGCTTTACCTTAGTTTAAATGTGCTAGTTTTAAATATATATTGTTCATACAATTTAAGTATGCTATCAATTATTTCAATTTAACGGGGTTGCAAGGCTATTCACATCTAAGGTGGTAAGCCTTTACCTTATTATCTATTATTAGCTTTCAATTATTTATTTTACTCAAAGAATTAATTCCTAAAAAAATAAAAAGCTTGCTGTTAGTTTTGTATATTAACTGAGGACTTGAAAACTATAGTCTCACATTTTTTTTCTTCAATTTTTAAAAGGCATTTTATCAACATTTTATTTATAAACTATTATAATATATTATATATATTATATATATATATATATATATATATATATATATATATTATATATAATATATATATATATATGTATGTATGTATGTATATATAAAATATGAATTTTCAATCATTACTCAGATGTGGAATATTTAAATAATAAAATATATTCATCATTAAATAATAATTACTTTATATTTAAATAATAAAGTAATTATTGTACGTGTAATTGTAATTCATTCATTGCTTACAATAAAACAAATTAAAAAATGAACAAACTATTGTTTAAAACGTTCATAGAGTTCTGGTCTAGTTTAGAGAGCGAGGGAGTCTTTTCATAACTTTAAGTAGTAGTACAGCCACAAAGCTGTCTATGGTAGCCTAACCTGTCTGGACTTGGTATATTGACATCCGATTCTTCATGATAGTACTACTCTTACATCTTTAGCAGTGAACCCCTGTGCTCTTCTCTATAAAATTATCTAATTTTTCACTATTAATGAGTCACTTACTGAAATAGATATTATGACAGTATAATTGATAGCATATTAATAATTAATGTGGCATTGTAATTAACCTTAGTATTAACTTTATTGTTCCCTGATATTTTATTTATTAGAGTAACTAAATAAAATACTTTATTTATTTGGTCTTATTAGTTGTATTATTGTTAGTTAATTTATTTGTACTAAATCAAGCTTTTTAAAACTAACATACTCTTAAAAACTTTTAATACAATTTTATCAGTTAAATACAATTATTTTTTTAAAGAGTAAATGAACTCACAAAAAAGAACATTTTTTCACCAAATATATAAAGTAATTTACATCTTTGACTTAAATACGTAATAATATACGTAATAAATAAAAAAATAATGACTTTGATATTTTTAATTTTATAAAATTTAAAACTTGCAATTTTGTCTATAAGTATGCTGCTTTAATTAGCTTTTATTTAAATCAAGGGTTGTTATGTTTTGTTTAAAAGTAATAAATTTATTGTGTTTATTCTGTTATTTATTTACTTTCATTTATTTATTGTCGTTAATTTATAAAATAAAATATTGTGTTCAATTGTAGTCTAAATATTTTCTTTTGTATTAATTACTTCATCAAAGACAAATCAACAAGTGAAAAAATGTTGAGTGCATTAGTTTCGGTGTATTGATATTGGCAAAACAAAAAGTTAGAATTTGTTTTTATTAATTGTTCTCTTTTACCTTGTAGACACTTTTATTTATGGATTTTATGATCAAATTAGAGCAAACAAAGAAAAGGTTTGTGTTATAATGACTAAACAAAACAAAAAAATGACCCACAAACTCGAATGCCCTAAATAAACCCAACAAATTGAAAGTCAAAGAGCAAAAAGCCATGTCTACAAGTATAGTATGACTTATTTTAATTACAAACAGTGTTCCCTTGTACCTTCAAAGTATTAAATGCCCTAGTCACATGACAGCAAAAATTGTTGCTAAAACTAGCTATTTTCTAATGTTTTATTTTTCCTCATATCTCTTTCTCATAATATTTGAACATTACTTATATTATTCATAAATATGTGTGATTCTACAGTAAAAAAAAACCGTGCAAGTTATCTATTACGATAATACTCATTTTTTGACATTTTTTTATCTTATTGGTCTGTTTCTAGAAGTCTAATTAATACTTTACTTAATTTGAATCCTATGCTTCATTAGTATTAATTTTAAGTACTTAATGCTTTTTACTCTGAAAGTCAAGTTAATGAATACTCAATTGTAACCCCTGGTATTATTAAGTTTAAATTAAAATCTCTAACTAAATTTTTTATACTATTTCTTTTACAAAGAAATTTTGAACTAAAAAGTTATAATTATGTGTGTGTTATGTGTACAGTCTGGTTTAATAAAATCATTCATTGAATATCCCATTGCAGCCAACATGGAAAAGTTTTTCTCCCCTTCTATGATGCAGTAACCTAAGTCCCCCCCCCCATTTCATCTCGTAACCTTGAGTTTTTCTCCTTACCATAACCTTCAGTTCCTCCCATCATACTTAATTGAACCTGAATTTTTCTCCCTTCCCTCTAGGTTGAAACCTTGAGTTTTCTCCCCCTATATTTTGTTGTAACCTTGAGTTTTCTCCCCCTATATTTTGTTGTAACCTTGAGTTTTCTCCCCTTTTATTTTCTCCCCCCTTTGTAACCTTAAGTTTTCTCCCCCTATATTTTTTGTAACCTTGAGTTTTCTCCCCCTATACTTTGTTGTAACCTTGAGTTTTCCCCCCTATTCTTTGTTGTAGCCTTGAGTTTTTATCCCCCCACCCATACTATATTATAACTAATGTGAGGTTGTTGAGCTTTAAACTTTTTTTAAGTTAAATATTGACAGCACAGATAACATAATCCTATCCGGCAAGATTGTCGACTTCCCTTTTCATCTACAAACAAAAAATGTCAAATCTAAATGTCTAACAATCAAATAATAATTGTGTACTTGAGTACATGTTATGTTATTAATTTTAGTTTCATGATTAAGTATGTTTTTAATAAGGTATTTTTATTATTGAATGATTCATACAGACTGTATGCATAACCCCTGTCAGGTATGATATTGTTGCTTCCTTTTTATTCTTTATCCTCAACGGTTTGTTATATATTACTTTAAAAATTAAACTAAGTACTAAAAATATTTGTATATTGTAAATTTGTAAAGTTAAAACCTTTGTCAACAAAATAATGTTTGATCCTAAAATATAAAAGATGACATTAATATTGTCATGTTAGTAAAATTGTTTTGGTTTATTTTTCCCTTTTTAAACCCTATAGTATAGCACACGGTTATAGTCAGTTGACAGTGTAGGAAAATAATGCAAGGGATCATTGGTTTCTCAACACTTTTTTCCCTCACTGTCAACTGATTATAACTCTGTTCCACACTGTAATAGCAAATAAAATGGATATTTTTTCCATTTGGAACCAAGGAAATAAAGGTCACAATAACTGGCCATATAATCCAAGACAGAATCATGGGTGTTCACCAAGGTCTACTGTAAAGCTCTTTGTCTTATTAATAACAATACAAGACTACCCCTGCCTGGGGCTGCTTTGCAAGTACATGGTTTATGTATTTTAGCTGTTTTTCTTAGTATTTTTGTACAGCACAAAACTACTAGTACAGCCAAAAAATTAGTAATTTCAAAATCTATTAGTGAAAAATATTTTTTACATAAAGTTATTATTAATGTCAAACGATAAAATTAGAAATAATGCTGTTAAAAAAGACAGACTTTGTTTAACTTACATAGTAGTATGTGTGTGAGTGTTTGATTTCAGCCTAATCCATTACCTTTGGTTGTTGAAAGATTTTTTTTCTAATTCATTATATTCATGCACTATATAGATAATGTATATAACCCGTGACTTCAACTTCTGTTTATATTATGATATATATATATACAGGGTGGAACATTTCAGATGCACACCCCCTGCTAAAATGGTTATAAATGGAGATAGAGAGTCGGGAAAAGTCTCCACCCCTAGGTAATCGACCTCAGTGACCTCAAATATGTCATTATTTTTTTGGTAACTATTTGGCAAATATGGTAATTTTATTACCAAAATAGTAATTCTCGGTAACTTAAAAAGTTAAATTAGAGCATACCATGATATGAACATTTTTGAAAACTACATTATGTTCTGAGAAATTTGATACCAATATCATAAAATTCCGGTAATTTTTCTACGACCTATTGTGTAACATACATACACACTTTTTATGCTTGAAAATTATTATATTTTGGAACAACAAAATGCACCCCCCTGCTAAAATGGTTAAAAATGGAGATAGAGAGTCGGGAAAAGTCTCCACCCCTAGGTAATCGACCTCAGTGACCTCAAATATGTCATTATTTTTTTGGTAACTATTTGGCAAATATGGTAATTTTATTACCCAAAATAGTAATTCCTCGGTAACTTTAAAACGTTAAATTAGAGCATACCATGATATGAACATTTTGAAAACTACATTATGTTCTGAGAAATTTGATACCAATCATAAAATTCCGGTAATTTTTCTACGACCTATTGTGTAACATACCACACACATTTATGCTTGAAAATTATTATATTTTTGGAACAACAAAATGCACACCCCCTGCTAAAATGGTTAAAAATGGAGATAGAGAGTCGGGAAAAGTCTCCACCCCTAGGTAATCGACCTCAGTGACCTCAAATATGTCATTATTTTTTTGGTAACTATTTTGGCAAATATGGTAATTTATTACCCAAAATAGTAATCCTCGGTAACTTTAAAACGTTTAAATTAGAGCATACCATGATATGAACATTTTGAAAACTACATTATGTTCTGAGAAATTTGATACCAATATCAAAAATTCCGGTAATTTTTCTACGACCTATTGTGTAACATACATACACACATTTATGCTTGAAAATTATTATATTTTTGGAACAACAAAATGCACACCCCCTGCTAAAATGGTTAAAAATGGAGATAGAGAGTCGGGAAAAGTCTCCACCCCTAGGTAATCGACCTCAGTGACCTCAAATATGTCATTATTTTTTTGGTAACTATTTGGCAAATATGGTAATTTTATTACCCAAAATAGTAATTCCTCGGTAACTTTAAAAAGTTAAATTAGAGCATACCATGATATGAACATTTTTGAAAACTACATTATGTTCGAGAAATTGATACCAATATCATAAATTCCGGTAATTTCTACGACCTATTGTGTAACAGATTTTTTAAATGATAATTTAGATAACTATAAAGTCAACCTTAAAATTAAAAAACCTAATCCTGAATAGTGGATAGTTTTATGTTGCATGTTTTTATTATTGGTTTTTTCGTATTTTTTATTTAAAAAAAGGCTGTTTTTAAGTAAGACAGTATTTTGTTACATTGATATTATTTGTGAATAGCACTTTAAGGATTGTATAGTTTTTTTATATATTTTAATTTGTCATTTATTTAATTCCTGTAAAAGGTCAAAAAATAAAGATATTTATTTAAATATTTATTTATTTATTTAAATTACATACACACTGTTATGTTTGAAAAATTGCCAGAAGGGTAATAAATTTATTTTTACTAGTAACTTACATATTATTAACTCTTGAAGAATAATTTTATTATGTTCGGATAAATTTGTTTGTGTTTTTTATTTTTTAAAATGGTTCTTATAATATTTATAAGGTAATAGTTATTTACTCAACTAGAAAGGGAAGGACTCTTACCTCGAGGTCCAGTTGGAAAATTGAGTTTTAAGTAGAAACGTTATTAAGGAATTGGTAACGTTCCTTAATTGGTAACTTTGCTTGGACTTTTACGTATCACATTGATGTTAATACTCCCTGATTTAAATTATCGATTTCATTTGATGAAACTTCATTTGCTGTTTGCTAAACATTTTCAACAACCGAATGCAAGGCTAGTTAAAAACAACAACAAAAAATATTTGGCGCGAAGGTGATCCTAATCAAAATTAGGATAGACATTATTTTGGCTGCTTGTTTTTTTATTTGCAATATTTATTGATAAAGATATAAGTAAACTTAGGAAAATCTTATTGAGATAAGAATGTAATGTTTACTTTCAGTCGCTATTTTTATAAAACTAATTTACTAGACCCAACAAAATAAATTTAACGCTTTATAATTAATTGACCCTTGTTTGTTTTTAAATACCTAATAAATACTTTTGATAATAAATAAATTGTTTTATATGAGAAAAATAATTTAATCTTTCATCAGGACTCTGTTGAAAGAGGTTTGTTCACTTTTTTATACATTTTTGCTCTTCACTTTTGTGCATCTTTTTCATCATGCCTTCTTACTCAAGTATTGAGTTTAGAGACATGCTTGTTGTGTATGGAGAAGCTAGATTAAGTGGAAAGAGCTGCAGCTCGAACATATCGAGAGCGGTATCCTGATCGGCGCCATCCTCACCGGCAGTTGTTTCGCGCTTATACGAGAGATCGGGTATAAGTGGTGCATTTGCTGGGCATACGAACCAAAATAGACCACGGCCTTCCTGCAACGACAACCTTGTTACTGGTGTTTTGGCATACGTTGCGGCTTATCCTCATGCTAGCAGCAGGGAGATAGCTGAGGAATGTGGTAGCAACCACACTACCATCCAGCGAATTCTTCGTGGAAATGAATTTCATCCTTTTAAAATACATCTCACCAGGCTGTCACCCCAGGTGACTACGTTAAAAGGATGGAGTTTTGTGAGTGGGCCAAAGAGAAGCTGGAGGCAGATAACACGTTTTTTAGTAAACGAGTGCTATGGACTGACGAGGCTACATTTTTCAGCGATGGTAGTGTAAATAGACACAATTTACACTATTATAGCGATGTGAACCCTCACTGGCTGAGAGAAGTGGATTCTCAACACCGGTGGTCTGTTAACACCTGGTGTGGGATCATCAGTGGCCAGATAATTGGTCCATATTTTTTTGACAGAGCGCTTAATGGAAGAATGTTTTTAGATTTTCTGGAAAATGAACTTCCAGTACTCACTGAGCACCTTCCAATGCGTCTTTCGTCAATCAATGTGGATCCAACTTGATGGTGCGCCGGCTCACTTCTCTCGGGAGTTAGGGAGCACTTGGATCAGGAGTTTCATAGAAGATGGATAGGCCGAGAGGTAATGTGCATGGCCCCCTAGATCTCCGGATCTTACACCCTTGGATTTTTACCTTGGGGCCGTCTTAAAAGATTGGTTTTATAAGGAGAGACCAACAACTCCAGAAAATATGAAGGGCTAATAAGAATTGCCATTTCCTCACTATCCCCGCGCGAGATAAATTTAGCCCTAAGATCATTTAGCAATAGAATCAGACGATGTCAGCCAGAAAATGGGCAACACTTTTGAACACCTTTCCTGAATAACCTAAATTTCTTAATTTTCCTATATCTTTATCTAGTAATCCTAGACCTCTCCTCAATCCTATCTAAGTCCTAAATTTATTATTTATTCTAAGTTATTAACCTATCTATAAAGTTTACCGTATCCATCTACTCCCCTCCCCAAATCTCTTCAAAAACTAATTTATAACTATCTAATCTATCTCAAATATCACATTCTATCTACTCTCCCCAAATCTATTTAAAAACTAATTATAACTATCTAATCTATCTCAAACATCACATCTATCTACTCCCCCCCCAAATCTCTTCAAAAACTAATTTATAACTATCTAATCTATCTCAAATATCACATCTATCTACTCCCTCCCCAAAATCTATTTAAAACTAATTTTATAACTATCTAAATCTATCTCAAACATCACATTCTAATTTACTCCCTCCCCCCCCAAAATTCTTTCAAAAATAATTTATAATATCTAATTATCTCAAATATCACTCTATCTACTCCCCCCCCCCCCCAAAATCTTACAAAAAATAATTTAAAACTATTAATCTATCTCAAATATGACATTATCTACTCCCCCCCCTCTATACAAAAAATAATTTAAAACTATTTATCTATCTCAAATATGACATCTATTTCCCCCCCCAATCTACTCAAAAATTATTTATAGGTTCTAATCTATCCAAATATCACATTATCTACAACCCCACCCCCTCCATCCCAAATAATCTACTCAAAAACTTATTTCTAACTCTCTAATCTATAACTCTATCTGCTATGAATGTATGTTACACAATAGGTCGTTAGAAAAATTACCGGAGTTTTATGATATTGGTATCAATTCTCAGAACATAATAAGGTTTTAAAAATGTTCATATCATGGTATGCTCAAATTTAACTTTTTAAGTTACCGAGGAATTACTATTTGGGTAATAAAATTACCATATTTGCCAAATAGTTACCAAAAAAATAATACATATTTGAGGTCACTGAGGTCGATTACCTTAGGGTGGGAGACTTTTCCGACTCTCTATCTCCATTTTTAACCATTTTAGCAGGGGGTGTGCATTTTGTTGTTCCAAAAATATGGTAATTTTAAAGCATAAAAGTGTGTATGTATGTTACACAATAGGTCGTAGAAAAATTACCGGAGTTTTATGATATTGGTATCAAATTTCTCCAGAACATAATGTAGTTTTTCAAAAAATGTTCATATCATGGTATGCTCTATTTAACTTTTTAAAGTTTACCGAGGAATTACTATTTTGGGTAATAAAATTACCATATTTGCCAAATAGTTACCAAAAAATAATGACATATTTGAGGTCACTGAGGTCGATACCTAGGGTGGAGACTTTTCCAGACTCTCTATCTTCATTTTTAACCATTTTAGCAGGGGTGGCATTTTGTTGTTCCAAAAATATGGTAATTTTAAAGCATAAAAGTGTGTATGTTGGTACACATAGGTCGTAGAAAATTACCGGAATTTTATTTGAAATATTTGGTATTCCAAAATTTCTTCAGAGCATAATGTTGTGTTTTCAAAAATGTTATATATGGTATGCTCTAATTTAACTTTTTAAAGTTACCGAGGAATTACTATTTTGGGTAATAAAATTTACCATATTTTGCCAAATAGTTACCAAAAAAAATGAATATTTGAGGTCACTGAGGTCGATTACCTAGGGGGAGACTTTCCCGACCTCTATCTCCATTTTATTTTAACCATTTTAGCAGGGGGTGTGGCATTTTGTTGTTCCAAAAATATAATAATTTTCAAGCATAAAAGTGTGTATGTGATGTTACACAATAGGTCGTAGAAAAATTACCGAAATTTTATTGATATTGGTATCAAATTTCTCAGAACATAATGTAGTTTTCAAAAAATGTTCATATCATGGTATGCTCTAATTTACTTTTTAAAGTTACGAGGGAATTACTATTTTGGGTATAAAATTACCATATTTGCCAAATAGTTACCAAAAAAATAATGACATATTTGAGGTCACTGAGGTCGATTACCTAGGGTGGAGACTTTTCCGACTCTCTATCTCATTTTTAACCATTTTAGCAGGGGTGTGCATTTTGTTGTTCCAAAAATATAATAATTTTCAGCATAAAAGTGTGTATGTATGTTAACAATAGGTCGTAGAAAAAATTACCGGAATTTTATGATATTGGTATCAAATTTCTCAGAAATAATGTAGTTTTCAAAAATGTTCATATCATGGTCTGCTCTAATTTAACTTTTTAAAGTTACCGAGGAATTACTATTTTGGGTAATAAATTACCATATTTGCAAATAGTTACAAAAAAATAATGACATATTTGAGGTCATGAGGTCGATTACCTAGGGGAGACTTTTTCCCGACTCTCTATCTCCATTTTTAACCATTTTAGCAGGGGGTGTGCATTTTTGTTGTTCCAAAAATATAATAATTTTCAAGCATAAAGTGTGTATGTATGTTACACAATAGGTCGTAGAAAAATTACCGGAATTTTATGATATTGGTATCAAATTTCTCAGAATATAATGTAGTTTTCAAAAATGTTCATATCATGGTATGCTCTAATTTAACTTTTTAAAGTTACCGAGGAATTACTATTTTGGGTAATAAAATTACTATTTGCCAAATAGTTACCAAAAAAATAATGACATATTTGAGGTCACTGAGGTCGATTACCTAGGGGTGGAGACTTTTCCCGACTCTCTATCTCCATTTTTAACCATTTTAGCAGGGGGTGTGCATTTTGTTTGTTCCAAAAAATATGGTAATTTAAAGCATAAAAGTGTGTATGTATGGTACACAATAGGTCGTAGAAAAATTACCGGGTTTTATGATATTGGTATCAAATTTCTCAGAACATAATTGTAGTTTTCAAAATGTTTCATTCCATGGTATGCTCTAATTTAACTTTTTAAGTTACGAGGAATACTATTTGGGTAATAAATTACCATATTTGCCAAATAGTTACCAAAAAAAATGACATATTTGAGGTCACTGAGTCGATTACCTAGGGGTGGAGACTTTTCCCGACTCTCTATCTCCATTTTTAACCATTTTAGCAGGGGGTGTGCATTTTGTTGTTCCAAAAATATAATAATTTTCAAGCAAAAGTGTGTATGTTGTTACACAATAGGTCGTAGAAAATTACCGGAATTTATGATATTGGTATCAAATTTCTCAGAATAATGTAGTTTTCAAAAATGTTCATTTATCATGGTATGCTCTAATTTTTAACTTTTTAAAGTTACCGAGGAATTACTATTTTGGGTAAAAAATTTACCATATTTGCAAATAGTTACCAAAAAATAATGACATATTTGAGGTCACTGAGGTCGATACTAGGGGTGGAGACTTTTCCGACTCTCTATCTCCATTTTATAACCATTTTAGCAGGGGGTGTGCATTTTTGTTGTTCCAAAAATATAATAATTCAAGCATAACAGTGTGTATGTATGTTACACAATAGGTTCGTAGAAAAAATTACCGGAATTTTATGATATTGGTATCAAATTTCTCAGAACATAATGTAGTTTTCAAAATGTTCATTATCATGGTATGCTCTAATTTAACTTTTAAGTTACGAGGAATTACTATTTTGGGTAATAAATTACCATATTTGCCAAATAGTTACCAAAAAAATAATGACATTTTGAGGTCATGAGGTCGATTTACCTAGGGGTGGAGACTTTTCCCGACTCTCTATCTCCATTTTTTAACCATTTTAGCAGGGGTGTGTGTTTTGTTGTTCCAAAATATATAATTTTCAAGCATAAAGTGTGTATGTATGTTACACAATAGGTCGTAGAAAAATTACCGGAATTTTATGATATTGGTATCAAATTTCTCAGAACATATGTAGTTTTTCAAAATGTTCATATCATGGTATGTCTAATTTAACTTTTTAAAGTTACGAGGGAATTACTATTTTGGGTAATAAAATTACCATATTTGCCAATAGTTACCAAAAAAATAATGAATATTTTGAGGTCACTGAGGTCGATTACCTAGGGGTGGACTTTTCCCGACTCTCATCTCCATTTTTAACCATTTTGCAGGGGTGTGCATTTTGTTGTTCCAAAATATAATAATTTTCAAGCATAAAAGTGTGTATTGTATGTTACACAATAGGTCGTAGAAAATTACCGAATTTTATGATATTGGTATCAATTTCTCAGAACATAATGTAGTTTTCAAAATGTTCATATCATGGTATGCTCTCTAATTTAACTTTTTAAAGTTACCGAGGAATTACTATTTTGGGTAATAAAATTACCATATTTGCCAAATAGTTACCAAAAAAAAATAATGACATATTTGAGGTCACTGAGGTCGATTACCTAGGGGTGGAGACTTTTCCCCGACTCTCTATCTCCATTTTTTAACCATTTTAGCAGGGGTGTGCATCTGAAATGTTCCACCCGTATTATATATATATATATATATATATATATATATATATATATATATTATATATATATAGATATATATATATAATTTATATATATATATATATATATTATATATATATATATATATATATATATATATATATATATATATATATTATATATATATATATATATATATATATATATTATATATATATATATATATATATTATATATATATATATATATATATATATATATATATATTATATATATACAGTCGGAAGTTTCGATTGTTAATAAATAACTAGATTTTTTAAAAAAAGATTAAAAATTTATTGAACACTAAGTCTTAATTAAACAAACACTAACATGAACTGGACAATTACACATAGACTTTATACGGTAAAATGACAAAGTGAATTGTGTTCGAGGGCTTTTATATCCTCGTACTCTGTGCTTACACACGCACATTGTAATAGTACTAGTGTGCTTACTTATTAGTTTATATGATCATAACACCTCCCCCCTTAAGTTGAAGATTTGGGGCAGAATGACCAAAATCTGAAATTTTTATATTTTTCTCCATCCACCTTTGATTGGGGTGTTCTCTTTCTTTTATTTTATGGTTTAAACAGTATAAGCATACTAATACTATTATCACAACTAGTATAGTTAACAACACATTATAAACATCAAATCTTTTGAAGTTAATTGGTGAAGATACATAAGCTAACATTTCCTTTTGTTTTTTAAGCTCATTGTTGAAACTTTCCAAATGTAGACTTATCGGATCGAGTTGAACCGACATTTGTTTATTATTTAGGGACAACGAATTTGGCATGAAGATTTGGGGTATATCTATATTCTTAAATTTCTCATTAGCGTTAGAAACGTTTGTAAATATAATTGCCAAATGAGATTTTACAGAGGTCGTTTAATTCTATCAGATAAGTACCATTTAAGTAGTACAGATTTTTGACTGAATTGCATTCTTCGGTAACGAGTGTTTTCCGAGTTGCAATTATCCATTTATTGACGTCTATCTTATTAACATATGTATCGGAAATATTAACTTGTGTTATATGACATAAATGATTTATATCTTTGTGTTGTATCAGATTTACTTCACAGAATTGATTTTTACTATTGATTTTGGCTATTAAAATATTGTTACACATATATTTCCTTCCAAAATTTTTTACAAATTACATTAGAGAAAGAAAAACTATCTTCATTTAATAACAAATAATTATTACTAGGAATAATGGTTCTATAAAATGTTTGTATTTTACTAATAACTGGTATAGATATAAGATGATAATAATCAAATTCTCTATTACTTATAAGTGGGATTTCTAGTATAAACACTATTCTACTATTCTTAATATAAGACTTAACAGTAATTAAACTTTCTAATAACATTATATTTTCAAGAGAAGGCTTTATAGGAAATTCAGTTTCTGTTAATTGCCTTTGGCCTTATTTAACATTGGGATAAGTTCGGTTGGTTTGATTATTGAATTATGAAAAATACTCAATTTAGCAAAAGTCATTGCTACTTCTAAGTCTTCCAAGGCATATAAAATCTGAAAGTTATTATAGATTTGTTGCACGGCAATGTGAAAGGCGAATTGGTGGTGCATTGTTTTGGCGTTACTATTATTTAACATGTCGTTAATAACGGCTTCTAGGATTTTTTGATTGTGTGATAAGGTTTTTATATTTTTCTCAAATTCAGTTGTAATGTTTTCATAAACGGTTATCTGTGCTTTGACCATATGAAACATGTCGTTTTTTTTTACTTAAGTCATTTAAAAGCTTATCGTATTTTAAGGCGTCGTTATCATCTAAGTTACCTGTTAATATTTTTATAACTGATCCCAGTCCATTTATCAAACCTCTTTTCTGTCTGGGTCGGTTATCACTTCCATAAGATAAGTCGAGTAAGGGGTTAATTTGAGATAATCTTTCTTTTACTTTATTATGAATTATGTCTGTTTGTTTGAAAGGATTGTCGTGCTGTAGAAATGTACTATTTTCTGCTGACAACTTGATGTTTGTGTAAAATAGTTGCAAGGCTAAATATTCTTTTGTAATCTTTTCTGTCTCATAAATTCTAATAAAAGTCCAGTGGTCCTGTTGGTTTACTGCTTTGCCTAATCTGATCGGTATCAGTCCTGGGTTCTGTGTCAAGTCGGTTTTTGTGAATTTACCCTCGACTTTGACGTTGAAGGCTGTTCCAATAGTTCTGTAACAGGTGGAATTTTCAACTCTTTCATGTGAACAATAATAATTTTGTTTGTTTCTTTATTTTTAACTTTTATTCTATTGTGCTCTAGCAACGCTAGGATCTCGTAAGGGCCTATGAATCTATTATTCTTTTTATTTCGAGCTTTAGGGTTTTGCCTATATACTGTCTGTCCAATATGAAACCTATCATTATTATCGTCTGTTGAATTAATCTTATCGATTATTTTTCTTTTTATCTATTGTTTTGTTTTTGACTTCATCGTAAACCTTTTCGAGACGAGTTTTATGATTTTCTATGTAATTAGTGAAAAACTGTTTTGGTACAAATATTTCATTAGGATTTCTAGATTGAGAATGACCGAATGCTAGCTCGAATGGAGTGTAATCGGTGACGCTATTAATACTACTATTATATGCTATAATAGCATAGTAAATGAGGTTTGTTTTCTCTCCTTTACAAGAAGGAGTTTCTTGCAATAGTCTGAGATGTTCTATTAGAGTGCTGTGAAATCTCTCGATTACACCATTACTCTCGTGGTGGTTTATTGTAGTAAAATGCACATTTATTTGGTGGAGTTTTAACATATCTTTTACTACCTCGTTTTGAACTCAGAACCTTGGTCTAGTGTTATTGTCTTAGGCACACCGAAGGATGCAAAGTATTTTACAAGGGCTTCACTTATGTGAATAGCCGTTTTGCCAATTATTGGTACGGCTTGTGCGAATTTAGTAAAAGCGTCGATTAATGTTAAATAGTGAAGTCCATCGAAGGTAAAAGTGTCAATATGAACGATTTCGAACGGTCTAGATGCTGTTTCAGTTAGTAATAACTGAGAGAACGGTTTCTGTCTAGAGTATTTTGCTCGATGGCATAGTTCACAGATATTTATTATGTCGGAAACGGATTTTTCATGCCTTTCCAATAATATAATTTTTGTATGGCTTTTAGCGTTTCAGTAATACCTCTATGGTTTGATTTTGATACGTGATAATTTTGAATTATTTCGATTTGTTCATTTTTATCTGTTATGGTGCTAACTCGCTTTGTGCATTTTATTAATTTTAATTTTTCCAGAAAGTATTTTAAATAAACCTTACAAAATGACCTGTATAATAAATCTTGTATGAAATATAAATAATATGTTGGGGCCGGACAGGTATATGTTTTTAAAAAGTCAAGAATAGTTTTTCATTATTT
>JACMZG010001908.1:58559038-58604602 GCA_018340805.1 Microvelia longipes
TAGATAACTATAAAGTCAACTTAAATTAAAAAAAACCTAATCCTGAATAGTGGATAGTTTTATGTTGCATGTTTTTATTATTGGTTTTTTCGTATTTATTTTATTTAAAAAAAGGCTGTTTTTAAGTAAGAACAGTATTTTGTTATACATTGATATTATTTGTGAATGCACTTTAAGGATTGTATAGTTTTTTATATGTATTTTAATTGTCATTTATTTAATTCCTGTAAAAGGTCAAAAATAAAGATATTTATTTAAATATTTATTTATTTATTTAAAAATACATACACACTGTTATGTTTGAAAAATTGCCAGAAGGGGTATAAATTTTTTTTTTACTAGTAACTTACATATTATTAACTCTTGAAGAATAATTTTATTATGTTCGGATAAATTTGTTTGTTTTTATTTTTTTAAAATGGTTCTTATAATATTATTATAAGGTAATAGTTATTTACTCAACTAGAAAGGGAAGGACTCTTTACCTCGAGGTCCAGTTGGAAAATTGAGTTTAAGTAGAAACGTTATTAAGGAATTGGTAACGTTCCTTAATTGGTAACTTTTCTTGGACTTTTACGTATCACATTGATGTTTAATACTCCCTGATTTAAATTATCGATTTCATTTGATGAAACTTCATTTGCTGTTTTGCTAAACATTTTCAACAACCGAATGCAAGGCTAGTTAAAAACAAACAAAAAATATTTGGCGCGAAGGTGATCCTAATCAAAATTTAGGATAGACATTATTTTGGCTGCTTGTTTTATTTATTTGCAATATTTATGATAAAGATATAAGTAAACTTAGGAAAATCTTATTGAGATAAGAATGTAATGTTTACTTTCAGTCGCTATTTTTATAAACTAATTTACTAGACCCAACAAAAAAAATTTTAACGCTTTATAATTAATTGACCCTTGTTCTTGTTTTAATACCTAATAAATACTTTTGATAATAAATAAATTGTTTTATAGAGAAAAATAATTTAATCTTTCATCAGACTCTGTTTGAAAGAGGTTTGTTCACTTTTTTATACATTTTTGCTCTTCACTTTTGTGCATCTTTTTTATCATGCCTTCTTACTCAAGTATTGAGTTTAGAGACATGCTTTTGTTATGGAGAAGCTAGATTAAGTGGAAGAGCTGCAGCTCGAACATATCGAGAGCGGTATCCTGATCGGCGCCATCCTCACCGGCAGTTGTTTCGCGCTTATACGAGAGATCGGGTATAAGTGGTGCATTTGCTGGGCATACGAACCAAAATAGACCACGGCCTTCCTGCAACGACAACCTTGTTACTGGTGTTTTGGCATACGTTGCGGCTTATCCTCATGCTAGCAGCAGGGAGATAGCTGAGGAATGTGGTAGCAACCACACTACCATCCAGCGAATTCTTCGTGGAAATGAATTTCATCCTTTTAAAATACATCTCACCTCTCACCCCCAGGTGACTACGTTAAAAGGATGGAGTTTGTGAGTGGGCCAAAGAGAAGCTGGAGGCAGATAACACGTTTTTTAGTAAACGAGTGCTATGGACTGACGAGGCTACATTTTTCAGCGATGGTAGTGTAAATAGACACAATTTACACTATTATAGCGATGTGAACCCTCACTGGCTGAGAGAAGTGGATTCTCAACACCGGTGGTCTGTTAACACCTGGTGTGGGATCATCAGTGGCCAGATAATTGGTCCATATTTTTTTACAGAGCGCTTAATGGAAGAATGTTTTTAGATTTTCTGGAAAATGAACTTCCAGTACTCACTGAGCACCTTCCAATGCGTCTTCGTCAATCAATGTGGATCCAACTTGATGGTGCGCCGGCTCACTTCTCTCGGGGAGTTAGGGAGCACTTGGATCAGGAGTTTCATAGAAGATGGATAGGCCGAGAGGTACATGTGCATGGCCCCCTAGATCTCCGGATCTTACGCCCTTGGATTTTTACCTTTGGGGCCGTCTTAAAGATATGGTTTATAAGGAGAGACCAACCTCTCCAGAAAATATGAAGAAATGCCATTTCCTCACTATCCCGCCGCGAGATAAATTTAGCCCTAAGATCATTTAGCAATAGAATCAGACGATGTCAGCAAGAAAATGGGCAACACTTTGAACACCTTTCCTGAAATAACCTAAATTTCTTAATCCTTTCCTATATCTTATATCTAGTAATCCTAGACCTCTCCTCAAATCCTATCTAAGTCCTAAATTATTATTTATTTCTAAGTTATTAACCTATCTATAAAGTTTACCGTATCATCTACTCCCCTCCCAAATCTCTTCAAAAACTAATTTATAACTATCTAATCTATCTCAAATATCACATTCTATCTACTCCTCCCCAAATCTATTTAAAAACTAATTTTATAACTATCTAATCTATCTCAAACATCATCTATCTACTCCCCCCCCAAATCTCTTCAAAAACTATTTATAACTATCTAATCTATCTCAAATATCACATCTATCTACTCCCTCCCCAAATCTACTTTAAAACTAATTATAACTATCTAATCTATCTCAAACATCACATCTATCTACTCCCCTCCCCCCCCAAAATCTTTCAAAAACTAATTTATAACTATCTAATCTATCTCAAATATCACATCTATCTACTCCCCCCCCCCCCCACATCTAAACAAAAAATAATTTAAAACTATTAATCTATCTCAAATATACATCTATCTACTCCCCCCCCCAAATCTATACAAAAAATAATTTAAAACTATTTAATCTATCTCAAATATGACATCTATCTACTCCCCCCAAATCTACTCAAAAATTATTTATAGGTATCTAATCTATCTCAAATATCACATCTATCTACACCCCACCCCCTCCATCCCAAATAATCTACTCAAAAACTTATTCTAACTCTCTAATCTATAACTCTATCTGCTATGAATGTATGTTACACAATAGGTCGTAGAAAAATTACCGGAGTTTTATGATATTGGTATCAAACTTCTCAGAACATAATAAGGTTTTAAAAAATGTTCATATCATGGTATGCTCAAATTTAACTTTTTAAAGTTACCGAGGAATTACTATTTGGTAATAAAATTACCATATTTGCCAAATAGTTACCAAAAAAATAATGACATATTTGAGGTCACTGAGGTCGATTACCTAGGGTGGAGACTTTTTCCCGACTCTCTATCTCCATTTTAACCATTTTAGCAGGGGGTGTGCATTTGTTGTTCCAAAATATGGTAATTTTAAAGCATAAAAGTGTGTATGTATGTTACACAATAGGTCGTAGAAAAAATTACCGGAGTTTTATGATATTGGTATCAAATTTCTCAGAACATAATGTAGTTTTTCAAAAATGTTCATATCATGGTATGCTCTATTTAACTTTTTAAAGTTACCGAGGAATTACTATTTTGGGTAATAAAATTACCATATTTGCCAAATAGTTACCAAAAAATAATGACATATTTTGAGGTCACTGAGGTCGATTACCTAGGGGTGGAGACTTTTCCCGACTCTCTATCTTCATTTTTAACCATTTTAGCAGGGGTGTGCATTTTGTTGTTCCAAAAATATGGTAATTTTAAAGCATAAAAGGTGTATGTATGGTACACAATAGGTCGTAGAAAAATTACCGGAAATTTTATGATATTGGTATCAAAATTTCTCAGAACATAATGTGTTTCAAAAAATGTTCATATCATGGTATGCTCTAATTTAACTTTTTAAAGTTACCGAGGAATTACTATTTTGGGTAATAAAATTACCATATTTGCCAAATAGTTACCAAAAAAATAATGACATATTTGAGGTCACTGAGGTCGATTACCTAGGGGTGGGACTTTCCCGACTCTCTATCTCCATTTTTAACCATTTTAGCAGGGGGTGTGCATTTTGTTGTTCCAAAAATATAATAATTTTCAAGCATAAAAGTGTGTATGTATGTTACACAATAGGTCGTAGAAAAATTACCGGAATTTTA
The DNA here is from genome assembly GCA_018340805.1 of Microvelia longipes. Taxonomy (NCBI): domain Eukaryota; kingdom Metazoa; phylum Arthropoda; class Insecta; order Hemiptera; family Veliidae; genus Microvelia; species Microvelia longipes. The sequence continues at coordinate 58,562,989 of JACMZG010001908.1, forward strand.
TGATATTGGTATCAAATTTCTCAGAACATAATGTAGTTTTCAAAAATGTTCATATCATGGTATGCTCTAATTTAACTTTTTAAAGTTACCGAGGAATTACTATTTTGGGTAATAAAATTACCATATTTGCCAAATAGTTACCAAAAAAATAATGACATATTTTGAGGTCACTGAGGTCGATACCTAGGGGTGGAGACTTTTCCCGACTCTCTATCTCCATTTTTAACCATTTTAGCAGGGGGTGTGCATTTTGTTGTTCCAAAAATATAATAATTTTCAAGCATAAAAGTGTGTATGTATGTTACACAATAGGTCGTAGAAAAATTACCGGAATTTTATGATATTGGTATCAAATTTCTCAGAACATAATGTAGTTTTCAAAAATGTTCATATCATGGTATGCTCTAATTTAACTTTTTAAAGTTACCGAGGAATTACTATTTTTGGGTAATAAAATTACCATATTTGCCAAATAGTTACAAAAAAATAATGACATATTTGAGGTCACTGAGGTCGATTACCTAGGGGTGGAACTTTTCCCGACTCTCTATCTCCATTTTTAACCATTTTAGCAGGGGGTGTGCATTTTGTTGTTCCAAAAATATAATAATTTTCAAGCATAAAGTGTGTATGTATGTTACACAATAGGTCGTAGAAAAATTACCGGAATTTTATGATATTGGTATCAAATTTTCTCAGAATATAATGTAGTTTTCAAAAATGTTCATATCATGGTATGCTCTAATTTAACTTTTTAAAGTTACCGAGGAATTACTATTTTGGGTAATAAAATTACCATATTTGCCAAATAGTTACCAAAAAAATAATGACATATTTGAGGTCACTGAGGTCGATTACCTAGGGGTGGAGACTTTTCCCGACTCTTTATCTTCATTTTTAACCATTTTAGCAGGGGGTGTGCATTTTGTTGTTCCAAAAATATGGTAATTTTAAAGCATAAAAGTGTGTATGTATGGTACACAATAGGTCGTAGAAAAATTACCGGGTTTTATGATATTGGTATCAAATTTCTCAGAACATAATGTAGTTTTAAAAATGTTTCATTCATGGTATGCTCTAATTTAACTTTTTAAAGTTACGAGGAATTACTATTTTGGGTAATAAAATTACCATATTTGCCAAATAGTTACCAAAAAAATGACATATTTGAGGTCACTGAGGTCGATTACTAGGGGTGGAGACTTTTCCCGACTCTCTATCTCCATTTTTAACCATTTTAGCAGGGGTGTGCATTTTTGTTGTTCCAAAAATATAATAATTTTCAAGCATAAAGTGTGTATGTATGTTACACAATAGGTCGTAGAAAAATTACCGGAATTTTATGATATTGTATCAAATTTCTCAGAAATAATGTAGGTTTTCAAAAATGTTCATATCATGGTATGCTCTAATTTAACTTTTTAAAGTTACCGAGGAATTACTATTTTGGGTAATAAAATTACCATATTTGCCAAATAGTTACCAAAAAATAATGACATATTTGAGGTCACTGAGGTCGATTACTAGGGGTGGAGACTTTTCCCGACTCTCTATCTCCATTTTAACCATTTTAGCAGGGGGTGTGCATTTTGTTGTTCCAAAATATATAATTTTTCAAGCATAAAAGTGTGTATGTATGTTACACAATAGGTCGTAGAAAAATTACCGGAATTTTATGATATTGGTATCAAATTTCTCAGAACATAATGTAGTTTTCAAAATGTTCATATCATGGTATGCTCTAATTTAACTTTTAAAAGTACCGAGGAATTACTATTGGGTAATAAATTACCATATTTGCCAAATAGTTACCAAAAAAATAATGACATATTTGAGGTCACTGAGGGTCGATTACCTAGGGGTGGAGACTTTTCCCGACTCTATCTCCATTTTTAACCATTTTAGCAGGGGGTGTGCATTTTGTTGTTCCAAAAATATATAATTTTCAAGCATAAAAGTGTGTATGTATGTTACACAATAGGTCGTAGAAAAATTACCGGAATTTTATGATATTGGTATCAAAATTTCTCAGAACATAATGTAGTTTCAAAATGTTCATATCATGGTATGCTCTAATTTAACTTTTTAAAGTTACGAGAATTACTATTTTGGGTAATAAAATTACCATATTTGCCAAATAGTTACCAAAAAAATAATGACATATTTGAGGTCACTGAGGTCGATTACCTAGGGGTGGAGACTTTTCCGACTCTATCTCCATTTTTAACCATTTTAGCAGGGGTGTGCATTTTGTTGTTCCAAAAATATAATAATTTTCAAGCATAAAAGTGTGTATGTATGTTACACAATAGGTCGTAGAAAAATTACCGGAATTTTATGATATTGTATCAAATTTCTCAGAACATAATGTAGTTTTCAAAATGTTCATATCATGGTATGCTCTAATTTAACTTTTTAAAGGTTACCGAGGAATTACTATTTTGGGTAATAAAATTACCATATTTGCCAAATAGTTACCAAAAAAATAATGACATATTTGAGGTCACTGAGGTCGATTACCTAGGGGTGGAGACTTTTCCCGACTCTCTATCTCCATTTTTAACCATTTTAGCAGGGGGTGTGCATCTGAAATGTTCACCCTGTATTATATATATATATATATATATATATATATATATATATATATATATATATATATATATATATATATATATATATATATATATATATATATATATATATATATATATATATATATATATATATATATATATTATATATATATATATATATATATATATATATATATAATATATATAATATATTATATATATATATATATATATATATATATATTATATATATATATATATATATATATATATACAGTCGGAGTTTCGATTGTTAATAAATAACTAGATTTTTTTAAAAAAGATTAAAAATTTATTGAACACTAAGTCTTAATTAAACAAACACTAACATGAACTGGACAATTACACATAGACTTTATACGGTAAAATGACAAAGTGAATTGTGTTCGAGGGCTTTTATATCCTCGTACTCTGTGCTTACACACGCACCTTGTAATAGTACTAGTGTGCTTACTTATTAGTTTATATGATCATAACACCTCCCCCCTTAAGTTGAAGATTTGGGGCAGAATGACCAAAATCTGAAATTTTTATATTTTCTCCATCCACCTTTGATTGGGGTGTTTCTCTTTCTTTTATTTTATGGTTTAAACAGTATAAGCATACTAATACTATTATCACAACTAGTATAGTTAACAACACATTATAAACATCAAATCTTTTGAAGTTAATTGGTGAAGATACATAAGCTAACATTTCCTTTTGTTTTTTAAGCTCATTGTTGAAACTTTCCAAATGTAGACTTATCGGATCGAGTTGAACCGACATTTGTTTATTATTTAGGGACAACGAATTTGGAATTAAGATTTGGGGTATATCTATATTCTTAAATTTCTCATTAGCGTTAGAGAACGTTTGTAAAATATAATTGCCAAATGAGATTTTACAGAGGTCGTTTAATTCTATCAGATAAGTACCATTTAAGTAGTACAGATTTTTGACTGAATTGCATTCTTCGGTAACGAGTGTTTTCCGAGTTGCAATTATCCATTTATTGACGTCTATCTTATTAACATATGTATCGGAAATATTAACTTGTGTTATATGACATAAATGATTTATATCTTTGTGTTGTATCAGATTTACTTCACAGAATTGATTTTTACTATTGATTTTGGCTATTAAAATATTGTTACACATATATTTCCTTCCAAAATTTTTTTACAAATTACATTAGAGAAAGAAAAACTATCTTCATTTAATAACAAATAATTATTACTAGGAATAATGGTTCTATAAAATGTTTGTATTTTACTAATAACTGGTATAGATATAAGATGATAATAATCAAATTCTCTATTACTTATAAGTGGGATTTCTAGTATAAACACTATTCTACTATTCTTAATATAAGACTTAACAGTAATTAAACTTTCTAATAACATTATATTTTCAAGAGAAGGCTTTATAGGAAATTCAGTTTCTGTTAATTGCCTTTTGGCCTTATTTAACATTGGGATAAGTTCGGTTGGTTTGATTATTGAATTATGAAAAATACTCAATTTAGCAAAAGTCATTGCTACTTCTAAGTCTTCCAAGGCATCATATAAAATCTGAAAGTTATTATAGATTTGTTGCACGGCAATGTGAAAGGCGAATTGGTGGTGCATTGTTTTGGCGTTACTATTATTTAACATGTCGTTAATACGGCTTCTAGGATTTTTTGATTGTGTGATAAGGTTTTTATATTTTTCTCAAATTCAGTTGTAATGTTTTCATAAACGGTTATCTGTGCTTTGACCATATGAAACATGTCGTTTTGATTTTTACTTAAGTCATTTAAAAGCTTATCGTATTTTAAGGCGTCGTTATCATCTAAGTTACCTGTTAATATTTTTATAACTGATCCCAGTCCATTTATCAAACCTCTTTTCTGTCTGGGTCGGTTATCACTTCCATAAGATAAGTCGAGTAAGGGGTTAATTTGAGATAATCTTTCTTTTACTTTATTATGAATTATGTCTGTTTGTTTGAAAGGATTGTCGTGCTGTAGAAATGTACTATTTTCTGCTGACAACTTGATGTTTGTGTAAAATAGTTGCAAGGCTAAATATTCTTTTGTAATCTTTTCTGTCTCATAAATTCTAATAAAAGTCCAGTGGTCCTGTTGGTTTACTGCTTTGCCTAATCTGATCGGTATCAGTCCTGGGTTCTGTGTCAAGTCGGTTTTTGTGAATTTACCCTCGACTTTGACGTTGAAGGCTGTTCCAATAGTTCTGTAACAGGTGGAATTTTCAACTCTTTCATGTGAACAATAATAATTTTGTTTGTTTCTTTATTTTTAACTTTTATTCTATTGTGCTCTAGCAACGCTAGGATCTCGTAAGGGCCTATGAATCTATTATTCTTTTTATTTCGAGCTTTAGGGTTTTGCCTATATACTGTCTGTCCAATATGAAACCTATCATTATTATCGTCTGTTGAATTAATCTTATCGATTATTTTTCTTTTCTTATCTATTGTTTGTTTTTGACTTCATCGTAAACCTTTTCGAGACGAGTTTTATGATTTTCTATGTAATTAGTGAAAAACTGTTTTGGTACAAATATTTCATTAGGATTTCTAGATTGAGAATGACCGAATGCTAGCTCGAATGGAGTGTAATCGGTGACGCTATTAATACTACTATTATATGCTATAATAGCATAGTAAATGAGGTTTGTTTTCTCTCCTTTACAAGAAGGAGTTTCTTGCAATAGTCTGAGATGTTCTATTAGAGTGCTGTGAAATCTCTCGATTACACCATTACTCTCGTGGTGGTTTATTGTAGTAAAATGCACATTTATTTGGTGGAGTTTTAACATATCTTTTACTACCTCGTTGTTGAACTCAGAACCTTGGTCTAGTGTTATTGTCTTAGGCACACCGAAGGATGCAAAGTATTTTACAAGGGCTTCACTTATGTGAATAGCCGTTTTGCCAATTATTGGTACGGCTTGTGCGAATTTAGTAAAAGCGTCGATTAATGTTAAATAGTGAAGTCCATCGAAGGTAAAAGTGTCAATATGAACGATTTCGAACGGTCTAGATGCTGTTTCAGTTAGTAATAACTGAGAGAACGGTTTCTGTCTAGAGTATTTTGCTCGATGGCATAGTTCACAGACACTGATATTGTCGGAAACGGATTTTTTCATGCCTTTCCAATAATATAATTTTTGTATGGCTTTTAGCGTTTCAGTAATACCTCTATGGTTTGATTTTGATACGTGATAATTTTGAATTATTTCGATTTGTTCATTTTTATCTGTTATGGTGCTAACTCGCTTTGTGCATTTTATTAATTTTAATTTATTTCCAGAAAAGTATTTTAAATAAACCTTACAAAATGACCTGTATAATAATCTTGTATGAAATATAAATAATATGTTGGGGCCGGACAGGTATATGTTTTTAAAAAGTCAAGAATAAGTTTTTCATTATTTTGTATCGGAATTTTGAGGAAAAAAATTTGTTTGTCATAGTGTTTTGTCAATTTTACGTCTACTTTGTGGTGTATATAGGTCCTATTATTATTTTGTTCTGCTTGTTATTTATGATTTCATCTAAAATAGGTATACCGTCACTTGTATTTTCTACTCTATTCGAATGTTGAGTTCTTAGATCAGATTGATCGATTTGCGGATTTTCGATTTGGTTCCGAAGTTCTGATTCGGATGGTTCGGAAGGGGTGTCAATTACTTGATTTTCTAAAATTTCTATTTCCATGTCTTCCTGTTTTGCGTCGTCTTCAAAGGGTTCACATAAATTCTTAGATATTCGGTTACATTAAAGTTAGAGTCCCCAGGATTGTTAGTCGTACTGTCAGAAGTTTCAGCTACAGATTGCTGATCCATTGTATTGAGTTTTATTCTTGATAGTGAGTCAGCGTTTGTGTTGTATTTACCTTTTGTAAATAATTTCATAGTCATACTCCTCCAATTTTAACCTCCATCTTAGAAGTTTGGAGTTAGGTTCTTTTAAATTAAATAGCCAAACTAAGGGTCTGTGGTCAGTGTATATTTTAAACTTACGTCCGTAAATATAGTGTCGAAATGTTTTGCATGCATAAACTATACTTAGGCACTCTTTCTCTATCGTACTATATCGGCACTCAGTTTCATTAAGCGTTCTTGAAGCGTAAGCGATAGGCTTGTCGTTTGGGATTGTGCCTTGGCTTAAAACTGAGCCTATGGAATAATCGCTCGCATCGGTTGTGATAATAAATTCTTTTGTAAAATCGGGATACTGTAATATAGGGTCGTTGGTTAAGACGTTTTTGCAAGTTTCGAAACACTCTACATATTCTCGGTCTTTCGTATCTATTTTGCTATTTTTCTTTAAACATTTAGTCATTGGTTTTGTGATTTTACTGAAATTTGGAATGAACTTCCGGTAATATCCTATTAACCCGAGAAATCTTTTTATCTCAGTCGCATTGCTTGGCAAAGGATAATTTTGAACAGCTTTAATTTTTTCTGGGTCAGGTTTTATACCTTCCTCAGTTACTATATGTCCTAAAAATTTAACTTCTCTTTGTACGAAATTTGATTTTTCAAGGTGCACTTTTAGATTATATTGTCTAATTCTGTCAAAGACTAATTTAATATTTTTAATGTGCTCTTCGAGGTTCGCCGAAAAAAAATTATATCATCTATATATACCATGCAGATCTTATTAATTAGACCTGCCAGCACGTTGTTCATAACACGTTGGAAGGTGGCACAAGCGCTTTTAAGGCCAAATGGCATGCGCAAAAATTCCATATGGGCGTTGCCAGTTGAAAATGCGGTTTTATGTACGTCTTCTGGTTCCACTTCGACCTGGTGGAATCCACTAGCGAGATCTAATGTAGAAAAATAATTCGCACGTCCCAAGCTGTCTAAAATATCCGAAATATTCGGAATTGGGTATCTATCGTCGATAGTTTTGGCGTTAAGGGCTCGATAGTCGATAACTACCCTTAGCTTCTTTTCTCCCGAAGCATCAGGCTTTTTTGATACAACCCAGATAGGACTACAATACGGCGATGTGCTTGGCCTAATAATACCGTCTTTTAGCATTTTGTCTATCTGTCTGTCGACTTCCTCTCTATGTACAGGGGGGTACCTATAAAGTTTTGAGTGTATAGGTGTATCGTCCGTTAGCCTAATCTTATGTCGAATTTCGTTAGTAAAAGTTAAAGGTATTCCATCGCAATAAAATATATCTTTATACTCAGAACACAGTTTTGTTATGTAATATTTTTCCTCGTCATTACAATGTGCTAAGTTAAGCTTTTCTAGGTTTTTATCAAGTTTAAAGTTAGTCTCTTGGTCTAATATTTTATCTATATGCATGTTATGATTTCTTATCGCTGTTACAATGTCTTCCTTGTCTAACAACTCTACGTCTAGTGGTTTAATTAACTCTAACTCGGCCTCCTTGTCACTCGCATTGAATATACTTGTTATCGCATAATTATTGTGAATCTTTACAAGGGCCGTCGGAATATCTATATTTTCTTTGATTTTTATATGATTGATTATTCCTAAACCCGATTCTTTATTTACGGGTATCCTAATTATTTTTTGGGTCTGGGCTGGTATTTTATATGTAAGAGGTTTTTCAATACTCGTGCCATATACAATGGGAATAATTTTATCTGGTGTTATTAGAAGCTTATTTTCCATATCTATCTTCGCACTTAGCTGTTTCAGTAGATTTATGCCGATCAAACCATCAAAATCGCTATCAAACTTGAATAGATAAAACTTATGAACTTGATTATCATTACACAGAGTAGGGAAAATAGGTATGACAACAGTTTCGTTATGAACGGTGGTGTCATGAGCTGATTGGATTTTAAAATTTTCATTTATTATATTATTTTTATAGTATTTGTGAGCAAGTTGGGGGTCTAATAAGCTTCTAGTACTGCCTGTATCTATGAGTAATTTTATATTCATTTCCGGTATGATTACATACGGCAGTTCTTCCTTAATACAGTTTATTTTAATCGTCTCTAAGTCTTGTCCTGTGAAGAGGCTGAGTCCCGAAAAAATGAGTTCTTCGTTTCATTCGCATTTAGTTGATTCGGTTCTACTAACGGTTGAGGGTTGGAATTATTAGAGGTTATCTGAGAGTTCAGATTTAAATTATGAAGATAATTTTCAATGCCCACCTGAATGTTTTGTTGCAGGTCGGTTTCTAAATTTTGACGGTAATATTGGTCATTATAGTAATCGGAATGTCCATATTCCTCTGGTGTATAATATTCGGTATTATTATAATAGTCATAGTCAGTATTATAACAATCTGTTTCAGTATTGTGAAGGTTGTCAAAAACATTTAAAGAAAATAATCTTGAATTGGTTGATGTTTCCATCGGAGTGGGGGTATAGGGTTTCGAATTACTGTTTTGAGAGTTGAAATTTTGGTTCGAAGTACTAGGCTGGTTTTGATAGTTTATTGGTCTTTGATATATATTTGTCGGATTTCTTGGGGTAAATAATTGACTTGGTCTCACAATGTTACTTGGTTGTTGAGTATTATTGTTCTGATAACTTACCGGTCTATATGGGTTATTCATTGGGCGATAGGTGTTAAGCATAGTTTGGTGATTGAAAGGCCTTGCCATCGGTATAGCGCTTGGTCTTATTTGATTTCCAATTTTTGGAGATCTGACTATTGGTTGTTGTAAAGGGGAAAATCTTTGTGCTGGTGTAAAAATTGATTGATTAAGGAAGTTGTTTGATTATTACCATGTAGGAAATTTCCTTCTTCAATAACCAAACTCATTGCTTTTTCTAGATTGTCAGGATTGCGAAGCCTTATAGTTGTTTGCAATGGGTTAGTTAAGCCTCTAATGAATGTTTTTAAGGCAAGATCATTATAGCTTTTAATGCGTATTGACTTTTCTAGCTCACTCATATCAGAACTAAGATTTAATTTTGAAATAATAAGACATCGTAAATCTTGACACATTGTACCAAAAGCGTAAGGAGTTTGACCTCTCGCTGGCCTTAAATTTAGTAAGTCCTGGACAAGGCAATCCAAGTCTCTTTGGTCCCCGAAACTTTGCGTCAAAACATCTTGTACTGTTCCCATGTCGTTAAATCCGTCCTAGAGCCAATTAACATCAACGCTCTATTTGTCAATTTGGCTATAATAGCCTTAAGAACTATAGGTTTTAAAGCCTCATTAGTAACACCACTCATTAAAGAGTCAGCACTACTAAGAAAAATTGACAAAGTATTTGGATTTCCATCGTATGATGGAATTGTCTCCAAAATAAATTTGAATAGTTGAATATCTCCTGTGGTAATAGACATTTCTGGTTGATTTTCTACTGTTAAATTATTTGTTACAGGGTTTTCTGGGTCTAGAGGATTTTGATTATTATCTTCAATACTAATATCGCCAAATAAATTTAAAAGTTCATCAACAGGCTCATTCATTAAATAAGTTTAACTATTCAGTATATCTACTTAATATCTACTAATATTTATTATGAATTAATAATTATTATGTTTATTTAATACTTATATTCGCTAATATTAAATATATTTTATTATAAAATAAGTATTTATTATGCTTATTTAATATTTATATTCACTAAATATTAAATATATTTTATTATAAAATAGTATTTATTATGCTTATTTAATATTTATATTCGCTAAATATTAAATATGTTAATTATTAAATATTTTATTATAAACAGTAAATCTGTTCAATTATATATTTTACTGTGAATTTATTATTCAGTAAACAAATATAGATTATTCATAGAAAAATCGTTGATCGTTGGGAGTAATGTAGATTAATCCAAGAATAGGAAATACATATAACTTACAGTAATATTAAATTTAGGTGAAGCATATTCATTGCTGCGATTCCAATAATCAGGAAGTTCTAGTGCTGCTCATCGTCAGTGCTCATAAATCTTTATCTGTTGGATGCAGGAATTCCAGGTAGTGAATCGTTAACACGAACTAAATTTCACTTTTTCGCAGTGATATTTATCTACCGGTCCTACCGACTGCGCCAGTTTCGATTGTTAATAAATAACTAGATTTTTTAAAAAAGATTAAAAATTTATTGAACACTAAGTCTTAATTAAACAAACACTAACATGAACTGGACAATTACACATAGACTTTATACGGTAAAATGACAAAGTGAATTGTGTTCGAGGGCTTTTATATCCTCGTACTCTGTGCTTACACACGCACATTGTAATAGTACTAGTGTGCTTACTTATAAGTTTATATGATCATAACACGGACCTCCATATAACAAACTTCTATACAACGAAAGTCTCTATGTAACGAATTTTTTTACGTTCCCTTGAATTTTAAGTTTAAAAGTGTTTCTATTTAACGAAAAAAATTTCTATATAACGAACAAAATTTCTAGAAATAAAGATAAAGACAAGACCCGCAAACTTTCAAGGAATTGACCAAAACGGTACTTCTGTTTTTCTGTAATTTCCCAGAACAATATTTTATTGATTCTCGCCCTGCCTTATTTAATTTTGCGAACTCTTTCTTTACAAGTTTCTATGAAATTAGGATTAACACAGCATAGAACTAAAAATCTTTCAGTTTTAATTTGGTATTCGGTCTGACCAGTTCGTTTGTGAAACTTTTTATTTGTTTGTAAATCGAGTTTATTAAAATGTCAAAACGGAAATTGCTGTCCCTTTCTGAAAAAATCAATTTATTAAAAGATTCTGACGATGGAGTCAAAAACAAAGACTTGTCTCTGAAGTATAAAATCGCTCCTAGTTCTATATCAACATAACTGCGAGGTTATTATTCATCCTATATATCCATTAAAATATCATAAAATAGTACAGAGTTATTTATTTTTTCAATTTCTATACAACGAAATTTCTATATAACGAATTTTTTCACTTGAACCTTTAAGTTCGTTATATAGAGGTCTGACTGTATATATGGGGGGGGGGGGGGTCTCTAAAAATTGTTTTGCCTAGAAACGGATCGAGGTAAATAATGTTTAAGAACAACTGCTATATAGCATTGACTGCTCTCTGCCACCTAACTTCAGAGAACAGGTAGAAGAAAGGACCAACATTACATTAGTGCTGGTTGCTTCTCAAGCAAGCATCTATAATATTTCTAATTAAGCCTAAAATCCCAGGCTTGCCAGCCATCTTTAAAGAGATGTTGTTCAGAGACCACAATAGTGGCTATATTTTCTCTCACAAATAGTGACCAATATTGAATCCAGATTGTATACAAAGAACTAAGACTAGAAATAGTTAACATTATTATTGCACTCAAATATTCTTTTTTATAACTTAAGTAAATAAAAGCATAACTGAAACTTTTATTTCAAGGCTGCCTTTTATGTAGCAATTTTTAAGAGCTGTCAAAACTAGTAAACATACAATTCTTTTTTAATGTAAAACATATGAGTACACTTATTATTTCCCTTCACAATTCATTTTTTTCCAGATTTGCATACTTCCTAAATAATAAAACTACACAAAAGAAATGTAGAAACATCGCCAAGAAAACACGGGTAACATAACCTGATTTGTTTACAAAGTTTTTTCCCCGCTGCCTAATTGTAGGGATTTTTTTTTTTTAGAATCGGTGGTGCCTAAACTGAGCTTTCAAGATTTTTAAAGTAGTCGATACACTGTAGTGACATCATTTTTTGACTTTTCATAATAATTACAATTTCACATAAATATTACATTATTTTTTACTATTTTGTCTTAAATTGAGCAATATGAATTTAAAATAAGTTTTAATTATTATCTATACCATTCATTCTTTAATTACCTGTGTTGTATAAAGTGATTTAATGTGACATCACTAAAAGTACCCGCAGTTTGTAAGGTACATTATAAATATGTGATCTGATAGGGGTTGTAGAAGGGTGGATAGTCTCTAGGAGGTTTAGGTACTGTCTCACTACCAGACCCCTTATTGCTGTGTTATTCTACAAAAGTCTTCCCTCTGAGTATTAGTCGCTTTGTCCTCATCCATTTTATGTCCAAGAAGAAAGACAACATGAATTTGACTTTAAAGATCAAGGGTTCTCATTCAGATCTAAGGATTAAAACAGTGTACAATCATATTCAGTATTGTATGAGCCATTGTATAGCCCTTGAATTAGTTTTTAGATAGATAGAAATATAAACTGGCCTCCAGTCCAACTTTATTGTCATTAGTGATACTCCTGCTATCCTAGTAATAATCTTATCTTGGACTTATTCAATTTTGATAAATTGTATTACCAGAAATTTGACCAGCTTTGAAAATGTGGATAGGAAACCATGTGTTTAAAGAAAAATAGATTTGAAATTAGTTTATCCTTTAATTAGCGTTTTTTTTTTTAAATTAAAGGAAATGATAATAAATAAAGAAAGAAAGAAAATAAATATCTATTAAAATAAATATTGAATAAGATGTATTTGCTATTAAATAACAGAAAATGTCTTGATATTTCTAAATATTTTAATAATAATATAATAATTGAAAATCTAAATCACATGAAAATACACAAGAAAAAAGAATTATATTCGATTTACATTTCACTTTACACAAATAAATACGAAATCTTGCAGAGTATAGTCACAGAGTTCCTTTGTCTCTCTTAATTAATAATTAAAATAAGTTATCTTCAAATTTTATATGATAAATAAAACACTATAATTGTTTTTTAAAAAAACTTATTTTTTACTATACTTTTAATAATAATAATAATTCTTTATTTTTCATCAAATTTTACAAAGTAAAACAATAGAAATCTGTCTTTATCTTATATTATGTCTTTATCTGATATTACAATAAAATGCTAAAAATCAGATGCGTTTATAGATATTTTATTGTGATATTAGACAAAGTAAAGTACAATAAAAATGAGTTCTTCTTTTTAAATTATAGTGTGGTATTTAATAGATAAAATGAGTAATGATCACAAAATCTCGGTCAAAACAAACTATGTTATCTTCACACAAAAATAAGTGGAGTAAGGAGAATCTGAATGAAAAAATATGGAAACAGTTTCAAAAAGATAAATTAGAGAATAAAAATAATAAAATACCTCATCAACTTTCGGCAAAAGGTTGATTAAGTTTGAATGTTGGAACTAAAACTACAGTCTATCGTTTAGTTTAAAAATCTTGACAGGGCAGTTTAGACACCACTGATTCTTAAGAACAAAAATCCCTGCAAGAAGGGAGCGGGAAAAACTATGTAAACAAATCAGGTTATTTTACCCGTATTTTCTTGGCTATGTTATTTCAAATTTCTTTTGTGTAGTTTTATTTTAAAATATCATTTTTTAAATTAATTTGAAAGTAGTTTTATAAACAATGTAATCAAAAGAAGAATCACAAACAAAGTGAACGCCGGGAAGAAGGTTTTTTCCCAACAGCGATTATTGTGATAGGGATTTTTTTTTCTCTTTTTAAGTGAGAGGTTGGCAGCAGATTCTCTGATTGGTCAATCCCCAAAATACTTATGACCTTGGGGATTTTTTAACTAAACGATAGACTGTAATATTTATTTAAAATACTCAACATTAATAAAATAGCGGTTCATATCTTCCAACAAATAGTTTATTTTTTTTTAACTTAATAGTCCTTTTATTATGAGAAATACCCAATCATAACTAAAATGGGTGCCTTTAATGTAACTTAGCTTACTTAAATTTAAAAAAAAATCAAACTAAAATTTATAAAAAAAGTATCTAGGAAGTTAGTGTTAGCACTTTTCTTTTACTTTCCCTGGTAGAGGAAAAAGGACTTAAGAGGAAAATTCAATTTTCCCTTCCTCTTACAATTCAACTATAAAAAAAGAGTAAAATTCATTAATTTAGAAATCAAATCTTTTTCATTCATTTCCAAGATTTTATGTAAATGTATTAAAATTTTTATATAATTGACTATTTATATAAAATTTATTTTTGATTGATTTTTAAATAATTAAAAAAAACACTTTTTTTGATAAAAATCTTTTTAATAAGGATAGGGTGTTAATAATACCCCTAGTAACTATTAAGTTTTTCCTTTTAAGGCTTTCCAATTACATGATTCCACCCCCCCCCCCCCCGTGTCCTGATGTCTATCAAAGAGAAGGCTTCTTTGAAGGACACCTGTTGGCTTTGAGCAACAGTTTCATTTAGCTTTGAAAGACCTTGTGAATTTCCAAGGCATTTAAAAAAAACATTTTACCAAGAGAGAAAAAGAAACCATAACCAATAGCAATAACGAAATATAAATAAAAAAGCTTCTAATTTATCATTTACAATGTTTTATATTTTATTAATTTTTTTTGTTTAAAAGAGTGAATTTTTTATATTAATGATAAAACAAGTGGGAATAAAAGTGGATGAGTGTTTGTCAAGAGAGTATAAACTGGTATAAAATAGTATTGGAAACCAGCATCTACATACAGATAAATTAACCTTCAGGTTCATACATTCCATACACAAGCTGCAATATTAACATATTATTTAACTAAAACAAACAACACTGGATCTTTTGCTTAACAAAGCATCAAATATAGATAATTGACAAACATAGCACTAATCATCAGTACATAATATTCAAACTCTAAAGAAAAATACAGGCCACGATGCTGTTTTTCAAACTACAGAAGTGTTAGTAAGTTTTGTTGGATGAGGCAGTACTCCCTCGATACAGAAAAAGATTGATTAATATATTAACTTTGTGTAGAGTGTATCACAATACAGATTGATGCCCATTCCAATCTAAATTGTAGTAATATAAAAATACTTAAGCTCTGACGTTGATTAGTATATTACTTGCTTGCAATCCTTAATAGAATTTAAACAATTTTCAGCAAGTAGATCAGCAAAAAATGTTTTAATTTTTTAAGATTGAAAATTGCAAATATTTTTTCACTTAAAACCATTGCTATCTCAATTGTTTTCTTTGATATATTCTTCTGACCTATTTGAAATTAAGAAAAATATTTCATTTTAAAATGCAATAAACAAGTATCTCAATGAAGTTTATTCTCTCTGACAGAACAACGGAGAAGGTATAAATTAGAGTAGGCTAGGCTCAAGTCTATTTAAGACACCTCTCGAAGAAAACAGAACCAACATAGCCTCCTCTCATAGCCTTCTGTACATTCTGCTCAAATAGTCTTTTGTTATTCTGTAAAACTTCAGCAGCTTCTTTGTTCAATGGGTCTTCTGGATTTGGTTCCTACAAAAATAAAATATAAATTATGTACAGACTAATGACATGTTTTTAATAACAGGTAATCAAAGTAATTAAGAACAAGAAGAAAATGAAAACAATTGGGTTTTGCCACATTCAATATTAAATTAAACTATTCGCGATTCAAAGAGATAGTTGTAAAGTTGGCCATACCAATGACAGGAAAACGAAAGGGTGATCAAAATTACAATTAAAATATTTGTTTAAAATTTAATGCAATATTACACAAAAAGTAATACTTCATTACACAAATGAAAGAAAACACAAAGGTTGGAAAATATCATCTCATCAATTAATTTAAATACTTGTTACAACTAATTTAAACAATTTAATGCAAAAAATAATAATTTTGTGAGTTTGTGCAAACTAAAGTTATCCAAAAGCAAAATTGATTAACAATAAAAAAAAACATTATTTTAGATTTTCATCTTCCAATCAGTTTATTTAAAACTTAAATTTAAGGGCTTTTTAAGGGTAACAAACCTTTTAAAAGCTTTTTTTTCCAAAGAAGAGTGACTTTATTAAGTTTAAACATCCTACATTTAATTAAAATAAATCAATTTTTGAAACGAATTAAAAGGTAAATCACTAAAAATAAGAAAAAATTAAGAAACCCATATACATATCATAACATTGATCCCCCTTTCTTTATCAATTTCTTATCAACGACGATGGCGCTGCTACGATCTTTGAATCACGAATAATAAATGTATATATAACTATAACAATAGTTAGATTTATTATATTTTATTGGAGAGGTTTTGGGGTTTCAGAGTGAGTTTGCATTTTAGGGTTTTAATAGGTTCGTAGAACCTAGAAGAAAATTTTGTTGGGTTTCAAGTATAATTTGATATGTAAGGATATTATTAGCAGCAATGCTAAAACAGATTTTCCTTGACAACTGGGGACTGACTTGGAATGAATTAACCTTGTATCTGTTTTGGGAAAAGCCTTAATTAGGTTGACTGGATATGCAGGTCCTTATAATGTTACAATGATGTAATAATTGATTATTCTGATGTTATAATTTAATTATTTATCACATTTAGGGTTTATTTATCAACTAAAGGGGGTTTAGTATTTTACATATTAATAAAACATTTTCATTATCATTATTAAAAAATATGGTTAACACCATTAATAATATTACATCTATCATTAACACAACTATTAGGAGAAAGAAATCCAAACTAAATAGAACACTGACTTTAATGAACTTCCCAAGTAATACTTAACTACTGTAATACTACTTCCAATACTAAAACATATTTTTCCTTCCTTAGTAGAAAACCATTTATCATGAGCATTTTATACTTACAAGGAACAGATACTGTAGTCCATATACTATACTGTTCACTGTTAAAACAGGTTTCCAATCTTCCCTCAGTATATTTAAACAAACGTTTCCTTCTAGATCTATGTTAGGGTGGTAGACTTGTGTCTCGCATTTTACTTTGGGTGGTTCATGAGGATAATTGGGACCAACTTTAAAACTAAAACTGAATTTTCCTCCTCTGTAGAAACCCTGAAACAGAGAGAGAATCCAATATACATATTAGAAACATATATAAAACATATGAATCACCAAAATAATGAAAGAAAGAACTTGAAACAGAACTTGTCATATCGCATTCATGGACAATTATTTGAAGTAGAAATCTAATTGTCAGCTTAAAAAACATTATCTGTTCCTATAGCAACACTGTAACAATTTTTTTGTGACCTGGAGGACATCCTTTTTAAAAATCTATCTTAAGCTGCATAATTTTTAAACACAATACTATCCTGATACACCAACGGTAAGAAAATATGAAATCTTAAAATTTAGGACATACTTCATCAGGAGAGATAACAAGTTTAAAGTTGAGAAGATCATCTTGATCAGGGAACTCTATGCTACAAGTCTTGGGTAAATTTAACTCATTTAAATCTAAAACAAATACAAATATTGAATAAATAAAAATTAATTTCGATACAATTAATTAGAGGACATAGCTTACAGATTAATCACCTTAGCAATAAAAGTAATACTAAACAGGGTGACAGTCACATGAGTCAAGACATAATTAATGATGTAATGATTACATTTGCAATAGTCTACTTAATGTAATAGAAGAGAGGTTATTCTTAAAGTGGAACCAGGTAAGGTTATCTTAATAGCACTGAGTAATCATGTTCTACCTGAGCTGATTTAGTATCTGATAAATACTGAGATGTGGAATAAGCTTATAAATAAATAAAGTTTGTCTTTCCACAGATGATTTTATTATTATAAAACAAAGCCAGCTTTCAACCTGAACGGTCATCATCAGTGCCTAGAACCCAATAAATACATTTATTGGGTTCTAGGCACTGATGATGACCGTTCAGGTTGAAAGCTGGCTTTGTTTTATAATAATAAATCATCTGTGGAAAGACAAACTTTATTTATTTATTTGATTTAGTATCATTACTCTTGAACCAAAACACTATTTAAATCTGTAAACAACACAAAGTATTCAAGAAGCAAATCAAATTCAATTCAGCATACAATCAGGCACACTTGTATGTAATACACTTGTACAAGAACATACCAACATTACTAAGCTACTTCAGAGATAATCCAATTTTCTTGACATTATTTTAAACATAAAATATATAAATACATATTTTCTCGGGTTTGTAGAAAGGCTTTGGGGCTTTGAGTTAGACATATATAAGGGAGATTAAGGCAATAATGTATCCAATAACAAAATTTTACTTTAAATGAAGGGTAGGTCCCTTATCATATTATCTACAATGGGATAAGAGTATTATAAGGGACCCACTCTAGAAGAATACAATACATCTATTCTTAATCTCCCTTATATATGCCCCACTCAAAGCCCCAAAGCCTTTCTACAAACCCAAGAATGAAGGTTTTTATTTATTTTACTTAAAATAATTTTTGTAAGTCAAAAATTTGTAGGGAAATTTATTTGCTTTGATTTTGCAGGTGAGTCCCTTATCATACTCTAACCATAAAGAGAGCATGAACAGAGCATAATATTTTATATTACAAATATAAAATATTAAATTCCATAAAATTATTAAGGCGGGATTATCAGCAGATTTTAACTTGCTAGTAACTCATTTGTCTATAGGAACTCATAGGCCACCCAGCGCTGTGGTTCTTAGTGGACCAGGCGTTACAGTTTAGTCCACAATCTTTACATTGGTTTTATGATCGGTGGCTAGGGCTACTCTTAGTGACGGTTATAATCATAGAGAAGGTTATGCCTTACGTTTATGAACATATTTTATTATTTTTTTTTAAATGTTTTTTTTGTTGTTTGTGTTTTGATTTATTTGTTGTAAAATGGTTTATAACTATTTTTATATTTTTTTTTATGTTTTTATAATGTTTTAACTATGTTTTCATAAGAATAATCGATGATACATTTTAATTTATGTTACACGTAAATTTTTGTTTGTTATTTTCAGGTTTTTTATTTTAATTAATTATTATTTTATTATTCTACTGCTAAGGTGGGGGAGGGTAGAGACGGAGAAACATAAACATCTGAAGACGGGGGTGCAGTTTGGGGTTACAAGGAGAGTTCGATATATATCAAAATAGGACATTGATAACAAGGGGTACCGTATACCGAAGATTTACCATAATTTTAATCAATAACGTTAAAATACAATATAAAATGCATAAAATATTGCAATGAACTGATATTTATACTAGTATTTTATGAATAATCAATCGTCAATTAATAATAGAACATAATAATTCAGCAACCGGAAGTATTGCCAACTTTTTTTAGAATATTGTATATTGTAAGAGTGGCAGCATACCTAAGTCCATCAGTGAACCGCCATTTGTGTTATCAGTAGTGCTCCTTCTATATATAGTATTATTCTAAGCCTGTCATTGATTAAGGTTACATTTTGATACAAAAATTCGTACACAACAATAATTTTCTGTCAGTTACAGAGTGGAAGCCATTGTTAAAATATCAAGAAAACTCGATCCCTTTTTAAAATATTTTGGGAACTTGCATTAGTATTTAGAGATGGTTTACTGTTTAATCTATCCCACTATAATTTCTGTCAAGAAAAAAAACCTTCATCAATGTCAGCATGACAATTGCAAGAACCTCCTCTACAAACAAAGAGACTAAAACTATTAGAGGGAGTACAGGACCCGATTAACACAGTGATAAGGGGTCTGGAAGTGAGACAGTTTCCATAGGTGCCCTAACTGTACTTACCCCTACTATAGTCTCCCTAGAGAAAGAATAGATACTCCCTTACCCTCCACAACTTCTATTGTAGCATGCATTCTACTTACGGTGGACATTTTTCAGTGATGCCACATTAACCACTTTATTCAAAACTAACAATTAAAGAATACATGCAATAGATAATAATTAAACTTATTTTAAATTCATTTTACATGATTTAAAACAAAATAGTGGAAATATAATGTAATATTTTCGTGAAATTGTAATTATTAGGAAAAATTAAAAAATGACGTCACCAATGTACCGTTACAGCACCTAGCTACCCAAGGAATGATAAGAACTGTTGTATCCTCCCTCTAATAGTTTTAGTCTCTTCGTCTACAAAACTCAAAGTAGCCATATTGGCCAAAAAATTTTGCACGACAGTGGCACTCGTTTCGACAGCCCCAACTTTACTCACCTGGGGAGTAAGGTTTGTTGATTCTATTCCACTATAAGCACACACCTAATCATTTGTAACTTTATATACAATCAGAATAGAAGGCACTTCCTTCTCATGACAAACCAGGAAGTTGGTCTTATGAGATCAAATTTAACAAGAAAACTATCTTTGAGTGTTAAAACTAATAGAAATTTGAAGTAAAAACATTCAAAAACTAAAATAATACAAGAAAGAAGGATGGTAAAGGAAAGTACCCTTAGTAATCCTTAGTTGGGCAGCTGATGCTTTCTTCTGATTTCCGACCCGCGGAGTCGCTTCTCCGTCCTTCTTCTGCTGCTTTAACGAAAATAATTTAATCATAATTGAAACAAAAAATTAAAACTATAAACAGTAAATAAAGTTTAATAGCTCAAGTTCTGTTTTATTTACAAACAAGATCCAAATTTAACCCGAACTCATCCACATCTTTAATTTTACAAATAACAACCAAAACTTCTAAAAAAAATATATTACTCAACAACTGGTCATTTAGTTATTATTAATTTTAAAAATTCAATAAAATTTAAAACAAAACTAATAACTTTTAAGGGGAAAAATAGATAGAAAATCCCCTTACGAACAAAATTTAACAAACCTCAGCAGCCCCCTGATACGCAGTGTAACCAACTTAACCTTATCTTGATTAACTCTCATTACCTGTTTTAAAATTAACTTTATCGACTGCTAAAATACTAATTACTTACAAAAAGAAAGCTGTTAATTAATAATTTATTTAATTTAACTTGTAGATCATCTCTACAGTTAAATAATGTAACAATTTTAAAACCTTTTATACAACACTGTTGTAGCGGGAAATTTAAAAAAAATCAGCAATTTTACAATTTTGCCTCGTTCTGTAATGCAAATAAGAGTATCTGCTTTAGAATTGTCAGCAAACATAATTAATGGACTAAGGATATAATTATTGTGCTTAATAGCCCAAGAAACGTTGTTACGAAGTAAGTACGTCGTTTAACCTTAATTTATCTCTATTTTACGAGAGCAATGGTTTACTCTCCTTTATAGTCTTTACCGGTTTATCTTGTTTCCACAATTTAAGTTTCTTCAGCACGTAAATCCAGTCCATTTTAAAACTTCGAGGAGTATTTATCAAAATATATTTTTAAGATGCTTGAAAGTGAAAAAGAATCAACAAGTGACTTCACTTTCTTTCAAAACTTTGCCAAGTTTCCTTCAATATATTTTATGATTATCTACATTATATGATTTTATTTGATTAAAATAACAATAAACGAAGAAAACAATAATTTTATAATAACGTAGCTGTCATAACCAACAGTTGCCATTGTGTACATAAATTTATATTTTAACATTTTTGGTAATTTTTGAAAAGCTAAGTGTTAATTTTTAGTGGCTTGCAATAATTGCATGCACACCCTTGCTAAGCTCAGGAATAACCTCATTGGCTCCCTTGCATAATCTACCCATGCTGTCAACTGATTTTAGCCGTGTGTCATACTATAAATTTCATTCATTGTTCACTAGATTGTCACTTTTTGTTTGTTCCTATGTTTTTTTGTTAGTCCCTGTGGTTTTTTAGAGTAAGTAGACCAGGGG
This sequence comes from Microvelia longipes, assembly GCA_018340805.1. NCBI lineage: Eukaryota > Metazoa > Arthropoda > Insecta > Hemiptera > Veliidae > Microvelia > Microvelia longipes. The sequence goes on from JACMZG010001908.1 coordinate 58,585,060, forward strand.
GGGGGGGGGCTAACTTAAATGAGGAAAAGTTTGGACTCGATTATCGCAAGCTACTAAAAATAGTGCTGCAGCGGACCGGTGCGGACAACTCATGAATTAACCCCAATAGCTTTCCAAAAATATCTGATTATATTTTTATATTTAAATTTATGAATACCATGGCAATTCTTTGTTATAACAGCTACATTTATTATTATTATAAAATTATTGTTTCCTGTGTGTATTTTTCCCAAAAACGGTTCGCCGTTACATGTTCTGCATTTCAAAAATTCAGAAACTAAAAGTAAATAGAAACCTTTTTAAAACTTCTAAAGAACACAACTGACGGCAGATAAGTTAATTTCATTTAATTATTTTATTGATTTAGTCGATTTTATCAGGTAATTACATTTAATCACATGTGCGCATCTTGCTGATTTAATTGAAATACAGGCTGCATTAAATGCCAAAATCTATCTTCTAGCACGTGTAAACTTTAGCCACTATTTCATTATTACCTGATTGAATCAATTAAAGTAATAAATTACTTGAATGAAAAACTTAAAAATAATCAGAAGTGTTCCGTGTAAGATTTAAGTGGTAGGGTTAGTTAAAAGTATAACTATACAAAGTATAAAAATTACATTTTAAACTGACTGTGGGCAAAAAGTGGGAAATCAAGACACACCCACTCAATTGAAAGGTAGGTCCCCCGCCGCGCTAGTGTCGACCGGAATCCAAATTTTCCCACCATTGAGTCGACAGTCTTACTGTTAAAGTATCTATAGTCTCTGGAGTAGATTTCCTCTCCTCCTTTCTAAATATTATGACATTTGACATTCTTTTGTCAACTATAATTGTCAGCCATTTTTAATAATATTGGGAAAACTCAATTCTTTTTTTAAATATTGAGAAAACTTGATCCTTTTTATAAATCAAAATCTTTTTTATATCATGGGAGTCACTTGTTATTCATTCCACTATGCTTGGAGGGAATGATTTTAATGACCTATAGAGCAAATCTTAGAAGGTGGACCTATAGAGTGGCCCTCTATCTAAAAATTTGAATGTCAGAGTCGGGACTATATTTCCATATGACATGTTTTCTGAAAAATTTCTTTTTCAACATAAGTAATCAACATTAGTAGGTACCTGACTACTGGTACTTGGTTCATTCATATTTTTTGGAATGTTTGACAGATAATATTTCTAATCTTCCTATTTTAAAGCAAAAATGATTGTTTTTTTGCAATATTTATTTTTTTTAGAAAAATGCTAGCAGTTCTGCAAATAAAGGATGCATTTCTTTTTGTAGAATTGATAAAATATAGTTTAGTACTTTTAATATTTTTTTTTTTACTTTTTCTCATTTATACCGTAGGTATAAGAAAAGGATTGTGTTTGAAAATCAATCTGAAACCGGGATAAAAACCGATCTAACAGTTCTCAGATTTTTCTATCGGGTCAGGTGTATGCCAGTGGGAATCTAGGCTAGAACTCTAACCTGCATACACCCTATGGAAAATTACTTCTGTCACTATGGGGGAAACAGATATTGTAATCCTGTGGCTGTTAGGATAACATGCCTGCTAGAAACCTATGGACTGAAGAGATGGTACCCCAGAAATTTAGATAAGCCACCTCACTCTCCTTAGAGAAGGAAAATTAACATTAGTCTTACTTTAAATTCCCTTCAAAAGAAAGATGCAGTTCCGGGGAAGTATGCACTGCTATTTCAATCTATCAGAGAGCAACATCTTGCAGTCAGAAAAATCTATTCGGACGGATCAAAAACACCCAGTAGCCACGGAGTTGCGGCTATGGTCTCAGAAGTTTGCAAGTTGGGAATCAATCCAAACTCTACTGTTTTTACTACAGAGCTTCTTGGGATCCAACTGGTGATAGATCTCCAGTTAAAAATCTATTAATTCCTAACCATCCAGTTAGGAATCTATCAAAGCTTAACCACCCAGTTAGGAAGCACTTATGAGCAGCAGTTAGGAAGGCATCTAATGAGTCTACAGCCGCCTCCAGTTTGCCAACCTTGTCAAGTGCCTTGAACAGTGGTGTACATATTTGAAGAGTGTAGAGCACATAGCCAGATGCGCTTACAACACAACATTCCAGCAACTCTATCTGAAATTCTTCAAGACAACAAAAAAATACAAGACCAAGTATGAACTTTCATGTGTGAATCTGGACTGGACAAAGAGTTATATTACCTATATTTTCCCAACAAAATTTCTTTCTGCATTATTTTAAATTTTTTCCCCAAATATAAGACCCCAATCAGTGTATAATATTAAAACTTGATATCTACAGTCTATCGTTTAGTTTAAAAATCCCCAAGGTCATAAGTATTTTGGGGATTGACCAATCAGAGAAGCCGCTGCCAACCTCTCAATTAAAAAGAGAAAAAAATCCCTACCACAATAACCGCTGTAGGGAAAAAACCTTCTTCCCGGCAATCGTTCACTTTGTTTGTGTTTCGTCTTTTGATTACATCGTTTTGAAAACTACTTTCAAATTAATCTTAAAAATTATATTTTAAAATAAACTGCTCAAAAGAAATGTAAAAAAACATCGCCAAAAAAAATACAGGTAAAATAACCTGATTTGTTTACATAGTTTTTTCCCGCTCTCTTCTTGTAGGGATTTTTTTCTTAAGAATCAGTGGTGTCTAAACCGACCTGTCAAGATTTTTAAACAAAACGATATACTGTAATCAAAGACATTGGCATAGAGATGAAAACATGGCTGGGCTTAATTCCCTTTGTTGTGGATAACCTGCACCCAAAACCATTTCCTACCTAAATGCAAAAACATGATTGCATAATGCATTAATCTGTTTTTATTAATATTTTCAGTTTGGAGAGCACACAAACAAACATACTTATTTTGTACTTGGGAGTTAATATTTTAGATATCACAATGAGTACTATGAGTATTACTGACGAGGATGAGGAGTTTGACCCGATGACGAAGGATTATAATGATCCTGTGTTTAACTCTTATAAGTCTGGAGTTGGTTCTTATATCAATCCTAACTTACAAACTCACAAAAGGAGGTTAGTAAATGGAACATTCAATCAAGTTTTTACAAGAGCTATAATTCCTGTGACGTAAAATTTCTTATTCCTACTCTTATAAGGAGCTGTCGAATATCCACGGCCTTCTAGAACATTGGATCACCAACAAACTTTTTTTATAACTTTTTTTTCAAAATTTTCAGTAATTAGCCGGATTTGTGATAAATGAAGCGTATTTCCCTAATCTGCACGCTCTTTTGGTTAATCTCTAAGAGTATTTACATTCACTCAACGATTTATTTTTAATCTAACTTGGTACATACATAACTACTGTTAGACGTCAATGTTAACAAATATGATATGTCAAAATATAACACAAATCAGGTAGATAACATTGACGTCTAACAGTAGTTATGTATGTACCAAGTTAGATTAAAAATAAATCGTTGAGTGAATGTAAATACTCTTTGAGATTAACCAAAAGAGCGTGCAGATTACGGAAATAGGCTTCATTTATCACTAATCCGGCTAATTACTGAAAATTTTGAAAAAAAAGTTATAAAAAAAGTTTGTTGGTGATCCAATGTTCTAGAAGGCCATGGATATTCGACCGCGCCTTATTGTAGAGAGGGAAGGAATTTAAGAAGAAAACAATCTACTGCGAAGAGCTACAAGCTGGATAATTTTATGGATACAATTTATGTTTTGTTGTCATGCTTACCGATCCAATTCTTGTTCAGGTTTCAATTTATACTTTATAGTCTCCGAACAGTAACACTGCGTTTTGTTTAGGGGAGTCACTCCTCTAGGACCTCCTTTAACTTGCTATATCCCTGTTACTTCTTTTTATAGTCACTCCCCTATGACCTCCTTAATTTCCCTGAATTTATACAGGAAATGTGCATTTTTATACCTTAGTTTGTTAAAATCTTAGTTTATGTTAATATTCAAAATCATTTGTGCATTTATATAAAATAAACCAAAAAATATTAACAAACAAGTTGGTTATTTAGTGTGATTTTATCAACTCTGTATAGGGTTTATTATATTCACTGCTCCATAAAGTGTTTATTATACATATTGCTCCATGCATGTACTATTAGTTTTCCTATCAGGTACTATATTAGTTTTATTATCAGTTTGTTTGGAATATTAGTTAGTATACATTTTTGTTACATTTGCTTTGTTTTTAAAGCATGTTTATCTATTTTTTACTTGCACAGGAAAGGTGCTAATCAGGACTATAAGTTATATGTGAGTGATATCCCTATTGGAATTAATAATGTAAGTGTTTATTCATTTATTTAATGCTCTAAAAATATCTAGTCACTAAGTTCATTTATTTTTCTTTATTATATGCGTACATAACTAACTTTATTTTTCTCTATATGTCTCATTCATAACTTAATTTCTATATTACTTATTTTAATAATACAATACACTTATCTGCCTGGTTTTACTAATATCATACATTTATCTGCCTGGTTTTACTAATATCATATACTTATCTTCCTGGGTTTGCCAATATAATACACTATAATATGATACACTTATTTGCCTGGTTCTACTAATATGATACACTTATCTACCTGGTTTTGTCAATATGATACACTTATTTGCCTGGTTCTACTAATATCATATACTTATCTGCCTGGGTTTGCCAATATAATACACTATAATATGATACACTTATTTGCCTGGTTCTACTAATATGATACACTTATCTACCTGCTTTTGCCAATATGATACACTTATCTACATGGTTTTACTAATATACACTTATCTGACTGTTTTTACTAAAAAGATACACTTATCTGCCTGGTTTTACTAGAATGATACGTTTTTCTGGTTGCTTTTACTATCATTAGTTGAAGCATTTTCAGGTTTTACTATCTGTTAGTTCACGCTTTATCTGATTTTAATTACAGTTAGTTAAATGTTCATACCTTACCTGGATTTACTGTTTTAGCGTATTTCCTTTGGAAATTCGCCTAATGGGATAGGCGTCATGGTGGAATTCGAACCTCGGACCACGACACAAATCCGTTTCAGAGGTCCCTAATGATGAAAAAATACGTTTCCCGAAACTTTATATATATATATATATATATATATATATATATATATATATATATATATATGTATTTCTAGACACTTTCTTGTAAACACTCTATCTTTCGAACGGATTAATATTTTTTAACCAAACTTGATACAAAAATCAACCTTCGGGAGGACACGAACCCTATTGAAAACCAGGTTTTTGTGACGTCATTAACCCGGTTTGCTGAGTCAGCAAAATTTTCAAAAAATTGGCAAAATTCAGGGTTAATATTTTTTTGCCGCGAAAAAGGTCAATGAAAATGTTTTTTCAGACGCTGAATTGAATGAAACCGGTCCGAAGTCGATACGACCACTCTAAGTTACCAAAAACTGAAAAAAACACAAAAATTATAGAAAACCAGAATTACGGTCGCTAAAAATTAAATTTCGAGTAGGGTGTCGTTTTCTGTTTATTGGGCCTCTGAGTTGAATGCCAGTGGTCCGGAGTCAATACGACCACTCAAACTCAGGGTACCTGGGTTCTCACCCTGGAAGGGTGGATAATTTTTTATCGTTTTTTTTTACCTAATATAAGTTTACAACTAGAAAATAATTCTGGCGCGGTGGTCCGCATGTCGGGCGAATATCCTTTGGATGCGTGTTTTCGTGCTTTTTACATTATATAAGTTTAAAACTACTAAATAAATAATTCCGGCGCGGTGGTCCGCTGTCGGGCGAATTTCATTTAGAATTTGTCTGTATTTTCCAAAGGAAATGCGCTAAAACCTTTAAAGATAACTGACTAAGCTTAAAGATAAGTAACTAAGCTTTAAACTAGTGCAAAAAATATTGTGTACTTCTAATTTTAGAGGCATAGTTTTGTACAACCAACTGGATAATTATGCGCATTTCCTTTGGAAAATACAGACAAAATGAATTACGAGCAGTGTTTGACAATTGAGTAACTTCTTAGGTTCTAAAGCATGAACCGGAACCACGCAATGGGCATGGTTCTTGCATAAGCAAGAAATGGTATAAGCACGGAGACACGCATTCTAAATTAAATTCGCCCGACAGCGGACCACTGCGCCGGAATTATTTATTTAGTAGTTGTAAACTTATATAATGTAAAAAGCACGAAAACACGCATCCAAAGTGCCAGAATTATTTTCTAGTTGTAAACTTATATTAGGTAAAAAAACGATAAAAAATTATTGTCCCTACTAGGATTTGAACCTAGGTACTCTGGGTTTGAGTGCTCGCATCCAAAGGAAATTGGCCCGACATGCGGACCACCGCGCCAGAATTATTTTAGTTACCACCTGGATTACAATCTAGTAGTTTGAACATTACCTTGTTTTTCTATCTGATAGTTTAAACTTTATCAGACTTCACTATACTTAGGTAGTTTATTCATTTTCTTGCTCTACTATTCAGATAACCTTGTTTTACTATGTGGTATTTTGTTCCTTACCTGGTTTTACTATGTGGTATTTTATGCCTTACCTGATTTTAAAATGAAGTATTTCATGCTTTACCTAGTTTTATAATGAGGTATTTCATGCCTTACCTTGTTTTAATTAAAGTTAATGTAATTTGACTATGTTTTGGTCTAGGCTGGCCTGCAGAACATATTTAGTGAGTTTGGCTGTATCGTTGATATGCATCTAGCTATTGCAAAGAGTGGAAAATGCAAATATGGATTTATTAATTATAAAACACTCAGGTATTTTAACTTTTATGTTTTTATTTGTATTTTTTTACAATTTGTGTTTGCTATTGTATTAATGTCTCGATTTACTAAAATTACCTTTGATTTATTTTAATACAATTTGATTAAATTGTGTGAAGCTGCTATTTCTTACTGAAGTTGAGTAAATGTTAAACAAATATTCATTAGAAATTGACTCTTATAGGGTTTTTTATCTATTAATTTATTTTTCATGTATTGCATTACTATGCAAGGTTTTATGCATTTTAATTAAAGTATAGTTAATTATATTAATTTTGAAACAAGCTCTGAACTTCCTTTTGTACAAATTAGTTTCTGTGATAGGGTGTTCAGATAATTGGCTTAGTTCTATTTTATTTTTATTAGTAGAGCTTCATATTCCCTGACATCAATTATGTGTTATTATACCTTTTCTTTATTTAAATATTTATTATATTTTTAAATACCTTTAAAAATTACAATATGAGACCAAAATGGCCTCTATATTTTTAAGTTAAAAATATAGAGGAAGTTTAAAAAGATATAGTTTTATTTTATATAGCTGACCACTGAGAGGATCCCCAAGCATTTCAAAAAGAAGGAGAGGAAGAACTTCGCTCTGGAAGAATGCAGGAGAGATGAGAATAATGGTATAGTGTAAGGAGGGACTTGTAAATGTTGCAATAAAATTGTCAACTAATTTAGTTTAATTTTAAACTCATTAAAATTATACTAAAGTTTAAACTTCTGTCGGTATTCATCAAACTGGTTTTAATCTTGTTAATCAAAATATTTAGTTTAAACTCATCTTAATTGAGATTTTCGTGTTGTTATGTTGGCGACACTGGTTTTTATCTCTTTGATTTGATTTGAGAACAGATCTTATTAATTGTCATTCTCTCCAATTGTAATTAAAATTTTACTAATTTTATATTAAAATGTTATGCTCATAACAAAAAAATTTATATTATTATTTTATACGCTCTTATATTTATAATTTGTATCATAATTCATTATTGATAATATTTGTGTATTATAAATTGGTGTATCCTGAAAACAATGTTTTCTTATTTTTATTACTACATCTTTAGACATTACTTTGTCCCTTAATTTTTGTTGTGTTCTCATTGCATAGTAATGGAAACAAAAATATTAATTAATATTTTAATAATTATAATTATTGTTATCTGTTTTATTTGATTGTTGTTCTTAAATGTTACAGGGAAGCTGAGAAAGCAATATATAATGTCAATACAGTTCCACCTCTAAATCTTCGTGTTACTTTTGCTAAAACAGAGGAGGCTCAAGCCAATAGGAATGAATTTAAATTTGAAGCTCCTTCAGATGCTTTAGAAACTTTAAAGCCTGTACAACAAACCCCTTCGAAAACTAGGTATTGGCTTAATAGTTGTCGATTTTTTAGGGTCGAAGAGGACTTAACACTGTGTCCCATAACCTGCACTTACGCCTTTGTATAGTTTCTTTGTAATCCTCTGATTTATTGTAGCACGTAGTTTAGTTCTGTTAAGGGAATCGTGACTTCAGGTTAGGTCCCAATAATTTTTCTTTGTACTTTGTATAAATTCTTCTGCATGCTTAGCTCCTCTTTTCATGAGGACTACTAAAAATCTTGGCTCCATAATAACTTTAATTTTTAATCAAATTTGGTTAACAGGTAGGCATTGTAAAGAGTCAAAAAATGTCTAAAGTAGTCCTGTAAAAAAATGTTCAGTAGCAATATCCAAAATTTGCAGTTTTTTAGGATTAGTTTGACTACTAGAGTGGCTGTATCTAAAATTCTACTTAGAGTAAATTTTTTATTTTGGTGGTGTTTGAAAGCTTAAGCTGAGTTATTTCAAATAGATTATACGTACATTTGGATAATAGTTCGGAATTATCAAGTTAAATAAAATAAAATTTTAATAAACATAAAAATACATTATCTCAAAATCAATTTTTAAAAATTCTAAAAAAAGAGTTTAAGGCTGTGTTCTATTGTGCCTTTTTCTTATTGCCCCCATATATCATCCCTATTTGTTTTAGAGACTTGCAATTCGGTACGCATGCTTAACAAATTATGATGGATTAGTCTAGTAGTATCTTCTGATTTTTTGTATCATTCTTAAAAACTCTCTTTTTGCTATTCATAAAAAAATAATGGTGATTAAATCATTCTGAAAATTTAATTATGGGTCCAATTCTGATGAAGGTTGTGGCAGTAGTTTTGAGAACAAGATTTAATTTTTGTGGGATATAAACAGAGTTGTGTAATCCACAAGATCAATAGTTAAAAATTTATAAAACGAAAAAATATATTATAGCTAACTTAATGATCCAGGATTTATTTAAATTATAAATACTAAATATAATTGGGAATAATTGACGAGGTGTTGAGTGGACCCTTAAACTATTAGTAGATGTTCCCTGAAATTTCATTCTGGACTGCCATGAGATTATGGCTCCTTTTTGGGCGAAAATGTGCAAATAGCCTCTATAAAGGATATGTCTCTTAAAGGCACTTATCTTCTAAATTTATCTGTAAATTTTAATCCTGTTTTAAATTTTAATGTTGTTTTCAAACTTTTAAAAGTGCTATAAAGAACTAAAAGTATCTTTGAATAGAATAAATTTCCTGAAACTATTTGATTTGATTTTGTTGGCCAGAGGATTAGGTAGAGGTATTTTGTTAACGACTCTAGATGGTATGAGAGCTGAAGCAATGCCTTGTAACTATGTGTTCTATACGCCATGGTTACCATCTCACAGCTACCATACTTGCTCAACCGAGTGGAACATCCAACTATCTGATGAAGTGCTGGATCATTACAACGAAACTTTAAACTACGAGAAACCTGTTATTAAGAAAGGACATAAGTATTTGATGTATATGGGTAGAGGCTACGCTATCAAGGATCTTATACATCACTCTGAGAGGTATCAAACTCCGTCACAGCAAGTGAGTTATTTTTCTGTTTGTTTTTGCAAATTTTCATTAAGAAAATAATGCTTATAAGGTTGTTTGGATGACTTAGGTTGTGAGGTGATCGATTTCAATTTTTGTCGGCGCCCTGATGAGTTAGACGTAACGAAACAGAGTGGGACAAGACATTATGTCGAGCCATCAATGATGACGAATATCCAATGATGGAACAGTTCCCAGATGTTGCATTGCATTTTGCTTGTTACATTTCCTAGGTGTCTCTCGCACAATTATATTGTGTCAAATATTCATGTTTTGCAAAACTCTGTAGTATATCAAATGATATATGATCGATTTTGTTTGGCTTTCTGAAAAAAATGATTATTAATATCAGGTAGATTAGTTGTAATAACCTGTTGCTAATTTGTAGATTAGTTAAGAAAATATTATAGAATATAAGTCATTATTATAATTCTTTAAAATGTGTGTGTTCTATAAACTTAAAACTGAGACTAAGGAGAAATTACTTAACAAAAAATAGCGTGAAATAACAGTTTGGCTGCAAAGTGGTCACTGGAAGGCCTTGCTGGCCATGTAGCGGTTTCGAGTCAAAAGTGGGTATTTTATTCACCTTAGGTCACAAGGGGAAGGGTAAGTAGGTGATCTGGAAATAATTAGGTCTGAAATGCTTCCTTCCCCTTGGATGAAATAAGTTCAAAAGTCCCATCCAGGAACAAAATAAGTTCAGAAGCGAGAGTGAAACCCAAAAGGAGTAAAACCACTTGTCGCTAACATTTTTACCCTAGAAGTGATAAGGCTTCTTTTAGGCTTTCTCATAACTGGGTTTTATTTATTGTTTCAGATTTTTAGTTTCTGTAATGAGGACACTATGGAAGCTGTTGATAGTTATAAGAAAAATGAATGCTTCACATGTAAAGAAATGGCTATGAGGATCTGCTTCAACTGCACTCGGTGGTATTGCTCTAAACAGTGCCACCGCAGTAATGCCCCAAACCACACTTTAGACAACACTGGGTAACAAACTGTCTTTAACATGGTTTATCTACACTTAAGCGTTTATCAATCAAACTGGTTCCAAATAGAAAATTGTGTTGGTGTTACACATGTATAATTTACAGAATATATACACCAGTGGTTATTTTATAAAAATCTCTCTTTTCTCTAAGACTTTTATATTTAAATGTTTCACCTCAGTCACTTAAAATTTGTCATAAATGCCATATTTTTGCTGTATGGTCATATACCAGGTCAACCTATGACTGGAAACTACAATACAATCTACTTAAATTTTATTATATCCTTATAATCTTTCGACTGGTCACCTATGACTAAAAATCAGATTGGAGTGGAGATAAGTGCAATAGCTTTTAACAGTAAACGGAAGATAAAAATTCCCTACTATTGCAAGTGGAGTGTGTGTTAAAATTAGTTGGAAGTAATCCATTGTCAGTACTATTTAACAATTAACGACGTTTCGGAGCAGGTACTTCTCCCCATCCCAGTTCGTCTTGAGAGGAACGGTGTGTGTGTCGTCAAGTGTGGGGTGTTAGACTTTAACTAACTTCGTGGCAGCTATTAACGACTTTGTTATTGCACTTTGAAAAACTTGGTCGGTGGTGGGTCCTCCGGTCATATATAGGGATTAGGGCTCTCCTTATATACCTCCTAGCTACCTGCGAACATAACATATATCGAGATCTTTCATAGTCTCTCCTGCCTTTTTTTTAGCTCCTTCTTAAACATTGGGAATCCATATCTGAATCAATATTGATGCTGTTTGACCTTTATGGGGTGTGTCTCTCGGACGTCGCCATATAGGCTGTGCTCTTTTAATTTTCCGGTTTCTCTAATGCTCCTCTTTAATGAATGTTTTTAATTCATTCTCTCATTTGATTTTTTGCTCTCATTCTCCCCATACATGAGCTGCTGATTTGATCTCTCAAGTTTTCTCCCTTCGTACGTTTCCTTATTATGTTCTTGAACCCTGGTCTAGAGGTCTCCAGAGGTAAGTCTTCACTTTGCCCACACTCGCACGGTTATTGCGTATATACTATTTTTTCGAATCCTGAGAATCGTTCTTTGGCGTTGTCTTAGTCAGGGTCTTCCTTAAGGTTGTTTTAAACTTGAATGTTGTCCTGATCTTATATTAGCTTAGATAGATAGAAGCAAATATGAGATGTTTTTTTTTAAATATTGTTATTTCATAGCATTCTTGCTTACTCAATCTGAATTATATTATTATTTATTTAACTTCTACCCAAAAAAACGTATTTTTACCAAAAATATGGTAAAAACAAAAGACTTGCAATAATTATATAGAAGTAACCACAGCTAAAAGGTTGTTTTGAGGAACATAATTACAAATATAAAAATAATAAGAATAGGTAAATAATAAATAAAAGTAATATTGAATATAATAAATAATATAGTAAGTTAAATTAACCATGAAGCTATACCAAATTATAATATTGCTAAGTCATTTAGTTAAAATATTCTTGTATATCAATATGTTATTGCTTCCTTAATAGATGGTTTCATTCATTTAGAATAAATAATATTTATTATAATTAATATTTATAATTAATAATAATATATAAAAATAAATGTAATGATGTAGAGGCAAGTGAGAAAGTCTGATATCAATTTTTTGCTAATTTCAAAATCTCTATGGCAGTCACCTTTATACTGGGTCCAAGACAAAAATTATAGACATTTATCTTTTTGTGGCATATTAAGCTAATTAAAAAAACATAATAGAATTATTATAGGTTTATTAGAAACGGCATCTCTAATTCAAAACTTTGTTATTACTTAGCTCAGCTACGTTCCTTTCCTAATACGTTTAATAAACCTATTAGGGATGTTAATGTGATCTTAATCTTTATGTTAATTTGTCACTGTTTCTTTGTTAATGTTAATTACATTGTTAGTTGCAGAAATGTGCAAGAAAACGTGTTAAGAGCATGCCCCTGGGGGGTTGTACTATGGTTATCCTGTGACTTCACCCAAGTACCTGTAGGTTTTTTTTCTTTCCGAAGTTGGACACCTGCTGCTTAAATTAAGCAATGTCGAAAGTTATAGAGTGAAGAGTATAGTCATTATTTTGTAGAATCATCTATGTTTGTTTATATTTTATCATCATTAAACAACGATTTGCCATTTTTTCTATATAAAGGTCCTATATCTTGGAGAACATGTAAAGAATATTACTTGGAATGCCATAATTTTCCTTGTATTGGTAAATCGATACTTTTCAAATAAGTCCTGTGTCATGTCTTCCTTTACTTTTGATGTCAGTAAGTCATGACAACAGGTTTATATGTATGTAATAATTAATTATAATTTGAGAATTCAAAAAACTCAGTTATTGATTTCTTTATTATGCTTTTATATTTTTTTTGCAGTGTAGTCATTTGTCACAACTTGGATAAGAAGGATGAAGTGACTAATGAGAGACCAGTTTATGTGAAGAAATTAATTTTTGCTCCCACCAATGACTCGGTTTACAAACATAACAGCGACACTGGCGATGATCAAACTCACCATCCCCTGTCCAACAGAAATTCTCATCTTGATAGAACTCATTATATCATAGACACTGCTGCAAGCCAGGTAATTAACTAAGTTTTTGTTCTCTTTTGTTTAGAAGGGCAGAACATTGCATTTCAAAGATACCTAAACTGCATTTCAAGATACTAAACTGCATTTCTACTAAACTGCATTTCAAAGATACTAAACTGCATCTCAAGATACTAAACTGCATTACAACATTGCATTTCAAAGATACTAAATGCATTTCAAAGATACTAAACTGCATTTCAAGATACTACAACTGCATTTCAAAGATAAACTGCATTTCAAAGATACTAAACTAAACTGCATCTCAAAGATACTAAACTGCATTTCAAAGATACTAAACTGCATTTCAAAGATACCTAAACTGCATTTCAAAGATACTAAACTGCAAACTGCATTCAAAGACTAAACTGCTTCTCAAAGATACTAAACTGCATTCAAAGATCAAACTGCAAACTAAAACTGCATTTACAAACTGCATTTCAAAGATACTAACTGATTTCAAAGATCAACTGCATTTCAAAGATACTAAACTGCATTTCAAAGATACTAAACTGCATTCAAAGAACCTGCATTTAAAAGATACTAAACTGCATTTCAAAGATACTAAACTGCATTTCAAAGTATAAACTGCAGATACTAAACTGCATTTCAAGATACAAACGCATAAAGATACTAAACTGCATCTCAAAGATACTAAACTGCATCTCAAAGATACTAAACTGCATTCAAAGATCTAAACAAAGATACTAAACTGCATTTCAAGTACTACTAAAACGCATACTAAACTGCATTTCAAAGATACTAAACTGGCATACTAACTGCATTTCAAAGATACTAAACTGCATTTCAAAGTACTAAACTGCATTCAAAGATTACTAAACTGCATTCAAAGATACTAAACTGCATCTCAAAGATACTAAACTAAACTGCATTTCTCTAAACTGCATTTCAAAGATACTAAACTGCTTCTCAAAGATACTAAACTGCATTTCAAAGATACTAAACTGCATTTCAAAGATACTAAACTGCATTTCAAGATTACTAAACTGCATTTTCAAAAAAAAAAAGATACTAAACTGCATTTCAAAGATACTAAACTGCATTTCAAAGATACTAAACTGCATTTTCAAAGATACTAAACTGCATTCAAAGATACTAAACTGGCATTTCAAAGATACTTAAACTGATTTCAAAGATACCATACTAACTGCATTTCAAAGACTACTCAAACTGCATTTTCAAAGATTTAAACTGCATTTCAAGATACTTAAACTCATTCAAAAATACTAAACTGCATCTCAAAGATACTAAACTGCATCTCAAAGATACTAACTGCATTTCAAATACTAACTGCATTTCAAAGATTACTAAACTGCAAACTGGATACCTAAACTGCATTTCAAAGATACTAAACTGCATTTCAAAGAACTAAACTGCATTTCAAATACTATGATCTAACTAAACTGCATCTCAAAGATTACTAAACTGATTTCCAAAGCATTTCAAAGATACTAAACTGCATTCAAATACTAAACTTTTCAAATACTAAACTGCATCAAACTGATTTCAGATACTAAACTGCATCTCAAAGATACTTCAAAGATACTAAACTGCATTTCAAAGATGACAGGTCTGGAAAGATATTTTCTTCTCTGGTACATGACTAACCCATCCACTGCACCTGTATGAGAACTATTTCAAATGAAACCAGAATGTGATTGGTTTAAACACATTTTGCACAGTTCTCTGAAATCACATTATAAATAATTAAGATTATAAAAGACATACATAGCTGCATTCACAGTTATTAATTTATTTTACAAATTATTTCACTTACATTACTAACATCGTGAGTTAGCCTTATAAAAGGAGTGGAAACTTTGTGAAGGTAACAAATTTATTTTATTTATTTATTGTCATATTTTTTGATATTTAAATCCTCAGACGAAATGCAATATTGTGCCCAATAGAATAATTTCTATTGCACATAGAAATGCTCGTTATCAGCATTAGTTCAATTTTTATTAAATGACTGGTGTACGTTTTTTTTTCAAAATTGTATATATAATTGAATTGAGTTGAAATTCATTTCATAGTATATTATGCTACTAGGCAGCAAAATGGAATTTCGCCAACGAGTTTATAAATTGCCCCCGATGCCGAAGGCGAGGTGGGCTATGGAAATTACCAGCAGAGGCGGAAGCCGAGGCAGTAATATACCCATTTGACAGACGAGGCTAGCCAAGGCTGGCAAATGGCGAATATACCTGCAGAGGCGTAAGCCGAGGCAGGTAATTAATTGCACGAGTCTGCAATGTTTCTCTGCATAATATATTATTTTACGCAGATAAAAATACCACAAGAGATTTTTTAAATACTTGTTGCGAGATTTTACAGCATAAAGACTGCTTTAAGTAGATCAACGTGACAATATCAGGTGGAGTTGTGGTCCAATAACTCGCAATGTCAACAATTTTGTATCTATTTCACTCACTGTTTTTCACCATTATTTTAGTAAATTAAAACTTTAGTTATACAGATTTAGTTTTTGATAACGTTCTATTTTTGTAACTTTATATACTTAAACTAAATATAAACAACAGAATACAAAATCTGACGACTTAAAAATTAAAAATCTGTCGATTCATAAACACTGGTAAATATTTAATTTAATGCCAAAATTATCAGTGTTTTGCCAATTTGTTCCAAAACATTTTATACTGTTACGTACAAGTAGTATTAAGTAAGCACGTTAGGTTAACAAAATGTATTCTCTCTCAAAACTAATTACAAATCACTTCAAAACTAAATCATAATCTGTCATTAACATGACACTATTCCCCCTCTCCTTCTCCCTCTCTCTCCCTGTATTGGGCTAGTCTATCTACGTGGACTATCATTTGTTTTCTTGAAGGCTCTAGGACAATCTTATAAACTAGGTCATTTATCTTCTTTTCCACTCTATACGGTCCCTTCCAGTCCCTGTCTAGTTTGGGGGACCTTCCTTTCTTCCTCACTGGATTATAGAGCCAGACCTTTGTACCAGGCTCAAAGTGCCGGACCAGGGCACTTCTGTCATATCTTGTTTTCATTCTGTTTCCTGCCAATTTTAGTTCTTTTCTTGCTACCTCATGTGCAGTTAAGAGAGATTCCTGAACTTGCCTTACATACTCAGGTACTTCAATTAGAACTTCTTCAGGAGGCCTTCCATATAGTAACTCTAAGGGAGTTTTCAATTCCCGACCAAACATCAATTTCGCCGGAGTCTGCCTGTTGCCTGATGTATTGAAGACCTAAATGCCATCAGGCAAAATGGAATTTTCTCGTCCCAGTCCAGTTGATTTTCATCAACTACTTTGCTTAAGTAGTTTAACAAAGTACCGTTAAAATCTTTCTACCATACCATCCGACTGAGGATGAAGAGGAGTGGTTCTTGTTTTCCTAATACCTACTAACTTGCAAATTTCCTTGAAGACTGTACTCTCAAAATTTCTCCCTTGGTCAGAATGAAGTTCCAGTGGGACCCCATACCGGCTAATTACCTCTCTTATCATCACACGTGCAACCGTTTCTGCTTCTTGATTAGGTAATGGAAAAACTTCCGGCCATTTAGTAAAATAATCCATTACCACCAGAGCATACCTATTTCCTCTGTTTGAACATGGCAATGGACCCAGAATATCCATAGCTATCCTTTCCCAAGGTAGCCCCACTGTGTAGTTCTTTAATGGGCCATGCCCTTTCTTTCCAGGACCTTTCCTGGAAATGCATACATTACATGACTTACACCAGTTTTGAACGTTCTCTCATATTAATCCAATAAACTCGTTGTCGAAGTCGCTCCAAAGTTCTCTTTACTCCAAAATGACCACTAGATCTTAAATCATGGGCGTAGCTTAATGTTTCTTCTCGCAGACTTTTAGGAACTAAAACTTGCCATCTAGATTTATTTGTTTTAGTGTCTTCCCAACTCCTCAAGATTAAATCATTTTTTAGACTTAATGAGTCCATTGGGCCCATAACCATTTTACTTCTTGACCTTGGTCGGAAATGTCTTCCCAGTTAGGTTTTTTTCCTTTTTCTAACCACTCCCTTACGGTTCCTAAAGCAACATCATTTCTTTGTTTTTTCACGCAATTCCCTCTTCATTGAGGAGAGAGTCTGTCTTGCACCTCTGATATCTCAGTCAATCCTGCTTTTACAGTGTGTGCCATTTCTTCCTCATTTCAGACCTCCTGCATGCTGGCAGTCTTCACAAGGCCTTCGAGACAAACTATCTGCATTGCCATGAAGCTTACCTGGTCGGTGTTTGATTGAAAACTCATATTCTTGGAGTTTTTCGATCCATCTGGCTATTTGCCCTTCAGGGTTTTTAAACTTCAATAACCACTGTTACGTACAAGGAATATAAGTACGTTAGGTTAACAAAAATGTATTCTCTCTCCAAATCAATTACTAAACTAATAATAATCTGTCATTAACATGACACTATTCCCCCTCTCCCTCTCCCTCTCTCCCTGTATTGGGCTAGTCTATCTACGTGGACTATTATTTGTTTTTTGAAGGCTCTAGGGCGATCTTATAAACTAGGTCATTTATCTCTTTCCTCTGTATGGTCCCTTTCCAGTCCCGTCTAGTTGGAGGACCTTCCTTTCTTCCTCACTGGAATTATAGAGGCCAGACCTTTTGACCAGGCTCAAGTGCCGGACCAGTGCACTTCTGTCATATCTCGTTTTCATTCTGTTTCCTGCCAATTTTAGTCTTTTTTGCTACCTCATGTTGCATTAAGAGAGATTCCTGAACTTGCCTTACATACTCAGTACTTCAATTAGAACTTCTTCAGGAGCCTTCCGTACAGTAACTCTAAGGGATTTTCAATTCCCGACCAAACATCAATTTTGCCGGAGTCTGCCCTGTGGCCTGATGTATGAAGACCAAATGCCATCAGGCAAAATGGAATTTTCTCGTCCAGTCAAGTTGAATTTTCAATCAACTACTTTGCTTAAGAGGATATGAGAATATAGAAAAAGCCCTCGTGACCTAAGCAATTTTGCAGGAGTACACTAAAGGGCAGATTGAAATTAAAAATAATCTGTCAAAAAATGACAGAATATTTGGAAAAACTAACTTTAATGGAAATAAACAATGTAATAGGAGGTAATAACACATCTATTGGTAGATCAGATAATCCCTCTGAAGTGGACCTATTGAACAGACACCAAATTTCCTCTTGCAGTTGCAATATTCATTCTAGGGCAACAAACTTAAATGTAAATAAAAAGTTGAAACCTCCAAATTTTGATGGGGAAACTCCATGGGATGAATATAGAGCTCAGTTTGATACACTCGCTAAATTAAGTGGTTGGACTAGTTCTGAAAGATTAGGGATATTAGTATCAGCACTAAGGGGTCCAGCATTAACTGTATTTCGAAATCTCCGAGAAGATGAGAGAAATAATGTAGAGATAATTATGGATGCATTAGAAAGACGGTTTGGAAACTCAAATAATTCTCAACTACATAGAGCTTTATTAAAATCTCGTATTCAAGGGCCATCGGAGACACTGTCACAATTCGCTACGGCTATAGAGAAATTAGTTCACCAGGCTTATCCCACAGCTTCTCCACAAATGTCAGATACTCTAGAAGTTCAAACTTTTCTAGATGGGTTAAGGAATGTTACTGTGAGGAGGGCTGTTGCTGTAACAGGACCAGATAATCTATGGCAAGCGTTGGCCAAAGCAACAGAAGTGGATGCTATAGAGCAATCCATTTCTTTACAAAGACAATCTGTGAGAAACATCCACATATGAGTATAGAAAACTCAAATCAAAACAAAACTGATAAAAAAAGAGATCGGTGGATCAAATAATCGATTTTATAGACACAGAATTAATAAAAACAACATAGTGTGCTGGGTTTGCGCAGGGGCAAATCATATAGTCGCTTCTGTCCAAACCGTATCAATTTAAATAAGAATCAGGAAAACTAAGTACAGCTAACTGTAGGGAACCGCAGCGAGCTTCAATTAAAAATGGTTCCAAATTAGAAAACTATAAAGAAGAGAAAATGAGAAGAAAAAATCATTCCGCATGCACTTATGTTAGGGGCCAAATAGGGTGTATCGAGTGCCTTTTTTTGATCGATACAGGTGCTGCGGTAACTCTCATCTCTCAACGCTTAGCTTCCAAATTGGAACACCAACAAATTATATTTTTCAAGATGTGTCAAGAATCAAAATTCGGTCGGTTTTAGGAGAAACTT
>JACMZG010001908.1:58605602-58627842 GCA_018340805.1 Microvelia longipes
TCTCAACTTCAAGGAGAAAGAGAGGTAGTTATTTCTTATCACAGCAAGGCACTTTCTAAGTGTGAAAGGAATTATTGTGTAACCCGAAAAGAGTTACTCGCCGTAGTAAGAGCTATTGAACATTTCCGCCATTATCTCTTAGGAAGATCATTTGAAATAAGAACAGATCATGCTGCTTTGCAGTGGTTATTGAAGTTTAAAACCCTGAAGGGCAAATAGCCAGATGGATCGAAAAACTCCAAGAATATGAGTTTTCAATCAAACACCGACCAGGTAAGCTTCATGGCAATGCAGATAGTTGTCTCGAAGGCCTTGTGAAGACTGCCAGCATTGCAGCAGGTCTGAAATGAAGGAAGAAATCAATAAAAGAGAAGCTGGAGTAGCTTCATTGTTAGTAAAGGAAGAAATGGCACACACTGTAAAAGCAGGATTGACTGAGATATCAGGTGCAAGAGACAGACTCTCTCCTCAATGAAGAGGAATTGCGTGAAAAACAAAGAAATGATGTTGCTTTAGGAACCGTAAGGGAGTGGTTAGAAAAAGGAAAAAAACCTAACTGGGAAGACATTTCCGACCAAGGTCAAGAAGTAAAATGGTTATGGGCCCAATGGGACTCATTAAGTCTAAAAAATGATTTAATCTTGAGGAGTTGGGAAGACACTAAAACAAATAAATCTAGATGGCAAGTTTTAGTTCCTAAAAGTCTGCGAGAAGAAACATTAAGCTACGCCCATGATTTAAGATCTAGTGGTCATTTTGGAGTTAAGAGAACTTTGGAGCGACTTCGACAACGAGTTTATTGGATTAATATGAGAGAAGACGTTCAAAACTGGTGTAAGTCATGTAATGTATGCATTTCCAGGAAAGGTCCTGGAAAGAAGGGGCATGGCCCATTAAAGAACTACACAGTGGGGCTACCTTGGGAAAGGATAGCTATGGATATTCTGGGTCCATTGCCATGTTCAAACAGAGGAAATAGGTATGCTCTGGTGGTAATGGATTATTTTACTAAATGGCCGGAAGTTTTTCCATTACCTAATCAAGAAGCAGAAACGGTTGCACGTGTGATGATAAGAGGTAATTAGCCGGTATGGGGTCCACTGGAACTTCATTCTGACCAAGGGAGAAATTTTGAGAGTACAGTCTTCAAGGAATTTGCAAGTTAGTAGGTATTAGGAAAACAAGAACCACTCCTCTTCATCCTCAGTCGGATGGTATGGTAGAAAGATTTAACGGTACTTTGTTAAACTACTTAAGCAAAGTAGTTGATGAAAATCAACTGGACTGGGACGAGAAAATTCCATTTTGCCTGATGGCATTTAGGTCTTCAATACATCAGGCAACAGGGCAGACTCCGGCGAAATTGATGTTTGGTCGGGAATTGAAAACTCCCTTAGAGTTACTATATGGAAGGCCTCCTGAAGAAGTTCTAATTGAAGTACCTGAGTATGTAAGGCAGTTCAGGAATCTCTCTTAACTGCACATGAGGTAGCAAGAAAAGAACTAAAATTGGCAGGAAACAGAATGAAAACAAGATATGACAGAAGTGCCCTGGTCCGGCACTTTGAGCCTGGTACAAAGGTCTGGCTCTATAATCCAGTGAGGAAGAAAGGAAGGTCCCCCAAACTAGACAGGGACTGGAAGGGACCGTATAGAGTGGAAAAGAAGATAAATGACCTAGTTTATAAGATTGTCCTAGAGCCTTCAAGAAAACAAATGATAGTCCACGTAGATAGACTAGCCAATACAGGGAGAGAGAGGGAGAAGGAGAGGGGAATAGTGTCATGTTAATGACAGATTATGATTTAGTTTTAAAGTGATTTGTAATTAGTTTTGATAGGAATATAGTTTGTTAACTAACGTGCTTACTTAATACTACTTGTATAGTGTCATGTTCAATAGGTCCACTTCAGAGGGATTATCTGATCTACCAATAGATGTGTTATTACCTCCTATTACATTGTTAATTTCCATTAAAGTTAGTTTTTCCAAATATTCTGTCATTTTTGACAGATTATTTTTAATTTCAATCTGCCCTTTAGTTACTTCCTGCAAAATGTTGCTTAGGTCACAGGGTGCTTTTTCTATATTCTCAATATCCTCACAACGCCGCTTCTTTGGTGGCATACTGTTACTATATATTCTAATAATATATCAAAATTATCTTACCCAGAACCTTCTTTTATAAAATGTTCAAAAACTATTAAGAGAAATACTTCACTACTTAGGCTCACTTCTGACACCAATGTTACGTACAAGTAGTATTAAGTAAGCACGTTAGGTTAACAAACTATATTCCTATCAAAACTAATTACAAATCATTTAAAACTAAATCATAATCTGTCATTAACATGACAATATTATTAGATAAACAAATGTTAAATGTTAAACATTTAATAATAATATCGTAATTTTAAGTAACAATAAAGAAAGTTACATACTAGAAACAAGCTAGAATAAATCATAGTTTACAAAAAACAATACCGAAATTCTCGCAATAATTTGTAAAATAATAACCTCCGCTCATTCATTTTCCCGCCTAGGGAGTTTTGACTTGTTTCCCATGTCATTTAAATGAGCCATAACTCCCTAGTACTTTTTTCATTACCAAAACATTTTGCGTACTGTTTTGAAACATTTTGCGTACTGTTTTAAAATATTTCCCGTATTGTTTGACAGTGTAGGTAAAATGACATTTTGCAGCTTAAAAACAGTCCGTAATGGCTAATTTTGCTGCCGTGAGTAGATAAAATATATTCCTTTACATTATGAAAAAGTGTATTAAGTGTTGTTTCAATACTGCAAGTATATATACGGTTTTTGTTAGATTATAAAAGTTATGCAGCATCGAGCAAGGTTAGGGCCTAGATGGGTGACCACTGGCAATAAAACTAATGTTGTTACTGTCTGATGAAAAGCAATGTGAGTCCAAAGACGTGTTGAAGTATAAATTTGCTTGAGTAGCAATTCCTATTTCGGTGTGGTAAAGTTCTGAGGTATCCTGTACCCATTTATTTGTTTTTGTTTTAGATGCAGAAAAATGTTTGCTTGGAAAATACTGTAAGTAAAGAGGAAAGTAAATTGGATAAATCAAGTGATTTAGAAAACTCTGTATTGGAGTCTGGAAACAGTTTGGTTGTTGATGGAGAATCACAAATTCCATCTGATACTGGTCTACTACCGTTTAACACTTATTCTAAGGTGAGTTGATTAAAAACTTAGAATTCAAGTATAATAATAATAATAATAATAATGACTGTTTAGAGCCTTGCGGCTCATCAGGGATAACCCCTGCGGGAACCACCTCGGGTGTTAGTAGCAACCGTTACGCTCAAAGTGAATTCTAAAGTTCGCGTTAATTTATCTAAACAATAATCTTCTATAAACTGAGAGCGTAACCTGGGATGGGAACCCCAGACCTCTGTGGGTGTCAAAGGTCAGTGTAAAGACTAACGCCTTAACGATCTCGGCCACGGAGGTGGCTAGAATATACTAAAATTGGAACGATACAGAATTCAAGTATGGAATTAAAAACTGGCAAAGACAATTTGGAGTGAGCTGTTGTTGCTCCGAGGAGTTTTATTTTATTTTATAACAGATTAGTCAAGTTTTCTTTACCTTATTTATACTGATACTAATACTAGTACTACTTGAGTGGCTTCTTGCTGGGGTTATCCCTAATGAGCCCTAATAAGTCATAAAATGAAGACTACTTAGGGGTTATCCTAAGCCACAATGGAAGTCTTAAGAGTTCTCCTTTATGGGACATAAAAAGAGTTTTGTTAGAGATTATCCTTAAAGAGCCATGAAAGGAGTCATGTTAGGATTTATCTCTAATCAGTCTCTAAATGAGTATCATTATTATTGTCTTATCTTTTTTTAGCGAATTGTCAAAGAAAAAATGAGCTTGGGATCATGAAGGGGGAACTGGGGGAGGTGGATTTTTTTTTCAGGTGGGATTCGCTGATCAAGAATGTATATATATTGTTGAGGATATATATATATATATAATATATATATATATATATATATATATATATATATATATATATATGTGTGTGTGTGTGTGTGTGTGTGTGTGTGTGTCTGTGTGTGTATGTATGTATATATACAGTATGTCCATACAGGTTGCGCATACGTGTTAATGACAAAAAATTTAATTTTTGACAAAAAGTTACTCTTCATTTAAATTTTGAAGATATTGAATTCCAACTCAATACCTTGTACCCAAGAAGTACACTTTTTCATTAAGTGGCCAAAAGAGAACTAGGTGTAATTTTGATAATTAAACAAAATGTTATTCTTTATAAAAGTTTTGTCTTTTTAATACTAATGGAAATTTATGATAAAAAGTGTCATAGTGAATTATCCTCCCTCCTCTTGTCCCCCAATATTGGTCCCCTGTCCAAGAAAATAGAATAATATTTTTTTTATGAAATATATCAATAATTTATTAGTTTTTTAATGTAAAAACTTTTTATTTATTTTTTTCTTGATTATTCAATAAAATGTTGTTGATGTTAACAGCATACTTAAAACGTTGATTTTTTTGCAAACAGCATACTTTTCCTATATACTACCTATGGTATAAATAAGGAAATATGGGACCAATATGGGGGGCAAGAAGAGGGGTAGAATTTACTATGACACTTTTTATTACAAATTCCCATTAGTATAAGAAAGGAAAATTTTTTTATAAAGAATAACATTTGGTTGAGTTATCAAAATTGTACCTAGTTCTCTCTTAGCCACTTTATAAAAAAGTGTACTTTTTGGGTACAAGGTTTATGGTATATCACTAGATCAAGATGGCCGCGAGTGATAACAGTCTTGTTTTGAACCGTCGTGATATTTTCTCTTGTAGTTTTTGTTCTGAAAGTTTAAATGGTAGTAAAAGTGACATTATTTGCCATAATTGTGGTTATGTTTTTCATTCTACGTGTGTGGGTTTGGGTAGAACTGTGTCTAAAGCTTTAATTGAAGATACGTACCCGGGTCTGACCTGGACTTGTAAGAAGTGCACAGACGGTGTTCAAAAGGATTTAAAGACTGTGCAACTCTTAGCCACATTAATCAACAAAATGGTGGATTACGATAAAGAGATAAAAGAACTCAAAAAAATTATTATTGACCAAAATAAGGAAATAAATAATTATTTAAATAATCAGGAGAAGGTTTTAAAGAAACAGGTTGTGTCAATTTCAGCGGGAAAAGAAGTAAATGATAACGGAGTAAAATCTATTTCTGATCAAAGATCTGCTGAAGTGGTTACACTGGAAAGTGCGGCTAAAGAAGAAGAAGAAAATAAAAACAAACAGATTAAAGAAGTTTTTGATAAAACAAATACTGAGAGAACGAAAATAGACGAAGTTTCAGATATTTCTGGAGATGATAACCCGACGCCTTTTATTGAGGTAAAAAACAAAAAGAATAAAAACGGTAAAATTAAACGGACTAAAGTAGTGACCGGTACAGAAGAATCTACGATATCTAAGTAACATAGAGAAGAAACTATCTAAAACAGTATTTGTATTTAGAAAATTAAATAATTACTTACCTGTTGAGACTCTGGTTACCGTGTATAGAGCTTTAGTGGAAAGTAGAATATGTTACGGCATACTTCTTTGGGGTCACACCAATGTAGAAAAAAATTCTAAGAATTATTGTAAATATTAATTCTAGGAAATCATGTAAGCCAATATTTAAAAAACTAGGAATAATGACTGTGATAAATTTATTTATTTTACATACTTTAATTTATGTTAAAACTAATATTAATAGCTTTAAGAAACCTAGTCATAAGTACCAGACTAAAAGTGTAAATAATTTAGTAATAGATCAACATAGGTTAAGTAAATCAGAGACAGGCTACTCTAACTTAGGCATAAAATTGTATAATAGATTAGATAAGAATACCAAAGAATTAGACATATGTGAATTTAAGAAAATTATTAAAGATAAGCTTACCAAAAATATATTTTATAGTGTTAGAGAATATTTAGATAAAGGAATGTGAAACTGTGATATTAGTTTTTAAGCTTTGTGTTTCAGTTTTATGTCCTTTGTGTTTGTCCGTGAGTTTTTAATGTCCTAAAATGTTAATGCTAATATAACAATGACGAATTTCTTATGTTTTAAAGCTGTAAACCTCGCTGTAAACTTTGTGAAACAATAAAAAATTTATTATTATTTATTATCTGATAATGTAGGAAAGGACGAACCACAACTTAAAGGTGGGCCAAAAAGATGTTGGTTACATGTTAGTAATGTTGAAAAAGGAGTTGACAGTGACTCTGTCAAAACATTTATTCAAAAGAAATTACCAGGTGCAGAAGTTGTGTGCGACTTGTTCAACCCTGATTCTCCGTATCCTTCTTTTCGAGTAGGAACTGATTTTAAATTGCTAGATCAGGTCATGAAGCCAACATTTTGGCCTTCTAATGTAAGGATCAAACGTTTTTTTATGGAAAGCTTCGAGAGGGGGGTTTCCGAAAAAATAAATTCAGAAGATGACAATTATTTGAACATACCACGGATGGAGTTGCCTATACAAGTAAATGACAAAAAATTTCATTTTTCGACAAAAAGTCACTCTTTATAAAAAATTTTGCTTGTTTTAAAACGAAGATTGATCAGACTAAAAGTTTCGTACCATGTACCCAGTACCCAAAATGTACAATTTTTTAAAATTCGCCAAGAGAGAAGTAGGTCTAATTTTGATTTTACGACAAAAAGTTATTCTTCAAAAAGTCACTTATTTTTTAAAAAAATCTATTTATGCAATATAAAACATGACAATCATTTTTCACCATTAATTAAAATATTTTTTTTATTCATTTGTTTTTTTTTATTTTGTTTTGATTTAATGAAAACACAAAATCAGCTGATTAATTTATTAATAATAAATGTAAACAAACTCCACGTGTATTTTGTTTTGTACTGTAATAAACACTTATGATTTTGATGACTTGATTAAGTAGATTATTAATCTAATAACAATTGCAATTATTGAAAGTATTATTCGTATTTAAATAATTATTGAACTTGTACTAAGACATTATTTTTTCTAAAGTGGTAAGTTAGACGATATTATTAATATTGTTTGCTAAAGCTAATTTAAATAACTTTTTAATTTTTTAAATTCTTTTATTAATTCAAGATGTTAACGCAAGAACAGAGAATATACTTGGTTCAGTGTTACGGTATACGTAACATACGCTCGAGCTATAGAACTGTTTCATATTAGATTTCCTAATGTTAACGCAACCAGGCAAAATTTAAAAAAAAATAATTGAAAAATTTGTGCGAACCGGCAGTGTCGCTGACGTAAAAAAGCAGAGAAAAGAATACAATGAAGACGACGCAGCAACATTGTTGGTACTAGATTCCGTAAGGGATAATCCCTCCAAGTCGCTCAGAATCAGACAGCAGGAACTAATGATCAGTAAATCTCACATACAGAAACTTTTGAAAGTAAACCAATACCATCCATATAAACCTCATTTTCTACACAAACTAGAAGACGGAGACGACGCACTAAGACTTGACTTTAGTTTGACATTAGGTGAAAAAATAGACCGGAACCGAAATTTCCACAAACGAATAATATTTAGCGACGAATCGACTTTTAGCACCAACGGACATGT
Organism: Microvelia longipes; assembly: GCA_018340805.1. Classification (NCBI taxonomy): domain Eukaryota; kingdom Metazoa; phylum Arthropoda; class Insecta; order Hemiptera; family Veliidae; genus Microvelia; species Microvelia longipes. The sequence goes on from JACMZG010001908.1 coordinate 58,613,249, forward strand.
ATCCTCACAAAACGCACAATACTGGACACAGGACAATCCAAATTATTCTATTACTACAAACAGTCAAAAATTTAAAAAAGTAAATGTATGGTGCGCCATGACACCAACGAAAATAATTGGACCATATTTTTTAGATGGGGCACTGAACCAAGACAGCTACTTACATTTATTAGACAATTTTCTTTGGCCACAGTTAGACGAAGAAAATTTAGACTTTAGACAAAAAATGCATTTCCAACTAGATGGATGTCCGGCGCATTCAATCTATAACGTCAGAGATTGGTTAGACCATAAATTTCCAGGAAAATGGATAGGACGATTTGGACCTATTGCTTGGCCTGCGCGTTCCCCTGACCTAACAACAATGGATTTCTTTCTATGGGGGTACTTGAAACAGAAAGTATTTCACGAAACTGTTCCTCATGATGTAAATATTTAAAAAACAAGATACGAAAGCAGTGGAAACAGTGACCGAAGAAATGTTAGGCAGAGTCTATAATGAATTCAAGAAAAGATTAGAACTGTGCGTCGAACGTGGTGGTTTACATATTGAAGAATATGACTGCGTTATTTTACTTTTCCTTTGTGCTTAGAGTGCTTAATATCTACTTACCATGCTTTATTTGAAAGTAGATTACAGTATGGGATAATACTATGGGTCACAGGCAACCCGAAAAACTTCTGATAAAAAAAATGCCTTTGTAAGGATAATATCCGGGTCCCAAGAAGGACTAAGTGCAAGCCTCTGTTTCAAAATTAAGACTGATGACTATGACGGCTATTTTCATTTATCATAGTTTAAACATGTAAAAAGAGATAATAGCTTTATTAAAAATTCAGATGTTCATCAGTATGACACCAGAAACAAAAATAATATATATAATAATCAACATAGACTTACCAGATCTGAGACGGGTTTCTCCTACTTAGGAGTTCAGCTGTTCAACACCCTCCCGGCAGAAATTAGAAATCTCGATGACAATGATTTTGATAAGAAAATTAAAAATTTATTAAAGGAAAATCCTGTATACAAAATTGAAGAATTTTTTTTATTGTTTTAAAATAATATCGATTGACGTTTGTATGTTTGCCATTGCAAATCTTAAACAATAAAGCTTTTATTTATTTTTATTTATTTATTTATCTTATAAATACTTCTGGTAGAATAACTATGATTTTTCTTGGCTAGCTCATTATACTCACTGTGAACTTCAACTGCCGCTGCTAATATAAATATAGCAGGTAAAGTAAGTACTTTAAGTCTCTTAAATAAAGGAATGCAGCTTTCATCCCACTTGGCCTTACAAATTGCTCTAATGGCTTTTTTCTGCACCAGCAGAACTTGATGAGCATGCGGAGAGTTTCCCCAGGCCGTAACGCAGTAAGTAAGTAGAGAGTGAAAGTGTGCGTAGTAAACTTTAAGTACTGTACTCGTATCAAGATGTGAACTCAATTTTCTCAATAGATAAACTACTGAAGACAACCTCTAACTAGAGCTTCACACTGAGTTCCATGTCAGAGACTGGTCAATAAGGACTCCTAAAATGTTAAGAGATACAGCAGTGTGAGATGTTCTCTTTAAGGTAAGTAGCAGTTTTTGGTTTTTGTTTTCATTTAACTGTAGCATGTTGCAATTGAACCAATCCTTAACTCTTAAAACAGCTTTCCTCATGCTTTCCCTTAAGGCATTTGTATCTCGGCCAGAAATAAATAAATTGGTGTCGTCTGCATATTTGCAGCATTTAGCTTCAATTTCAGGGATATCATTTATATACAAAATGAATAAAAGAGGCCCAAGAACAGAACCCTGGGGAACCCCATGCTTAACCTCTCTGAAATCAGAATCTTGGCCTTTGAACCTAGTGCACTGCTTTCTTCCTTCCAGGTAAGTAATAACAGATCAAGTACAACTCCTCTTACTCCATAGTACTGTAGTTTCTTTATAAGAATATTATGAAGAACACAGTCGAAAGCTTTACTGAGATCACAGGCTTCTACTAGCACATCTTCATGATTTTCAAACGCTTTAATAATATGGTCTATAAGATAATTTATAGCACTTTGTGTTGACAAGCCTTTCCTGAAACCAAACTGGTTATTATTTAGAAGACCAAGTTTGTTTAAATAACTAGCAACTCTATTTTTAATAATAGTTTCAAAAACTTTAGATTTTTTATCTATTTATTTAGATTTAGAACATTGTATTTATTAAATACATAGTAGAACAGATTTAATATGTAGTTTGTTTACATTTATTATTAATAAATTAATCAGCTGATTTTGTGTTTTCATTAAATCAAAACAAAATAAAAAAAAACAAATGAATAAAAAAAATATTTTAATTAATGGTGAAAAATGATTGTCATGTTTTATATTGCATAAATAGATTTTTTTAAAATAAGTGACTTTTTGAAGAATAACTTTTTGTCGTAAAATCAAAATTAGACCTACTTCTCTCTTGGCGAATTTTAAAAAATTGTACATTTTGGGTACTGGGTACATGGTACGAAACTTTTAGTCTGCTCAATCTTCATTTCAAAATAAGCAAAAATTTTTATAAAGAGTGACTTTTTGTCGAAAAATGAAATTTTTTGTCGTTTACACGTAAAGGCAACTCCATCCGTGGACACCCTGTATATTATGTAAACTCCCAGGGTTTACGCAGCAAACGCGATGATTTAGAGGTTACGCTAAAGCACCGTAAAATAGATATTCTTCTAGTTGTTGAGCACTGGTTCAAAGAAGAAGATATTTCTGCATTTAACATACCAGGCTACTCTCTTCAGTCAAGCTTTTGCAGGAAACATCATATTCATGGAGGCACAGCGGTGTTTGTCAAGAATGAATTAACCTGTAAACCTATTAATAACTTATCATCTATTAAGATGGAGTTGAAATACCTGATAGAAATACATACACCATTACCAGCTATAGATCAGATAAGGGCTGTAAATCTATATTTATGGATCATATTAGTAAAACTTTAAATAAACTTAATAACAAGAAAATTATTTTCTGTGGAGATTTCAACTACCAATTTAACGAAAATAACTCAGATGTTCAGAAGCTTAATAACTTATTTTGTGAGTTTAATATGACAGGGTTAGTGTCAGAACCTACCCGTGGAAATAACTGTCTGGATAACATTTTCACTAATGACAAGGAATATATAGCTTATGAACTCTGTAGAGGCCTGGCAGATCATGCTGATTTATTAATTAAGGTTAAAAAAGTTGCAGGTAATAAGGTTCCTAGATATTACTATGCTAGATCCTACTCAAAAGAAGGAATGGAACTGTTTATTAATCAATTATCTATTGTAAACTGGGAATACTTTTTTGTATCAGGAGACATCAATTCTCAGGTTTCAAATTTTACCAATGTTATTAAATTATCTCATGATCTATGCTTTCCTCTTAAGAAGAAGAAATGCAAAACCAAAAACTGCTCTAAACAGCCTTGGTTCTCTTCTCAACTTGGTGCTATGAGAGATCATCTTCTATTACTTTTCAATCTATGGCGAACTTTTGGTAACCTTTTTGAAAAACAGTATAAGAGGTACAAACTGAAATATAGAGCAGAACTCAACCTTGCCAAGAAAGGTCACTATTCTGACAGGTTAGCGTCATCAAGTAACAAGGTGAGGGAATCTTGGAAAATAATTAATGATTTGCGAGGTAAACCTAATGTTAGTTCCAATTCTCTTAGCTCTGAGGAATTAAACAATTTTTTCATTGATTCAATTAATAACTTAGCTTCTTCAATAAATTCAGATAAAAATGTAGCAATTAACATCTTAAAAACTACATCTACTGTTTCTGCAGACAATGTTTTAAGTAGCTTTGCGAAATTTGGTATTACAGGTAAGGATATATGCAATATAGTAAAAGGAATAAAGCATTCAAATAGTAAAGACATCTATGGTCTATCTAACAATATGTTAAAGTCGGTTGTAAACATTATTAGTGAGCCATTAACATTTATCATCAATAGATGTCTCAGAGAAGGAGTTTTTCCTGATGCATGGAAAATTTCAAGAATTGTTCCCATCTTTAAGAAAGGTGATAAATCACTGCCAAGTAGTTATCGCCCTGTAGCTATAATTCCTGCATTTTCCAAAATACTAGAGATAGTTATAAATAAAGAATTGCAACGGCACTTTGAAAACAATAATTTATTTTCTCAATCTCAATATGGATACAGAAGTAATAAATCTACTGTTGATGCAGTGAGATCTGGTGTTGAATTTATAACTCAAGGGTTTGAAGATCTTGAAGAGACGCTACTGGCTTGTTGTGACTTGAGTAAAGCTTTCGATCTGGTTCCACATGAGCTGATCATCTTGAAACTCAAACACTACAATATAGATGACATAGCATTAAAAACAATAGAAAGCTATTTAAAAAATAGACATCAATGCATCGGCACCGATGAAAACAAATCTGAATACTTACCTGTATTATATGGAGTACCTCAAGGTTCCCATCTGGGCCCTACTCTCTTTCTGGCTGTGATCAACGACTTACCTGAGTACCTGAAACAAAAACAAAAAGAAAAGTTAGTGAAATCAATAATGTATTGTGATGATTCTAATATTATGATTAGAGGATCTAATAGAGATGAACTTGAAACTGGTCTAAATGAGCAGTTCGAGGCTGCTGAGCACTGGTTCACTGTGAACAGGTTTTCCCTCAACCAGGACAAGACTCAGCTTATCACTTTCACCCTGAAGAAAAATGAAGTTTTGACTCAGATTAAATTCCTTGGCATCGGGATAGACTCAAAACTTAGTTGGAAACCTCACATCACATCTCTTGAGAAGAAACTGTCTTCCAAAATATTTTTAATTAAATCTTTAAAAAGTTATTTAGAGGAAAACACTATGAAATCTGTTTACCATGCTCTTTTTGAGAGTTTGCTTAGTTATGGTCTCCTTCTTTATGGTCATGCTAAATCAGGAGAAATATTCTTAAAACAGAAGAAAGTTGTTAGGATTTTATCTGGAGCCAAGTATACTGCTCATTGCAAGCTTAAGATTATGTCTTTTTATTCGTTATATGTGTATCATTGTTTAAAATATGTAAAACTTAATATTAATAATTATTTTAAAGCCAAAGATATTCATAGTCACAATACTAGAAATAAAAATAAAATCATACTTACTAGTCATAGATTAAATAAGTCCAGAACTGGTCATAGTTATTTAGGAATACTGATATTTAATAAACTAAGTTTAGATATTCAAAACCTTCCAATTGATGATTTCTGTGATAAATTGAAAACATATTTATTGTCAAATCCTTTTTATAGTATTAATGAGTTTTTGTCTTCTGAAATTGTTATTCTTTCATTTTGTACTTGTCTTTTTAACATATTTTGCAAGCATTGAATGCCAGGCCACGGGACCACGATAAAATCATAAACTGAATGGAAAGGGCAAGGATTTGCGGCCGGTCGTGTGAGAGACGATCTCGGCGGCGAAAGCCAGCTTTGATCAACGAAATAAATAAAGCTTAATGAAAAGTATGGAGAGAAGTTAATAATTTACGAATTAAGAGATTAAGAAGGAAGGAAAAGTAATAAATACCTAATAAAATGATAACGGAAGTAGAGAGACAGGAACGGGAGACGCCGGGAACCAGACTGAGGGAAAATTTGGCGGTTGGCGGGGGGTACCCACGGCGCAGGATGGCCAACCTTTCAACAGAATCCCCCAAAAAGCTGAGTCAGCGCGGGCGTTTCGAAGCTACAAAACGCCCTCACTGCCCCAGATTAATGGACGAAACTGAGATTGGAAGGCAGGATTAGGACAGGAAGGTTAAAATAAGGAAACGGGAAAAGGAAAAGGTAATTTGATAAAGGAAACCAGCAACAATGTTGCATCACTCCTCTCGAGGGGGGGGGGTTGATCAAAATTTAGCACAGTCACTGAAACCCACTAAAATAAGAAATTAAATAAAATCAGATTGACATGGCATGGTTTTAAAATGCTTATAACTAGGAGATACAACTCTAAATTAACTATAAATACATACACGAGTAGTGGTAAATAAGGATAATATAATAAACATTAAATAATACAATAAATGCATAAAAAATGGATATTTTTTTTTTTTTTTTTTTATATTTGACCTCTTTTAAGATGGGAGTCTTTCATAAGTTTTTTGTTGCTCCTCTTTTATGGTGGGTTCTTATTGATATTTTCTTAACCTCTTTTATGATGGGAGTCTTTAATAATTTTTTGGTATTGCTCCTCTTTTATATTGGGTCTATATATTTTTTTATTTTTTTTTTTTATATTTTTTATTTTATTTTAATAATAATAATTTGATGGGATGTGATGAACTGGAAAGAAGTCCGGTACATGGCAATTTTAACATACAATGATGAGAGGTAGATGGTGATGATGATAGCTGGAGTTCCCTCTGTTCTAGCAAACTCAGACTTACCTGATGTTTCTAACTTGCAGAATGATGAGTCTTAAATCCTCATGAGACAGAATGTAGCAGGAGGAAACACTCCCCTCCTCCTGGGCGCGCACCAGAAAGGTGAGGGTGTCTTTAACAAAGTTGCTGTTAGGACAGAATTCAATCCTAGGAGCCATGCTTATCTTCTCTGAATCTCACTAAAGCTTCACTTGTGAGTGATTGTAGTCTTCACAGCTGACCTGTGTCTGATGATGGCTCAACACTTTCCTAAGGCACAAGTCTGGCCAGGACTTGGCCATAGAAAGAGACATTTTGTTAGTTGAAAAGCATTAAGTCTGCTGAATATAAGAATGTGGTAATTAAAAACTGGTTGATGTTTGCTCCTGGGTGTGAAAACATGGGTGGTGATTACACTTGCTGTCCTTCCTCTAGTAAAATAAATGTACATTGAACACTTCAGCTACACTAGATGAACAAGTAGAGCGGCTTCACGATGCTAGAAACATTAGTCAGTCAGAGCTGCTTGAACAGTGGGTGGAGATAAAACAAGTTGTCGACAACTACAGGTGATACAGGTGATGATGTCTGTCATAGTCCAAATTGGTGATGAACCTAAATTACAAGAAAAGGAACATACAAAAATGTAAATACGATATGATGAAGTTATTATCTAATGAAAACATCTCTAATGCTTCTATTAAAATTTTAAATTAAAACTAGATTAAGTTTATAAATTTTTATAATACAATTAATAATAATTAAACAATTGGCATTTGCCTGATTATAAATTTTTAACATTCATTTAAAAAAAACCTGCTACCAAAAATAATAAAAATAATGTGAAAGCGTTAGCATAAGCACACTAGATTAGTGATGAAAATTCTCACAAGCATATGTGTCCAGCATTGGATAAGCACAAACTCAAAACAAATATAAGGGTTAAAATATTAAACTTAGCATATTGCTTAATTCCCTTGGCCACTGGGGCTTAAGCGAAACGTGAATCTCAAGCCCGAGCCCCAAATGGTCAATAGGGGGGGGGGGGTACAATGTTAAATCCATTTACCGCAGGAACTGTAGCGAGACGTGAGTCTCAAGCATCAGTTCAAGGAGCAAGGGGAAATATAAGTGAAAAAAAAACTAAATTACCAAATAAAAATTGCAAAACAATGGCTACCAATGCTAGGAACACACTAATCAATTAATAATGGGCCATAGTTGCCCTTCTAATTATAAAAAAAAACATCAATAAAAAATTCAAAGATTAATTAATCTTAAATAAATCAAAGAGTGAATTCTCTTCTTACTCAAAATGAGTGTAAATTGCGTCACGTCCGAAAAGAGCAAGGAAAGCTTGACTCTGGTAGGAAAGGAGGAATGATTGAAACTTAGGATTACAATACTTCCTTATTGCAATCATTCCTGTCATATCATTAATCAAAATCATAATTAATACTCAGCCCATTCATCAACGTGAATTTAGGCAGGGACATATTTTCAAAAGAAAATAGGTAAAACTTAAATTTTTAATGGAGATTAATTAACCTCAATATATATACATAAATTTGGGCTCAAAGCTCACAATTACAATAATATGTAAATTAATTAAAATGCATTAATTAATGGTGAAACACAGCACCAAAACAAGGTTTAAATCATACAAGAAAAATGCTTACAAGCAATTAGAAACAATAATATTGGTAAAGTGCAATAAACCATAAACATACCATGTCAATAAGTTAAATAAAGAAATTAAACAAAAGCAATTAAATAAGGCAAGGGAAAAACCTTACAAAACCAAAAATTAAAGCATAATGTGGGTGACGTGCTACATTGCAAAGCGTAAGGACCAAAAACACTACGGGAAAATCCCAACATGCACAAAGAATAAACACAAAAGGTGGAATAATAATAATATAATAATAATGTTAATAGTAAGCATGATCACTAATGATCTTACTGAGAATAATAACTGAGCTCATAGCTCGAAGACAAGGATAAGTTAATAAACTTTTCCTAATATAAAGACCCTAATTGTCTAACAATTAATTAATTAATTAATAAATCCTCATCTGATACCGGGTACAGATGAAAGGTAAATTGGTAACCATAGAAGTAAATGACTAAGAGTATATTAAATTAACCTAATATCACTTATCCGCTCGCCGGCCTCTCACAAACGAACCGCGCGAGGGGAGATAGGAGGGGGTATAGGAGAGGAAGGGGGAAAGGTGCTAGTTAGCCGAGTCTTCAGCATAATATTTCTTTAATTTTGAAATATGCGTGGAGTACTGGCCTTCTGTGATTATATCCTGTATTAAGGCAGTAACAGGGTGATAAACTTAATAATTTTGTAGGGGCCATCGTACAGGGGGCCAACTTATAATTGATCTTGAGGGCCTTATTAGACAGAACTTGGGTTCTCATAAGGACTAAATCACCAATGTTGAACGGATTCTCAACTCTATCCTTATTATAATTCTTAGCGATCCTCTGGTGAGATTTCTTCAGGTGAGTGATAGCCTTCTCCCAGATCACATTGCTGTCAGACTCGGGCTTATTGTCAATTAGCTCTGACAAGTGCCAATGGTTATCCAAGGGGTCTCTCACAGTAAACCTAAACATAAGGTGATTGGGGGTGGTTTGGATGGCCTGATGATGTCCTGAGTTGAAAGCACTTTGAAATGTATGGATATATGAATCCCATTTTGAATGATTCTGGTGATGAAAGATACGGAAAGCTATTTTGAGCTGCTTGTTAACTCGTTCTGAGTGATTAGGTTGAGGGTGATACGGGGAAAGAAGTACATGATTTAACCCATATTCAAAACACATGTTTTGAAATTTTGAAGAAATGAAGGCTGGACCACGGTCAGAGATTAAATGTGTTGGATACCCAAACACAGAGAAAAACCTATTTTGTAGAGCTCTGATAGTCGTGTCTGCTGTGCAGTTACGAGTAGGGATGAATATTGAATATTTACTAAAGCCATCAGTGATTACAAGTACATATTGGTTACCCAGACTTGAACGAGGTAGGGGACCAATATAATCTATATAAGTTGCTTCAAGGGGCCTGGTCCATGTCTTAGAAGATAATAACCCTAATTTTGAATTATTAGCCTGTTTACATGTTTGGCAGTGATGACAGGACTTAACATACTTAGAGATGTCTGAAAACATGTTTTTCCAATAAAATTTGGCTTTGATGGCTTTGGTCATCTTCTCTACTCCCGGGTGGGCAGCAGATGGAGTAGAATGAAAGTACTGCAAAACTGCAGGTACCAACTTACTGGGGACCATAACTAGGTGGGGGGCCTGGGGCTTAGGCCGGTAAAGAAGTACATGTTTCTTAATCAGATATTGTTGGTTTGACTTAATATTCGGGTCTGTTTTTATTTTTATGATTTCGGGGTCTGCATCCTGGTGACTTGCTATATTTTGAAATACCTCCGGGATGTCTGATAGGAACAGAGCCAAATTTGGTTCTTTTGCCATATTTATATTTTGATGCTCATCAGTTCTGGAGAGGCAATCTGCAACTTTATTTTCTGTGCTCCTTATGTGTCTTACAGAAAATTGGAGGCTCCCAATTTGAGCACTCCACCTTGCTAACTTGCCATTCATTTGGGACCCATTTAGCAGGTATGTCAAGGCACTGTTATCCGTTTCCAGGGTGAAATGGCCACATTCTAAATATTGCCTAAATTTTGTGGTGCCAAAATATATGGCCATTGCTTCAAGTTCGAAAATGGTTTTCTTACGTTCGTGGGGCAATAACGTTCGTGATGCATATGCTATTGGGAGGCGTGTCCCGGAGTCATCTTCTTGGCTGAGTACAGCTGCCAAGGCAAGAGAGGAAGCATCGGTTTGAAGGATAAATGGCTTATTAAAATCTGGTAATTGCAAGATGGGGGCTGTAGTCAATGCAGTTTTAAGGAGTTGAAATGCCTTTTCTTGACTCTCAGACCACAAGAAAGGCACACTTTTCTTTCTTAAATGGTTGAGAGGTGCAGCTATTTCTGAGAATTTAGGGATATATTTTTGGTAGAATGCTGTCATGCCGATGAATCTGGCTACTTGTTTCACAGTGGAAGGTTGGGGAAAATCTATAATTGGCTGAATTTTTCTGGATTAATAGAAATAGTTCCGTTCTCAATTACATGGCCTAGATATTCTATCTTTGTGGATGCTACTTTAATTTTCTTGGGATTAATGGTTAAGCCTGCCTTAGCCAATCTCTCAAGAACTATTTTAAGAATTCTATATTGGTCTTTGAGATTTTTTGTGTAGACAACAATGTCATCCAAATAATTGAATACATATTTATATTTTAAATCATAGAATATTTGATCTAGTAAACGGGTCAGAACCATTGAACTATTCCGATACCCCATGGGTAGATAATTATATTCAAATAAGCCAAATGGCACTACAAATGCTGTGTATTGTTTGGATTTTTCTTCTAATGGGATTTGCCAATATGCTGAACTCAGGTCAAGTGTGGTGAAGTATGCTGCTTGTCCGAGATGTTGGTGAGCTATTTCCAGGGTGGGAAGGGGCGTGGCCTCAATGGCTACCTTTTGGTTTAGCCTACGGAAATCGGTGACCAACCGGTGGCCATTTCCTTTCTTTGGCACTAGGAAACTTGGGCTTGCAAAAGTTGAAGTTGATGGGCGTATGATACCTTGGTTAACCAGGTTGTTAATACATTCTCTGAGGGAGGCTAACTTGGGTGGAGCAAAGGCATAAGGTTTGGATCTCACTGGGGTGTAATCTTTCAATTTTATTTCATATTGGACAAGGTCAGTTCGTCCAATACGTGGCGACAGGACATTGGTTGAACTTTCCAACAGGTCAAGAAATTTTTCCTGTTCCTCAGGTGGGAGATTTCTATCGATAATTGTTAAAAAATCTTTCCTAGACCATTCTTCTTCGGCACTGTCGTCCTCCTCGTCAGGCAACAAGTCCTCGTCTGCTTGATCTGCCAGTGGGTTTTGAATAAGTTCAGCTAGCATATTTTGTGAAAAGTTTATATTGGTTTTAAATGGGATGGTGAGAGCTGGTGAAAACTGAAAAGTAATTGAAGTTGCTAGACTATCTATAGCCATTCTAGCATGAGTTATAAAATCACGTCCAAAGAGTACTGGGACTGGTATAGGGGCTACGCCAAATGGAAAGGTCCATGATAAATATTCAATTTTAAAATGTAAATAAACTATTGTACGCACAGCCATGTGTGAAGTATCAGCAAGCTGGACATCTTGATGACAAGGTGATATCTTTTTAATTACTCGGTATGGCTGTTAGTTTATACAATATTTCTTTATTGATATAGCTCAGAGAACTGCCTGTATCAATATGTGCAGGGAAAGCATAATTATTGAATGTAATATCTATGGCTATGGGTGGGATGAACTGTTGATCACTTGAAGAGGTTGAGGGATGACTGAGAAATATTTTGTTTAAATTAAGTTGGTAGCTAGTATGCTCCAGTTCTGGCTTTTTAACACAGATGGGTACTGGTGAGGTAGGTTTAAAAATGGTGACAGGAGGAGGGGGCTGACTACCTTTCAATCCCCTCTTTTTTGGTTTAAATTTCTCCTTGTGTTAGCGTTATATTTGGCAGTGGTGGTAGTTGGCTGGGCATATTTAATGTCTAGTAATGAAGGTATTGTTGTGGTTGTTCTCGTCGTTGCGGCGGATGTGTAGAAAAATTTATTTGATGCAGGAGTGGGTGGAGTAGAAGAAATGTTCTGCTGATTCCTTTGTTTAAATTTGTTATATTGATTATTGTTATTATAATGTTGTTGGGGTTGACTTTGGTTTTTCTGATAGGTTTCCCTATATTCTTGCTCTGCTTTTGCTATTTCGTTAGTAGCACGAGCAAGCTCATAGAGCCCTGCGAAAGTCGTAGGCGTTGTTTGAAAAACTATAGCTCTACGTGTTTGAGGATTTATGTTTTGAAGAATTATTGACACTATCTCTCCTTCTGTGAGATGAGGCAATAAAAGTTGGGCATTATTTGATATATCCGATATGAATTGATTAAAATTTTCTGCGGGGTGTTGAAGTCTATAGACTTTGTCTATTGTTACTTTCCTTAAAGTCCTTGCGGGTAACAACTCGTTCTGTAGACGGGCTCGTAATTGAGGCCAGGAATACCTATAACGTGATGCCTCAAGCCACATTTTGTTTATATATCCCTCTGTATAAGGGAGTGAGTAAATAATAAAATCTTGGTCGGGACTAGACCAAGGTCAAATGCTGCGTTTAGCTTTTGAATTTGCTCACAAGTACAGCTGAATCAGCTCCTGAAATTTTACCTATATCTTTAAATGTTATCTGGAGGATTTTATATGCATCCTTATGTGCTATAATTTGTTTTTGTGGCGAATAAGAAGTTTGATATTGAGCTGTGCTGGCATTCTGAGGTCTACATGAGTTAAGTTCATAAGGTGGTGGTGGTAGATTTGATGTTTGAAGGGTGGGGGCACCGATGTGGTGGGGTATGACCAGGTTGATTGAGTCGGGGCATTAATCACATACTCATGTTGATGTTGAGTTGTGTTGATATGTGGGGGGTGAATTAATGTTGAATTTGTATTTTGATTATATACTTGGGTATTTGAAGCTGTGGGTAACATATTCATAAAAATGTTGTCTTGTGAAGGAAATGATGATGGTTGAGGTATAGTGTGCCTCGGTGGATGAGGGTTGACATTGTAGATGGTAGTTTGTGAAGGTGGGCAGGTATGAGAAGTCCATGGAGGTTGAGATGATGAGGTTGCAGAAAAGTCGTGTAGTTTGATGGTGGTGTAGCGTGGAGGATGGTGTATGTGGTGGTTGTCCGTAGTTTGTAGTGGTTGTTGAGTGGTTTGCCACAGGGTTGGTGGTAAAGAACAGTGGGTTTGTGATGTCAAACAAGGCTGTGGTGGTGGGGGAAGTATAGAAGTTACTGCTGAAATACTGGTGGTGGGTTGAGGTGGTGGTTGACTATGGTGACTGTTGAGTGAGTGAAGATGATGTTGAGTAGTATAATGGTTAATTGAGGTAGGTATTGGTGGTTGGTGGTGATAGGATTGGGGTGGGGATATATGAGGAGGTGGAGGTTTAGGTTGTGTTGGTGGTGGAGGATTGGTGGTGGTTTGCTGCAGTTGCATAGGCTGATAAGTATTAGGTTGGTATGGAGTGTGTGGTGTATAGTTGGTCATTGAAGTAGGTGGAGGTGCATACATATCCGCTTGTGGTGGAGGATTGGTTGCCATTCGTACTGGTGGCTGATTGCCATAATTTGCATACGGTTGACTTGAAGGCTGGGTGATGATATTTATGAATGATGACTGGTTGGTGAGTGCTAGACTGAGCTTGCGTCACATTGTGTAGCTAAAATTAGACTGAGGGAGGGGGCCCTGAAAGAAAAGCTGGTGAATTTTTGGTGATTTGTTGTGTCGCCAGATGTGTTGGCTGGTTGACATAATTAAAGCTTGATGATTGATGAGTGCTAGGCTGAGCCTGAGTATAATGGTATGAAGTTAATGTTGGCTGGGGAGGGGTTGTGCTTGGTAGTATAGTGTCACAATCTATATGTGATGTATTTAAAGAAAAGGGCAGCTGGGTGGAGGATGCCGGTGGTGTTGGTGGATGTGGAGGTGGTTGGGTGGAACATTGTCCTGGACAGTTAATGTTTAATTTTAATTGGTCATGATGATGGCCTCTGAGGTTTATTTCATTAGTTGGAAGGTTTTGACATAACTCCCAGTTATTATCCTGAGCCATATTGTCACTCACTTTAACTGATGATAAGTTCGAAATGATTGCTTGGACTTCGGCTAACGTGAATATGGGTTGAGAGGTTGGGGTCTGGGGTGGGCTAGGATGGTGGGAGGATGTGGGGGAATGATCTGGGGTGGTGGCCCTAGATGGCGGGTTACCGAACATAGTCTCGGTCGCATGATTCAAATTTAGATTAATGTCATTACGGTTGAAACTGGTAGGGTCATTTGGCAAAGACAACCTTACTTGTTGTGCTGTATTGACAGGGGGGTCTGCACTAGCGCTGAGTTCCAATAGTTTGCGCGTAGCCATGACGCTTAACTGAGTCAATAAAGATCGCTCAGATGAGTTAGATATAGGCCTAGGAGGGGGGTATTAATATTAGTTAAT
>JACMZG010001908.1:58628786-58688427 GCA_018340805.1 Microvelia longipes
TCAAGAAAAATGAGCTTTTTACAAAGTTGTCTGTCGAGATTTTGTTTTCTTTTATTAAAATTAAATTTTTTGCAGCCTACTATTGCAAGCATTAAATGCCAGGCCACGGGACCACGATAAAATCATAAACTGAAAGAAAAGGGCAAGGATATGCGGCCGGTCGTGTGAGAGACGATCTCGGCGGCGAAAGCCAGCTTTGATCACGAAATAATAAAGCTTAATGAAAAGTATGGAGAGAAGTTAATAATTTACGATTAAGAGATTAGAAGGAAGGAGAAGTAATAAATACCTAATTAAAATGATAACGGAAGTAGAGAGACAGGAACGGGAGACGCGGGAACCAGACTGAGGGAAAATGTTGGCGGTTGGCGGGGGTAACCCACGGCGGCAGGATGGCCACCTTTTCAACAGAATCCCAAAAGCTGAGTCAGCGCGGGCGTTTCGAAAGCTACAAACGCCCTCACTGCCCCAGATTAATGGACGAAACTGAGATTGGAAGGCAGGATTAGGATAGGAAGGTTAAAATAAGGAAACGGGAAAAGGAAAGGTAAATTGATGAAGGAACCAGCAACATTTGCATCACTCATCTCGAGGGGGGGGGTTGATCAAATGTGGCACAGTCATGAAACCACTAAAATAAGAAATTAACTAAAATAGATTGAAGTGGCTGGTTTTAAAATGGGCTTATAAGCTTAGGGAGAATACATACCTCTAATTACGCTATAAATACACTACACGAGTAGTGGTAGATAGAGGATGAAATATAATAAAACATTAAATAATACAATATAAATGGGCATAAATAGAATGGATATATTTTTTTTTCTTTTTTTTTTTATATATTTGACCTCTTTAAGGATGGGAGTCTTTCAGTAAGTTTTTTTGTTGGCTCTCTTTTATGGTGGGGGTTGCTTATTTGGTATTTTCTTAAGCCTCTTTTTATGATGGGAGTTCTGTTAATAGTTTTTTGGTATTGCTCTCTTTTATGCTTGGTGCTATATGAATTTTGTATATACTTCTTTTTTTTTTTATTTTTATTTGTATTTTAATAATATAATATGATGGATGAGATGACAGGAAAAGAAGTCGCGGTGGGCATGGGCGATTTTAACATACGATGGATGAGAGGTAAGAATGGTGATGATGAAGGCTGGAGTTCCTCTGTTCTAGCAAACTCACGACTTACTTGATGTTTCTAACTTGCAGAATGATGAGTCTTTAATCCTCATGAGACCGAATGGTACGAGGAAACTCCCTCCTCCTGGGGCGGCACCAAGAAAAGGTGAAGAGGGTGTCTTTACAAAGTTGCTGTTAGGACAGAAAGTTCAATCCTAGGCGACCATGCTTATCTTCTCTGAATCTCATAAAGCTTTCTTGTGAGTGATTGTAGTCTTCACAGCTGGACGCTGTGTCTGATTGATGTGCTCAACATTTCCTAAGGCAAAGTCGCTGGCCAGGACTTGGCCATAGAGAAGAGACATTTTGTTATGAGTTGAAAAGGCATTACAGTCTGCTGAATATAGATGTTTTTGTTATTTTGAACTGGTTGATGTTTGCTCCTGGGTGTGAAAACATGGGTGGTGATTTACACTTGCTGTCCTTGCCTCTAGTAAAATAGATGTACATTGAACACTTCAGCTACACTAGATGAAGCAATAGAGCGCGCTTCACGATGCTAGAAAGGCATTAGTTCAGTCAGAGCTGGCTTGAACAGTGGGTGGAGATAAAACAAGTTGTCGACAACTACAGGTGATACAGGTGATGATGTCTGTCATAGTCCAAATTGGGTGATGAACCTAAATTACAAGAAAGGAACATACAAAATGTAATACGATATGATGAAGTTTATTATCTAATGAAAACTCTAATGCTTCTATTTAAATTTTAAATTAAAACTAGATTAAGTTTATAAATTTTTATAATCAATTAATATAATCTAAACAATTGGCATTTGCTGATTTATTAATTTTTAACATTCATTTAAAAAAGACTGCTACCAAAATAATAAAAATAAATGTGAAAGCGTTAGGCATAAGCACACTAGATTAGTGATGACAAATTCTCACAAGGGCATATGGTGTCCAGCATTGGATAAGCACAAACTCAAAACAAATATAAGGGTTAAAGATATTAAACTTAGCAATTGCTTAATTCCCTTGGCCACCTGGGGGCTTAAGCGAACGTGAATCTCAAGCCGAGCCCCAAATGGTCAAATAGGGGGGGGGGGCACATGTTAATCCATTTACGCAGGAACTGTAGCGAGACGTGAGTCTCAAGCATCAGTTCAAGGAGCAAGGGGAAATATACGTGACCAAAAAAACTAAAATTACAGATAATAAAAATTGCAAAACAATGGCTACCCAATGCTAGGAACACACTAATCGAATTAATCTGGGCCCATACGTTGCCTTCTAATTATAAAAAAACATCAATAAAAATTCAAAGATTAATTAATCTTAAATAAACTCAAAGAGTGAATTCTTCTTACTCAAAATGAGTGTAAAGTTGCGTCACGTCCGAAAAGAGCAAGGAAAGCTTTACTCTGGTAGGATAAGGAGGAATGATTGAAACTTAGGATCACTAATACTTCCTTATTGCAATTCATTCCTGTCATATCATTCATTCACAAAACCATATTAAATCGAGCCATTCATAAACGTGAATTAGCAGGGAAATCATATTTTTCAAAAGAAAATAGGTAAAACTTAATTTTTAAATTTGGAGATAATTAACCCAATTCTAGTGTTAAANGATCCTCTGGTGAGATTTCTTCAGGTGAGTGATAGCCTTCTCCCAGATCACATTGCTGTCAGACTCGGGCTTATTGTCAATTAGCTCTGACAAGTGCCAATGGTTATCCAAGGGGTCTCTCACAGTAAACCTAAACAAGGTGATTGGGGGTGGTTTGGATGGCCTGATGATGTCCTGAGTTGAAAGCACTTTGAAATGTATGGATATATGAATCCCATTTTGAATGATTCTGGTGATGAAAGATACGGAAAGCTATTTTGAGCTGCTTGTTAACTCGTTCTGAGTGATTAGGTTGAGGGTGATACGGGGAAAGAAGTACATGATTTAACCCATATTCAAAACACATGTTTTGAAATTTTGAAGAAATGAAGGCTGGACCACGGTCAGAGATTAAATGTGTTGGATACCCAAACACAGAGAAAAACCTATTTTGTAGAGCTCTGATAGTCGTGTCTGCTGTGCAGTTACGAGTAGGGATGAATATTGAATATTTACTAAAGCCATCAGTGATTACAAGTACATATTGGTTACCCAGACTTGAACGAGGTAGGGGACCAATATAATCTATATAAGTTGCTTCAAGGGGCCTGGTCCATGTCTTAGAAGATAATAAACCTAATTTTGAATTATTAGCCTGTTTACATGTTTGGCAGTGATGACAGGACTTAACGTACTTAGAGATCTGAAAACATGTTTTTCCAATAAAATTTGGCTTTGATGGCTTTGGTCATCTTCTCTACTCCCGGGTGGGCAGCAGATGGAGTAGAATGAAAGTACTGTAAAACTGCAGGTATCAACTTACGGGGACCATAACTAGGTGGGGGGCCTGGGGCTTAGGCCGGTAAAGAAGTACATGTTTCTTAATCAGATATTGTTGGTTTGACTTAATATTCGGGTCTGTTTTTATTTTTATGATTTCGGGGTCTGCATCCTGGTGACTTGCTATATTTTGAAATACCTCCGGGATGTCTGATAGGAACAGAGCCAAATTTGGTTCTTTTGCCATATTTATATTTTGATGCTCATCAGTTCTGGAGAGGCAATCTGCAACTTTATTTTCTGTGCTCCTTATGTGTCTTACAGAAAATTGGAGGCTCCCAATTTGAGCACTCCACCTTGCTAACTTGCCATTCATTCTGGACCCATTTAGCAGGTATGTCAAGGCACTGTTATCCGTTTCCAGGGTGAAATGGCCACATTCTAAATATTGCCTAAATTTTGTGGTGCCAAAATATATGGCCATTGCTTCTAGTTCGAAAATGGTTTTCTTACGTTCGTGGGGCAATAACGTTCGTGATGCATATGCTATTGGGAGGCGTGTCCCGGAGTCATCTTCTTGGCTGAGTACAGCTGCCAAGGCAAGAGAGGAAGCATCGGTTTGAAGGATAAATGGCTTATTAAAATCTGGTAATTGCAAGATGGGGGCTGTAGTCATTGCAGTTTTAAGGAGTTGAAATGCCTTTTCTTGACTCTCAGACCACAAGAAAGGCACACTTTTCTTTCTTAAATGGTTGAGAGGTGCAGCTATTTCTGAGAATTTAGGGATATATTTTTGGTAGAATGCTGTCATGCCGATGAATCTGGCTACTTGTTTCACAGTGGAAGGTTGGGGAAAATCTATAATTGGCTGAATTCTTTCTGGATTAATAGAAATAGTTCCGTTCTCAATTACATGGCCTAGATATTCTATCTTTGTGGATGCTACTTTAATTTTCTTGGGATTAATGGTTAAGCCTGCCTTAGCCAATCTCTCAAGAACTATTTTAAGAATTCTGTATTGGTCTTTGAGATTTTTTGTGTAGACAACAATGTCATCCAAATAATTGAATACATATTTATATTTTAAATCATAGAATATTTGATCTAGTAAACGGTCAGAACCATTGAACTATTCCGATACCCCATGGGTAGATAATTATATTCAAATAAGCCAAATGGCACTACAAATGCTGTGTATTGTTTGGATTTTTTTCTAATGGGATTTGCCAATATGCTGAACTCAGGTCAAGTGTGGTGAAGTATGCTGCTTGTCCGAGATGTTGGTGAGCTATTTCCAGGGTGGGAAGGGGCGTGGCCTCAATGGCTACCTTTTGGTTTAGCCTACGGAAATCGGTGACCAACCGGTGGCCATTTCCTTTCTTTGGCACTAGGAAACTTGGGCTTGCAAAGTTGAAGTTGATGGGCGTATGATACCTTGGTTAACCAGGTTGTTAATACATTCTCTGAGGGAGGCTAACTTGGGTGGAGCAAAGGCATAAGGTTTGGATCTCACTGGGGTGTAATCTTTCAATTTTATTTCATATTGGACAAGGTCAGTTCGTCCAATACGTGGCGACAGGACATTGGTTGAACTTTCCAACAGGTCAAGAAATTTTTCCTGTTCCTCAGGTGGGAGATTTCTATCGATAATTGTTAAAAAATCTTTCCTAGACCATTCTTCTTCGGCACTGTCGTCCTCCTCGTCAGGCAACAAGTCCTCGTCTGCTTGATCTGCCAGTGGGTTTTGAATAAGTTCAGCTAGCATATTTTGTGAAAAGTTTATATTGGTTTTAAATGGGATGGTGAGAGCTGGTGAAAACTGAAAAGTAATTGAAGTTGCTAGACTATCTATAGCCATTCTAGCATGAGTTATAAAATCACGTCCAAAGAGTACTGGGACTGGTATAGGGGCTACGCCAAATGGAAAGGTCCATGATAAATATTCAATTTTAAAATGTAAATAAACTATTGTACGCACAGCCATGTGAAGTATCAGCAAGCTGGACATCTTGATGACAAGGTGATATCTTTTTAATTACTCGGGGTATGGCTGTTAGTTTATACAATATTTCTTTATTGATATAGCTCAGAGAACTGCCTGTATCAATATGTGCAGGGAAAGCATAATTATTGAATGTAATATCTATGGCTATGGGTGGGATGAACTGTTGATACTTGAAGAGGTTGAGGGATGACTGAGAAATATTTTTTTTAATTAAGTTGGTAGCTAGTATGCTCCAGTTCTGGCTTTTAACACAGATGGGTACTGGTGAGGTAGGTTTAAAAATGGTGACAGGAGGAGGGGGCTGACTACCTTTCAATCCCCTCTTTTTTGGTTAAATTTCTCCTTGTGTTAGCGTTATGTTTGGCAGTGGTGGTAGTTGGCTGGGCATATTTAATGTCTAGTAATGAAGGTATTGTTGTGGTTTCTCGTCGTAGCGGCGGATGTGTAGAAAAATTTATTTGATGCAGGGGTGGGTGGAGTAGAAGAAATGTTCTGCTGATTCCTTTGTTTAAATTTGTTATATTGATTATTGTTGTTATTATAATGTTGTCGGGGTTGACTTTGATTTTTCTGATAGGTTCCCTATATTCTTGCTCTGCTTTAGCTATTTCGTTAGTAGCACGAGCAAGCTCATAGAGCCCTGCGAAAGTCGTAGGCGTTGTTTGAAAAACTATAGCTCTACGTGTTTGAGGATTATGTTTTGAAGAATTATTGACACTATCTCTCCTTCTGTGAGATGAGGCAATAAAAGTTGGGCATTATTTGATATATCCGATATGAATTGATTAAAATTTTCTGCGGGGTGTTGAAGTCTATAGACTTTGTCTATTGTTACTTTCCTTAAAGTCCTTGCGGGTAACAACTCGTTCTGTAGACGGGCTCGTAATTGAGGCCAGGAATACCTATAACGTGATGCCTCAAGCCACATTTTGTTTATATATCCCTCTGTATAAGGGAGTGAGTAAATAATAAAATCTTGGTCGGGGACTAGACCAAGGTCAAATGCTGCGTTTAGCTTTTGAATTTGCTCAACAAGTACAGCTGAATCAGCTCCTGAAATTTTACCTATGTCTTTAAATGTTATCTGGAGGATTTTATATGCATCCTTATGTGCTGTAATTTGTTTTTGTGGCGAATAAGAAGTTTGATATTGAGCTGTGCTGGCATTCTGAGGTCTACATGAGTTAAGTTCATAAGTGGTGGTGGTAGATTTGATGTTTGAAGGGTGGGGGCACCGATGTGGGGGGTATGACCAGGTTGATTGAGTCGGGGCATTAATCACATACTCATGTTGATGTTGAGTTGTGTTGATATGTGGGGGTGAATTAATGTTGAATTTGTATTTTGATTATATACTTGGGTATTTGAAGCTGTGGGTAACATATTCATAAAAATGTTGTCTTGTGAAGGAAATGATGATGGTTGAGGTATAGTGTGCCTCGTGGATGAGGGTTGACATTGTAGATGGTAGGTTTGTGAAGGTGGGCAGGTATGAGAAGTCCATGGAGGTTGAGATGATGAGGTGGCAGAAAAGTCGTGTAGTTTGATGGTGGTGTAGCGTGGAGGATGGTGTATGTGGTGGTTGTCCGTAGTTTGTAGTGGTTGTTGAGTGGTTTGCCACAGGGTTGGTGGTAAAGAACAGTGGGTTTGTGATGTCAAACAAGGCTGTGGTGGTGGGGGAAGTACAGAAGTTACTGCTGAAATACTGGTGGTGGGTTGAGGTGGTGGTTGACTATGGTGACTGTTGAGTGAGTGAAGATGATGTTGAGAAGTATAATGGTTAATTGAGGTAGGTATTGGTGGTTGGTGGTGATAGGATTGGGGTGGGGATATATGAGGAGGTGGAGGTTTAGGTGTTGTGGTGGTGGAGGATTGGTGGTGGTTTGCTGCAGTTGCATAGGCTGATAAGTGTTAGGTTGGTATGGAGTGTGTGGTGTATAGTTGGTTATTGAAGTAGGTGGAGGTGCATAAATATCCGCTTGTGGTGGAGGATTGGTTGCCATTCGTACTGGTGGCTGATTGCCATAATTTGCATACAGTTGACTTGAAGGCTGGGTGATGATATTTATGAATGATGACTGGTTGGTGAGTGCTAGACTGAGCTTGCGTCACATTGTGTGAGCTAAAATTAGACTGAGGGAGGGGGGTCCCTGAAAGAAAAGCTGGTGAATTTTTGGTGATTTGTTGTGTCGCCAGATGTGTTGGCTGGTTGACATAATTAAAGCTTGATGATTGATGAGTGCTAGGCTGAGCCTGAGTATAATGGTATGAAGTTAATGTTGGCTGGGGAGGGGTTGTGCTTGGTAGTATAGTGTCACAATCTATATGTGATGTTTAAAGAAAAGGGCAGCTGGTGGAGGATGCCGGTGGTGTTGGTGGATGTGGAGGTGGTTGGGTGGAACATTGTCCTGGACAGTTAATGTTTAATTTTAATTGGTCATGATGATGGCCTCTGAGGTTTATTTCATTAGTTGGAAGGTTTTGACATAACTCCCAGTTATTATCCTGAGCCATATTGTCACTCACTTTAACTGATGATAAGTTCGAAATGATTGCTTGGACTTCAGCTAACGTGAATATGGGTTGAAGGTTGGGGTCTGGGGTGGCTAGGATGGTGGGAGGATGTGGGGGAATGATCTGGGGTGGTGGCCCTAGATGGCGGGTTACCGAACATAGTCTCGGTCGCATGATTCAAATTTAGATTAATGTCATTACGGTTGAAACTGGTAGGGTCATTTGGCAAAGACAACCTTACTTGTTGTGCTGTATTGACAGGGGGGTCTGCACTAGCGCTGAGTTCCAATAGTTTGCGCGTAGCCATGACGCTTAACTGAGTCAATAAAGATCGCTCAGATGAGTTAGATATAGGCCTAGGAGGGGGGGTATTAATATTAGTTAATGACGGTACAGAGCTTGCTCTAGCAGGCTCGGTAGGTGGTGGGGGGTGTTCTAAAGTGGCTTTAAATACAAAGGTGTCATGTGCAGTAGTAGTACTAGAAGAGGAGGGCAAGGCCTGACTATAATTGCCTGGCATATTACCATCAGTATGAGCTCCAACAGTAGTAACGGCAGAGACCGTTTGGGCCACTGTGGTCGTGGTCGACTGCGTAGTATCTGTCACAGTTGTGACTACTGGCACGTCTGTGCGTTTGTGACGCCTAACAAAGGCATGTATTAAAGCTCTCATGTGTTCAGCGTTGTCAAACTCGGCACATATGCCCCACTCGTTGCATTGTTGCCTAAGTTGGCTCTTACTAAGTGTTTTTATCCACGCTACCGTGGTGGGCACTTCCGTTAAATCGTACGGGAAAACCATGACTAACCTTAAATGTATTACTTTTATTAAAAAAAATTGAGAAAAGGAAAAGAAAAATTTTTTTTTGAAACACAAAAAATAATTAAGTATAATACCCAGCCACCTACAGGAGGTACTAGCGGAAGCTACTGTACCAATAGTAATTAAAATCACCACTATTATAAATTGATAAATTGGAAAGATCTCACCGATAAGGCAGGTATGGTACTGTACGTATGTGGGCTATAGCTCCGGTTTGCTTACTGCTCCAGTTTGCTTACTGCTGGTTTGCTACTGCTCCGGTTTGCTTACTGCTCCAGTTTGCTTACTGTTTGCTTACTGTTGTCTCGGCTTCTAACGTGGCCGTCTTAGTCAATATATGCCTCTCTCGTCCTCAGACAGGTTATAGGGTGATTGATGGTTTAACAAAAAAACTGCATTAATTATCAAGCTTAATGGAATAAAATAAAGGTAACTTATTATGTTTGGGAACTCTGAACAGTAATTATCATATAAGAGATAGCTTGTGCACAAAAGTCCAAACTAGAGACTGTTCCAACCAACGTTATACAGATTTTTGCATAATTTCTATAAGTATGGTTAAATTTGAGTGAAAAGAATGTAAAAATTTTTAATGTAAGTAAGGGGGACTACGTCACTTCGCCTACGCAGAAGTGTACGGTTGAGTTTAAAGTTATTGAATATGTGAGAATTACTATTAATTATATCAATTAAATTTAAAGAATTTATTAATTTAAATAAGGGCCAATGACCACTTCTTAAACAATGTGAGCCAAGTGGCCGAATACTCACACTTTTTGGGACGGGCCGTTGAGCCAGCTCCTGACGTCTCTCGTTCCTGTCGTCCTTCTGCTGCTACTAAGTTAAATTTTACGCCGGTTTTATGCAAATTAGTTTTATAATTAAATACACTGTTAAATAAAATGGCTATTTTTAACAAGATAATGAAAATTAAAGAAAAGTTGCGTAAAAATCGGGCGATCCTAACCTCCGTTTTGACCTTTGAACAGGACGCCGACACGTTTTTCACAAAAAAATTTTAACAGATTTTCCTAAATTTTGGCTTAAAACGATCGTTTTTCGCTCTGTTACCATGCAAGCATTGAATGCCAGGCCACGGGACCACGATAAAATCATAAACTGAATGGAAAGGGCAAGGATTTGCGGCCGGTCGTGTGAGAGACGATCTCGGCGGCGAAAGCCAGCTTTGATCAACGAAATAAATAAAGCTTAATGAAAAGTATGGAGAGAAGTTAATAATTCACGAATTAAGAGATTAAGAAGGAAGGAAAAGTAATAAATACCTAATAAAATGATAACGGAAGTAGAGAGTCAGGAACGGGAGACGCCGGGAACCAGACTGAGGGAAAATTTGGCGGTTGGCGGGGGGTACCCACGGCGCAGGATGGCCAACCTTTCAACAGAATCCCCCAAAAAGCTGAGTCAGCGCGGGCGTTTCGAAGCTACAAAACGCCCTCACTGCCCCAGATTAATGGACGAAACTGAGATTGGAAGGCAGGATTAGGACAGGAAGGTTAAAATAAGGAAACGGGAAAAGGAAAAGGTAATTTGATAAAGGAAACCAGCAACAATGTTGCAATTTAAGTTTTTAGATTAATTTTATGTGATACATACATGTCTTTTTTTAAACTTCTTAATAATTAAAAGGAATTGAAAGAAACAGTCTACTGATGATACCATCAGTAGACATCGGAGGAAGCAAGCCTTGCAGCATATAAATCGCTCTCAAACACCCGAACCTTGTGACAACGTTATTGGCTGGCGTGGATTGCCGTACATGGGTTTGGTCTCAGAGCGAATAGGTAAGGTTATGAGGAGGAATGGTTTCAGCGTAGGTTATCGCAACTTAAATTCCTTACGCAGCGCTTTATCTCACGCCGAAGATAAGATCAAGCCTGAAGAAAAGAGTGGCATTTATGCGTTGAAATGTGGAGACTGCGGTAGTGTATATGTAGGTCAAACAGGTAGAACCTATTTTACCAGGTTAAAAGAGCACTTCCGTAAAACCACAAGCAGGTTCTACCAACATATAAACGAAGCTGGTCATTTTAGAAGTCAGCATGAAGTTGCGTACCTCCACACAGCGCAGAAAGGGAGTGTTATGAATTTCTTGGAAAACGTTGAAATCTCTAGGAATGTGAAAGATAATGGAGATAGGGCGCTGAATAAGAAGGGAGAAAATGGGGCGGCAACGCTCATACAGGGCGCACTAGATGTGGCGCCATGTTTTCCATCAGTTCGTTTCAACATTTTGAACAACTCAATTATGCCTGTTGCTCTTTCTTCTCGACTCGCCGGTAATTTATCTATTTCATTTACCTTAATTTTATCAATATTTTATTTATTCTATTTATACATTTTATTTATTTTATATAGTTCATTACTATAATTCTAATAATTTGAATTATTTTTATTTTTTATATTCATTTTTATGCATTTATATTGATCTTATACCTAATTTATATTATATCATTTTTCAATTATTTTACATATTTGGCTTATTTATGTTATCTATTTATTTATTTATGATTATTATTTTATATTTATTTTGTTCTTTTAGAGTAGTTGCTGTTTATTGTTATTATGTAGTAGCGTTTTCTTTTGATTTTTTGTAATTTATTAGGTTTGTACTTTGTTGGTTAGGCACTGATGATGGTTTGTTAAAACTGAAAGCTGGTTCTGTCTATAAATTATCTTTAAAATCAGTGGAGAGACTGTTTCTTTCAATTCCTTTTATTGATTGACTCCACAGCTCAACTTATTTCTTAATATTTGTCTAGTTTTAAGGGATTGTGATTTATGTATGTTTCATGTTTAGTTGTGTCTTGATTATTTACTGCATTTTTAACTTTTTAGTTTTTACGATTTTTTTGACGCTATTATGCCTAATTGCATAATAGTACCTTTAGTATCTGGTTTTAAAATAAAGATATTTATTTATTATTTATAAATTTATTTGTTTTAGTCATTAAACCAAGCAATGACCCCATAAACATTTCAAAAAATCACAAATCTTCATATAGTGTTTAGATTGGGCTGAAATTTTTACACATATATTACTATGGATGGTTCACATAAATACGAAGTTCCATTGTATTATTGGTCTTAGTTCCGGTTTTATTGATTGACATATATATGTCAAACAATACATTATGTCATTAACTGACAAAAAACTAATCACGTTTTTCACTAATACATTTGAAAATTTGCTTTGTGGCAGTTTGCCACATATATTAACCAGTAATATGGCTAACTGATAAAGTACAATAACCATGTGATACAGCAATGCAGCTACAGGGAGCGCCAACGCCCCGGAGCGGTAAAGACCATCTCATTCTTGTTTTAAGAATGAGACGGGTTGGCAACAATTATTTATTAAAATTATGACCTATTAAATACTGTATTAATTGAATTGGTTTTATGTGGCAGGTTAAAGTGAGTATCATTGAGGAGAAAGGGTATTTCTACGTCAATCCCCTGTCTATATGGGATGAATTCATGGAGATGACTGCTATGCTTAATATGATTGGACCAACAACCCAGCTCTTACCTAATCCTGCTATCCATCAACTCTGTATTAACAACTATGATCAGTTCTGGTAAGTGTTGTCATGCAAACATAGTGCTTACAAGCTGATAAGTCCCAAGAAAACAAGTTTATTGAATTTAGTAACTGAATTCATCCCATCTCTAATGATAATGTCTTTATCTAAACACATTATTAGATAAACAAGGAATCATATGTATGAGATTGAGCACAAGTGGAGTTATTCATACTAGGAAATGAAGAAAAGAGTCTCTCCACAAAAATAATTGTTTATTGGCAAAGCGCTTTCAACCTAACATGAGGTCATCATCAGTGCCATGAAGATAAAGATGAAAGTTATAAATACATAAAACTATTTTCTTTTCCGAGCTGTTACCATCTCGGAAAAGAAAATAGTTTTATGTATTTATAACTTTCATCTTTATCTTCATGGCACTGATGATGACCTCATGTTAGGTTGAAAGCGCTTTGCCAATAAACAATTATTTTTGTGGAGAGACTCTTTTCTTCATTTCCTAGTAAGGAATCATAAATTATAAATATTAAGTGATTGTAACAAATATAATAGTATTGCATCATGAAAAAGCATTAAACATCTTTATTCTAAATACATCTGTTTCATTTCCACCCATCCAGGCACTGACCACACTTGATGATGCTTAACTTTTATGACTAACAAAAATCGTATTGAAATGAAACTTAGTGTACTTATTTATTACATATAGGTATATACTTGTACCAAATTTCAACTTCAATTGGATAGTTTTCCGTATTTTAACAATTTTTGAAAAAACATACACAAGTCATTCAATAAAAATTTAACTAATACTGATAATGAGATGAAAATTGGTACATCAGTTAGTTATATACATAGCTACATTCTTACCAAACTCAATTTGATTGCATCAAATTGATGATAAAATTTTTCAGCGTTTTAAATTTTTTTCAAAAATTTTGCTGTGTCATTGGGGGTTAATGACGTCATAATATAATTGTTTCCCGAATAGCACAACTACATCTTTAAATGGATTTTTGTATGAAATTCCAACTCTTTAACATAAATACACTGGGAGCTACGATGATAAGAGACACACACATACAGACAGACAGACAACTTTGTGAAAACTACTTAGGAGGTCTTAAAACGGATCAGGTCTCCTAAGGAGGCCTGGAACAGATTATTAATATAATAAGGTATATTATGATAAGGTTGTGCAGCGGCAATATAGGCAATACACAACTGTATTGCGTAGTTAGTCTACCCAAAAAACCTGCAGGCGCATGCAAAATCATAAAAATATTGAAACGTAACTCTTTTTTTGAATCCGAATCCAGCGAATTTCGATGAATTTTGATGATTGATCGAATGATTTTTTAATCGAATCCAGCGTCAACCTAATATTACATTTTAGAGGCTTAATATTTATAATACTATATCAATGTGAATCAGCTTTTAGCTGTGGTTCATTCCTTATATACCGCAGTATAAATAAGGAATAGTAAAAATGTTGTTTACTGTGTTGCAAGGTGTCGTGCTAGAGTTATCAAGCTAAAACCCCTGACCATATTCTACATAGACTATGGTAACAGTGAAGAATTGGGTAATACCAACGATCTACGCATACTACCCACTATGATGCATACCCATCGCTTCCCTCCCATGTGTGTCAGGATAGTTCTCAGCGAGACAAGCACACAATTTGTTATCGATAGTTTGCCTCAGTCCAGAGATATCATTGTAAAACCTATCCATGTTATTAAGGTACCAATTATTTGCTGTAAAGAATAATATAATAATAATAGAGTGATTGCAGTTAAGACCTAAACAAAGAGCAAAGTCTTGTAGCAAACAAAAAGAGAAAAACAAAAAGCATTAGAGATTGCATTCTGTAAAGAACTCACTCCTTGAACAAAAGGCTTGTGAAAGCAAATTATTTTTGAAATAGTAATGTTATATTCCTTTTATTTGTAATATTTCTTTTTTTAAATTTAGTGCTGGATTTTAATTGAGATCTTAAAAATCCTGGTTTTCCCTATGGACCAGCAGTTATCATTAGCAATCCAGCCTTTGAATTCATTGATCAATTATTTTTCTTCATTAGATCAGAAACTGTTTGATTTAGATTTTACATTCAGAACACCTATTAATTATTGCTATTATAGATGCAGTGTAAACAGACTAAATATCAAAACACTTGACTATTAAATCTTAAAAGCCTAAACGAAGATTAGCTTTAACAATTTTAATTAGTCCCAGAACTTTTAATATTAAACAAAGTTAGATGCAAAGCTAAAAGCATTGAACTTCTTCATGTCCTGAATTCATGAGGCTATATGTTTTTTGTTCTGTGATTATGAGGAGCAAACAAATTATATCTTAGATTCCTACTTAGTACTATTTAGTTAAACTCAACCATCTACTTTGAAAAATCATAAATGTCATTGTTAATCTTTTAAAAAATACTGTGAGTGATTTAACTCTTCTTTGATGGCCCGAGTCTGTTGACAGAGCTTTCCATTGTTAGAATTTCCTGAATTGAAAATTAGTGAAACTCTTTTGAGTTCTCTTTAACCCTTAGGCTGCGGGGGTATTGGAATGCAGTTGGATCCCTGGTAGTGGGACCTTTCAGAAGAAAAACTTTCCTCTGTTGCGGAGGCTTTTTTGCTTTTCTACCTTAAAGTACTCAACTTTAATTCTTGGCCTAGGTTGCTCCCATTCTAATTCCCTTTCTACTCATTGTTTTATATTGTCTATACATATATTATAAAAAATGTTAAAATCTCTTTTGTTCTTGACATTAGAAAGAATTTACTTTGAGTAAAAATACCTTATTTGTGGCCTAAGAACACAAATCAATAATTACATGTTTAATTTTAAACAAATTCAGGGTAACTATTTTCCCTAAACCTAGCAGCTTTTTGACTATAAATACCTTATAGTCCACATAAATACCAATACATATAAAAGTACGTGTGTTGGTAAATGTGTGATAAACTAAGTCCAACATATAAATTGTGCAAAAAATTATTGTATTAAGGCTGTTTGTTTACACACGGATTTTCAGGGTATAGAGTTAGAGGAAAGTAGAGAAGTCATAGATAAAGAAATGTACAGCTATAGAGCTGTTATTGAAGGAGAGCAGGATGAGTTAAATAACAGCAGCTCCTCTAGTATCTCATCTTCTATTGATAATATTTCTTTACAGTGAGTTTGTATTTTTATAATTTATAATAAAATTATGATAGCACATTATGTGAGTAGGAAGTTATGTAATTCTTTTCTTCCTCTAAAATTTATATATAGACAAGCCATTGGAATTTGTTATTAATTCTAAATTAATTAATTTATTTTTTTTTATTAAATTAATTAAATTATTAAAAAAAAAATAAATAAAATTATTTAATTTAATTTTAAATAATCAAGGGGACCTTCAGAACCTTTACCTTTAACTTTTTGCCTTTTGGAACTTTCATCTATGAGGAACTTTTCCTCATAGATGAAATTCACCATGCTTATCCTCTCCCCTTGGTATTTGCATACTCATCCTCTGAATAAAAAAGAATCCTATATTTTCAGAGTTTCGTTAACTTTTGCTGAGTCAACTGTTATTATCATGATTGACAAATTATACCATTATTTTTTTTTGTCCCAGCTCAGAAAATTTGAGAAATTCTGTTCCAGATAGCACAACTTGACCTGAAGGTTGATTTTTATACCAAGTATCAACTCTCTAACATAAATACTCAATTTATTTCAGCATGTATTAACATGCTTCTATAATAATAATTATAATGCCCGTTTTAGGGGCTTTCGACCCTTCAGGGTATTTGCCCTGTCGGAACCACCTCGGGTGGGTCAAATCTACTATGCTCAAAGTAAAGCTAAAGTTGGTGAAATCTTTTAACATCAAATTCTATTTATAAAAACTGAGAGCATAACCAGGGCTGTGAACCCCGGACCTCCGGTGCCGAAGTCCAGTACTATACGACCGCGGCTACGGAGGCAGATCATGCTTCTATATGTAAACATAATATGTTTCTCTATACCTAATAATGAGGCATTCAGTAAAGATGGCGTAAAAA
Organism: Microvelia longipes; assembly: GCA_018340805.1. Classification (NCBI taxonomy): domain Eukaryota; kingdom Metazoa; phylum Arthropoda; class Insecta; order Hemiptera; family Veliidae; genus Microvelia; species Microvelia longipes. The sequence goes on from JACMZG010001908.1 coordinate 58,645,269, forward strand.
GGTTTGGTAAAATTTTAAACGTTTTTCAAGTATGACAAGAGTAATGCCGTCTTCACCTGGGGCTCTATTAAGAGCGGCTTTTTGTAAAACAATGTATGTGTGTGTGTATGTGTATATATGTGTATGTATATATACATATATTTCAATCCCTGTATTAATTTAAATTAATTTATACTAGTTTATTTTCAAAATTATAAGTATTTTAAAAACATTCATATTTACGATAATCTATTAGAAGTTTAAAAAAAATAAATAAATAAAAAATAAAAAAAAATAATAAATAAATAAAATTTTAGTATTTAAAATATTAAATTCATCAAAACTTAAATAATAAATAATGATAAACAGAAGATTGCTACGAAAAAGAAAAAGAAGATTACAATTAAAGAAAAGAAAAAAAGAATCATAATTATTCTTGAACCAAATGCTACAACTAAAATAAAATGAAAATGCAAAAAAGAAAAAAAAAGATAAAAGATCAACATGTTATGCGAAAGCGGTGCATGTTTAGAAAATAAAGAGCCATAGCAGGGATACTGTGAGGATTAGTAAAACAATTCAATGTGGTTATAAAAGAGCCACCTGCATCAGTAATTTGTAATAAAAGGCCATGAAAGTTTCAGGTAGGACTCAACAATTTGCTCAGTCGAGGTCTAGTCTTGGTAGCCTAGGTTGGGGACCATGATGTTCTTGACAGCTGTTTTAGTTCTACTGTGAGTTTATATTTTATTGTGATACTTTGTTTCAAGGGACATGGAAGATAAGAGTGAAGGACTCTTACTCAACATGGCTATAAGTAAAAAGTTTAAAAAACTAGAACTGATTGTAAATGATATACTAAGTGCTAACAGAATATGTGCTACTTTAGTTCTTAAACACGCTAAGTATCTCAACCTGGAGCAGATGGAGCAACAAGTGTCTAAGTCGTATGCAACTACAACTATCAGGTAATTATTAAATAATCATAAAAAAATAATGAAAACAATCATACTCCAAACGTATTTTGAGCCAATAATTTTTTTTGTCAGGTCCCTCTTATATATTTTGAGGGTGCTGCCCTCGGGAAAATTAATAAAATTTTTCGCTCGTCTGCATAAATTTAGAGAATACCACTCCCCTAAAAAATTGATATAATTGGCTCTAATAACCCAATAATAGGAAACACTTTTTATTCCCAAGGGAGGGAAAAGTAACTTTTTCTCCCTTGGGAGTGAAAAGTGCTTCTTTAATCCTTAAAAACTAGTCAATAAACTTTACATTACACACCTTCTGGAGATAAAATAACATAAATAATGTATTAAGATAAGGCTAACTCTCTGCTATAAAACTTGCACAGCATATGTTTATCTGCAAAATATTTTTATGATATTTTTGTACAGCATAGAGGATGATGTAGAAGAAGGAAGAATGATAGGGTGTCTGACTCACGAAGGTTTACATGCTAGAGGATACATTAGCTCTAAACTGTGTGGGAGTACAAGAGTAGCTCTAGTAGACTATGGTTATGTGTCTAGAGTAGTGAGTATATGCAGCTTACCACACTACCTGCAGTCTGCTCCTCAACAAGCTGTGTCTGTTGTTTTTACCCTGCCTTCATCATCTTCAACTCCCTCTAATATCAAGGTATAATAATCTCTTATTAATAATTCCAAGTTCTACAAACTAGAAATGTATAATGTTTACCTGGTAAGACCTAAAGGCACAAATTGAAGATTATGTTTCTAGAAGTTGGCAATCTTGGTGGCAAAAATGGTTGTAGTGATCAACTTAAATTATTCTAAACAAAAATGCTCAAGTACAGGGAAATAACTGGATTCAACTATCTGTTCGTATTCAATTGAAATCAACACATGGTAACACATGCAAAAACAGTTTTTTACAAAAGAGTGATCAATATAGGTTAAAACCAAGCATATAAAAACCCAGTTATATGCTAAATTATTAATATAAATGTTATGCTAAAATTATAAATGTTAAATTGTTAAAATTTGGCCTTAATTATGAGTGTTTATGTTATTTTTCTTCAAATTGTTTTTTTTTTATTAACAAATCAATAATACAGTTGTAAATAAAATTTATTATATCATTAAAATTAGAGGCTGAACTTCGGTATACCGTACCCCTTGTTATCAATGTCATATTTCGATATATATCGAACTCTCCTTGTAACCATGTATCGATATATACCGTGTCCCCCCAAACTACACCCCCGTCTTCAGATGTTTATGTTTCTCCATCTCTACCATCCCCCACCTTAGCAGTAGAATAATGAAATAATGATTATTTAACCAATACTAAAGATTGTTTATATTTTTATCTTATTTTATATTAAATTATCTTATTATGAGTCATTATAATACGATATTACCCCGCCTCCTAATTAGCCCTCAGTATATGAGTACGTGTCGCCGCAGTATATGAGTACGTGCCCCCTCGAACCAAGGATTTATAGTTATTAGTTATTTTTAGTTTTAAACCATTTTACAACAAATAAATAAAAACCCAAACAACAAAAAACATTTAAAAAAATAATAAAATATGTTCATAAACGTAAAAGAAAAGGCATATATCGATTATTCCTACGTCACATCTCTAAACTAAAAATATATCGATATCTAGTATTGATAACACAGTGCACCGTATACCGAAGATTTACCAAATTAGATAAAATAAACTTCTTTTCATAAGAGCTTAGAATATATCTCTGTATAGAAAGAGCACTACTGATAACACAAACGCCAATTCACTGGTGGTCTTAACAAAGGCTGTTAACCTTACAATATTAAATGTTTTTTTAACAAAGTTGGCAATACTTCTAGCTTTGACGTAATAAATTGAATTGTTACTTAATGCTCTATTATTTATTTATTGTAAATTTATCAAAAAAAATTTTAAGTATGATAAATTTTATTTTAACGATTCTAATAAAAAATATGTTATACGTACTTTATCGAGATGGCTAATAGTTTTGAGGCTTGTTGTGTTTACATAACAAACCTAAAAAGTGTCTACCAACAAAGAACCTATAGGTATTTTTTATTTCCGAAGTTGGATGCCTGCTGCTTGTATTAAAACAGCTGTTTTTTCATGTCAAAAGATATAGAGTGTGGAGTATGAGTATAGTCTATATTACAATAAATGAACAAAAATCACGTTTGGGAAGTATCCTATTACATTTTGTTTTAATGTGTTTTTTTATTTTTTTTTTCTTCATTTATTTGTTAGGTTGGTAGTAAGATAAAATGCAGTGTTGTTAATGCATCAGATGAATCAGTTGAATGCAGGATAGAAGGTTTTGGATCCTGTTTGTTGATACCATGGAAACCCAGACTTGAGGATAGTGGTTTGAGTCAAATTCGTATAGAAACAGGTAGTCAAGTGAGGTTGTGTTCTTTTTCCACTCCCCAGGCTATGTATGTTCAGTCGTTAGATAACAAGCACAAGGAAATATTAGATACTCTACTACAAGACGTAGCAACATATGCTCAACTTGGTAATGTTTACAATTTTTTAAGTGGGCTTATAAGAAATTAATAATAAAAGTTATTTGATTTAAAACTTATATGTCAAAAATAAGTATTTGTTTTTGTTCAAATGCGTGAGTAACATTGTTTCAGATTTTTAAAAAATATTATTTTCATTATTTATTTCCCAATTTGTTTTCTCCCCAACAACATTGGTGTGCTTACAAATCAGATGCTTATTATAATTATAATATAATAATAATAATAATCTATATTTGTTTTAAGAAATTACATTTCTTCTACAAATGGTGTTCTTAGAATTTATATACATAAATAAATTAACACAGAAAAAATACATAGAAAAACTATGATTAATAGCTCTAAACTTGTAAATAAGAAAATTAATTGAATATTCTCAAAATTTTAATATAAAAACAAAACAGCAAAATTAAGAAAAAAACTTGATTTAAATTTGAAAAGAAAAAATATAATAAAATAAATAAAACTTCGTAAGTTTCAAACGAAACTTAATTTCTTGAGGAGAGCATTCTATTTAATGTTAAATATATTAGATTAAATTTAAATTTAGAGTTAATATTTAATAAATTAAAGATTTGCTCTCCTGGGAAAAAGGATACTAAAAGGGCACGGTGTGGATTGTAGTAAGGACAGTGATTTATGAAATGAGTCAGGGTATCAGAATTATTACGACAGTGAGGACAGGTATTGCAAGGATTAAATATATAGGCATGCTTATTGTGGTAAATTTTTAATGTATGATTAGTAGAATAATTAGACAGTCTTTTTGGGATACTAATCTAGCTTTGGAAATGGGAGCTTTCATTTCAAGATAATTCTCGCAGATAGAGGAAAGAGAAGATATATGTAAATTATAAATGTATGTTATTATAATTATTTGATGTATTTTATTAAAATATATTTGACCTCAAGCTATTGTATATTTTTGTATACTTATTGGCGAATAAAAAGAGAACAAATATATATTCTATGAGTTACTTGGACGTTTTAAGACTATTCTATAAATTTAAAGGATAGCTTATAAATATAATTAAGAAACCTCAAAAATAAGGTTTCAAGAATTTATTTTGAGCTTCCTGTGAATTTATATTGAAGGGTAGCAAAAAATGTTACATATTCATATTGTGGTGAAATTCTAACTATTCCTTGACATCATTTTGGTTCTTCATTTTTTTTAGACCCTAATTATTTTTTACCCAACTCTTACTTAACTGTATAAAACAGTACAGTAAATAGTACATGTTTATCTGATTAAATAGTATATAATCTATTGTTTTTTAAACAAGTTCTTTATTGGCAAAAGTAATACAATATTTATTTTGTGTATACCGGAGCCATATTATATTTATTGATTAGGGTAACTTGTGCCTCTTTATTTTATTTATTTATTTGTTATTTTTGTGGTATAAATTTTTATTATTTTTTGGGGTGTGAGGGGGTTTGTTTGGGTCAAGGATAATTTTATATTTTTTGGTTTGGGTATTTTATTTTTTTTTTATTTTTTATTTATTTGTTTATTTTTTTTTTTTGGGGATTGTCAAAAGGTATTTTTGGTGGTGTTTTGAATAGGATTATATTGTATAGGTAGTTTGAATCTATTGTTTAATTTACTGAAAGTAAGTAACTAAAGTAAACTGTTATGATAAAAAATCAAGATTTGTTTTTGGAATTAATTAATTGCCTACGTTCGTTTAAAAATAAAATAGACCGTATAACCTTTCAAAAATGCGTAAAAATAGACCCTATAACCTTTCAAATATGCATAAAAATAGATCCTATAACTTTTTAATAATGCATAAAAATAGACCCTATAACATTTTAAAAATGTATAAAATAGACCATATAACATTTTAAAAATACTTACAAATAAACCCTATAACATTTTTAAAGTAACATATTACATTTGTGATGTAATATTTGGATTAGAATAACCATTAATTTTATTTAAAAAGATAAAGTCTATAACCTGAACCGTAAGCAACGTGATTATATTACCCCATCTTTCATTATTAAAACTTTTTAATTTTATTTTTAAATGGAATATTGAAGAGAATATTAATTACATTTTTTATGCATTTTAAATACATAAAATATGTAAACAAGTGTAAAACATGTGAATATGTGCAAATAAATGGTTATTTATTTATTTAAATACATAACATGTTTTATTTGTTGATATAATTCAAAATTGTTGCCAAAGCATTATTAAATTTGGTGACCAAAATGGTTAATAACTTGAGAGTATTATTAATTGCTGTGTTTGCATGCAGAGGAGAAAGTTGTCTCGGAACCAGAGATGGGTGAGGTGGTTTGTGCTTTATATCCTGAGGATCAGAACTACTATAGAGCTCAGGTTTACAGAAGGAAGCATGATCTGTACTCTGTTAGGTATTTAGACTTTGGAAACAGTTACGATATTTCTGCTTCTGATATGAAACCTCTTCCAGACCAACTTAAAATTGTAAGCATTAATTAACCTAAAACCCATTATCTTTCTGCTCTCTTTGCTTTCCTGATCTATTTTAATGAACTTTTTAAAAAAATATCTTTGCTAAAAATTAAGATTTCAGTTTTTATCAATTTACCAATCAATGTATCATCTATGTTACAATCTAATTTTAATGAATCATGTCAATGCATTCATCTGCATTGATGCGGTCACCACCGGAAGACCTAAATCTTCATTGCAATAACCTGCAAAAACCCTACACAGTTTACTTGCTAAAAATGATTTCTAGGGCTAATTTGACGTACCATAGTTTAACCACGTACCATTAGCCACGTAATAATTATAAAATAAATAAATAAACATGATCTCAAACACAACTGTGTCAAGCACTGTTACACTACTGGGGGCGTGAAAGTTTGTGTCAATGGTTGATTATGAGTAAAATTAGTTGGACGTAATCCATTGTCAGTACTATTTACAATTAACGACGTTTCAGGAGCAGGTATTTCTCCCAGAGCTTCTCTTCTTGGGAGAAGTACCTGCTCCCGAAACGTCGTTAATTGTAAATAGTACTGACAATGGATTACGTCCAACTAATTTTACTCACTACTGGGGGCCTAATCGATAATTTATACTTATCAGGTTGGCAATGCTCGATTTCCAATATCTTTGACATCACTGGATTATAAGGGGTATAGTGCAAAAGGTGTTTATGTTTGTTACTGAATGACTTGTGGTTTGTAGGTGCCTTGCTGTGCAGTTAAGATAGGACTGAAAGACGTCAATGAGAGCATACTAACTGCTGAAGCTGTTTTCTATCTTAATAATCTATCTTCATCTATTTATCAGAACCAACATCTGTTCTTGGTAATGACCAACTTTGATTCAAAATTAAATGGGTCACCTGAAAATATTCTTAATTAGTCCATTCTGTTGTTTTTTTTTTCATTATATAAAAGGTTGGAGGATGTTCAACATTAACTGCAGTATAAGTTAGATTTTTTTATTATATAAAAAATGCTCGAATAGTTTATTTATGAATCATAATATTTAATAGAGTGAAATAAATATTTGGATGAGAATGTTTATTGTACTTGTTGCTTACATTGGTATATGATATTCTTTTTTATGTTTCTTAATGTTTATTTGTGAAAAAAACATGGATTAATCATCTCATATTAAATACCATACAAATACCTTGATAACAAAGGTCACCAGCATCCAGCATTTGGTGATGAGAGTATCAAATTTATTTGGACAAAATGACTTTCTTAAACTATCTTTTAAGGTTTTCCACATACTGGTACTCAAATGCTTTTGGTACCCAATAACAAATGCTACGTTAAGTAGTGAAATATAGTTTATTTAATCTAATGAATTAATATTTTCTCGACACTTCAGGGAAATATACAAACAAATTCTTCTTACATTACTATATTTCGACTCCACTACGAGTCATATTCATGTCTAAAAATAAAAAGATAATTCATAATCTAATGAATTTAGTTTCTTCTGTGCCCTTAACTTATTCTCAACTGTTATCTTATTTTATTTAATATATAGTCATTTTAAGGAATTATCAAACAAAATTACACATACTTTTAATCAAAGTGCATCATTAATCTCAGGCTAGTTATGGATATGTAATTGAAGAAAAACCAGTGTCTCAATATTTATAAATATAAATTAAAAATGTTTGAAAACAAAGTAGAAATTGTGGGGTTTATATTTTTAACTGTTCTAACGGTATCTAATACTTACAATTTCTTTTTTCTTTTACACTTTTAATCTCTACTAACGACAGGCAATATATGTATATAACATGCATATATTATAATACAGGGTTCGGCAGGGAGGTATGGATGATTTGAAATAATAGCTACACACTCATTTTCAAATGAAACTATAATTTTATTATTTCAGTGTGTTCCTTGGATGATGCCATTATGAAAATTAAAGAGGAATAAAATAAAACATTGATTATGTACGAAAAATAGCATCTGATAAATGGTGTCTGTTTTTGTCCACACACTCCTGTAGACGTTGTGAGAAGTTGTCCTAACGTCTGTAACATTAGACGTGGTATTGCTCGAATTTCTTGAGTTATTGCTTCATCCAGGACTTGAAGTGTACGTGGTTTGAGGTAGCCCCATAAAAAATAGTCACAAGGTGTCAGGTCTGGTGACCGAGGAGGCCACTCCACATCTCCACACAACGAAATGAGGCGCCCAGGAAACGTCTGCCTAAGAAATTCCATAGCTGCTCTCGATGTATGGCATGTCGATTGCTACTGGAAAAATTGCTACTGCTCCATTGCTTCTAAAATGGCAACTCATGACAAACAGATAACCCCTCTCTTCATCCGCCAAGGTTATACCTACCTTGCACAGTGCCCCGCCCAAATCATCCATACCTCCCTGCCAGAACCTGTATTTATTGAGTTTTTTGGGTGAAATCAAGAACCAGCTTGGAAAGTAACTTGGCCCAAACCCATATTAAAAATAGTATTAGAGAAATGAATACAAAAAGTGGTGGTTCCCGTTTGGTTCATTGGCTGTAAAAGAAAAATGATGGCATATCCTTGTAGATCTCTTCAAAGTAGGGTATGGTGCGCATTGAAATGACTTCATTATCTCATACCGTTTTCATACCAAAATTTAATTTAAAATTTTCTAAAAATCATTTGTCAACTTTGATTCAAAATTAAATGGGTCACCTGAAAATATTTTGTTAACATGCATTTAGGGAAAGTTAGCCTTCTGCATTTCTAACAAAATTAGCCCGGTCAACTTTCTATGATTAATTTTAACCGAGTTAGCGCAATGGCCATTTACTACGCAATTATTAGCAATTTTTACCTGTTGATCCGGTGGGAATTTTTTTGTTCAATAATCCTCATTTTTTTACCCGTATTCACAATTTTAAAATAATGAATTTCGTAATTTAAATCTGTAACACTATAATATATTGGCCTGGAAAATGGCTAAACCAGGATATTTAGTCAAATCAAGTACATTGCTAGATTGCCCTATCCATTACCTTTACAATCATCTTAGTCCCATTACATTGGCACATTGATTTCGATCCCAAATTAGTATAACGTTATGCAAATTAGAGAAAAGGGACTCGTTAGAGGTAGAACTGTCTACTCCCGCCGCCATTGTTGTTGATGGTGGGGATAATGTCTAGGGGATAAAATCCTGTAGATGTAGGGAGCCTTGCATTAAATCTCTCTTAAAAAATTCTGAAATTAACAGAAATATGAGTTTACTCTCTCAAAGTCTGAGGTTTCTTGTTCTAAATGTCTCTCTAAATGTCTGAAACCCATTTTACTTCTTCAATGAATAAACATTTAAAGTCACCTTATTAATATTGATATTATTACTTCTCTTTTAATCAAGAAGCACAAGATGGAGCTGTAAAAAATAATTGAAATTGTCTATTACCTATTATTATATTTTTTATTAAAATTTGAAAAAAGATTGATTAAAGATACTAATACTTTGACATATTTCCAACATTAATGAACAAACAAGGTGTCAGTACTGATTTTTTTACTGTATTATACTGACTAGAATTTGCTATGAGGGCTGAACTTCGGTATACGGTGCACCCTGTTATCAATACTATATATCGATATATTTTTAGTTTAGAGACGTGACGTAGGAATAATCGATATATGCCTTTTCTTTTACGTTTATGAACATATTTTATTATTTTTTTAAATGTTTTTTGTTGTTTGTGTTTTTTTTTTTATTTGTTGTACAATGGTTTATAACTATTTTCTTATTTTTTTATGTTTTTATAATGTTTTAACTATGTTTTCATAAGACAAATCGATGATACACCACATCTAATTTTATGTTACGCGAATTTTTTACGTATTTTTGTGTTTGTTATTTTCAGGTTTTTTATTATATTTTTGTTGTTAATGTTTTCATTTATTTGTTGTATGGTTTTTTTTAATGTTTTAATCATAATTAATAATTTAACGACGCTGCTTATCTTTTAAGTGCTCAGTTCTCGTTTACGTGTCGAGTAACTAAAAATATATCGATATATAGTATTGATAACAGGGTGCACCGTATACCAAAGATTTACCGCTATGAGTTATTTTTGAATGATGATAAAGAAATATTATTGAACTTTAAAAAAAATTGTGACAAGAAAAAGATTTACAAAAACAAGACTGAAGTCCAAAAAAGTTAAACAACAACCGAGCTTTCAACCAGGGACCCTGGTCGTCATCCAAGGTAAATAGATTTATTAAAACATAAACAACAAGTCTATAAACTTAAAAATAAAGAAAACCAATAATTATAAAAGTTCACATTTACAAATAAAGTAAGAGAAACTACAACTAATGATAAGAGTTATCAAAAATGAAGGTAACATAACATTAGAGAAATTACAGCGTTTAGTTTTGTTGTTTATGTTTTAGTAAATTTATTTAACTCTTATCATTTGTTGTTGTTTCTCTTACATTATTTGATAATGTGAACTTTTATAATTGTTGGTTTTCTTTACAGTCTATTGTTGAGTTTAAAAATCCCCAAGGTCATAAGCATTTTGGGGATTGACCAATCAGAAAAGCCACTGCCAACCCCTCACTTGAAAAGTGAAAAAATCCCTACTACCATAACCGCTGTAGGGAAATAACCTTCTTTCCGGCAATCTTTCACTTTGTTTGTGGTTCTTCTTTTGTTTACATCATTTTGAAATCTACTTTAAAATTAATTATAAAAATGATATTATAAAATAAAACTACACAAAAGAAATGAAAAAAATATCGCCAAGAAAATATGGGTAAAATAACCTGGTTTGCGCCACTCCCTTCTTGCAGGGATTTTTTTCTTTAGAATTGGCGGTGCTAAACTGACCTGTCAAGATTTTTAAAGTAGTCGATAGACTGTAGTTTTAAGTTTAAAGACGTGTTGTTTATGCTTTAATTAATTTATCTATCCTGGTTTTATGGTTATTAGACGGAGAACAACCAGAATCCCTGGTTGAAGGCTCGGTACTTGTTTTTCAACTTTTTTGACTGTTTTCTTCTTTTTTTAAACTGTTTTCTTGTTATATTTTTGTATGTTCAGGAATATGAGGAATCAGAAGGAGATCTAAACAACTGTGTGCTGAAGACAAAGGATGGTCAATGTGTCAATGAAAAGTTAAACAAACTTATTTCCCTTAATTGGGTTTCTTGCCTCGAGTCTGGAGAGGATCCTACTAGTTAGTATACTTTGGTATATACTTATGTGAAGTGTATACTTTCATATTTCAGTTAAAATTATAACATTATAATTCCATGTATATACTTAGCGAGCAAAATTTGACTCCCTATAACTCTTATCAAATTTTCTTTGGAAAAATTTACTGATAAAAATGGAAATTGAACTTGCAATTATTCTGGGTGGTACATTTCAAATGCATCACCCATTTTACTCGGCTCCGTACAGAGTTAGCCATAAAATTGGTATCTACCCTCCACTAATTCGACCATATTAGGAGCTTAAATACCTAATTATTTTTTTAATAGTCTGGCATGTATGGTAATCTTATTACTTAATTGTGTTTTTCTTTGGTAACTTTAAAAAATTGGAGCATACTTTTACATAGGTTATTTCTGAAAGTGTGTCATATCCTGGACAATTTGATACCAATATCACTGAATTATGGTTATTTTCCCCAGACCTTTATTTTTCTCATACAATGTATGAGTGATGAATTCTGGTGTACAAGTAAGCTTTTATTAAATATAAATGGGTAATTATTCTTATGTATGCCAAATGAAAGCTTGGGAAAAAATTACCGGAATTTAATTATATTGGTATCAAATTGTTTGGGATATGACACAGTTTCTGAAATAATTAATATAAAAGTATGCTCCAGTTAATCTTTTTAAGTTACTGTAGGAACAATTATTTAGTAATACAATTACCGTACATGCAGGTATTAATAAATACCATACATAAAGGTATTATGATACACCATCATAAAACCATGTCATTGATATTACATAGTATCATTTATGAACTTGGTAAGAAATTATAATATTTTTACATTGGTGCTAATGTTTTAGTTTAGTTATTGGAACTGATAGAACTTTTTAAGTTACCCAGGTATTACAGTATTGGCTAATTGATTTACCTGGTTTACAAAAATATATGTCTAGTGATAAATTGGTTTATATATTTACAAAAAATAAATGACAGATTTCTGGCATTTATTCTAAATTATTTTCAGCATTTAAAAGTTATTGCCAATGTTATGATGTTTTTTTTAAATTTTATTTAGTGCAATTTGTGTTACCTGAAGATGCTAAGCTATGCTCAGTGAAACGTTATAATTGTAAAATAATGAACAATTATTTTAGGGCTGCAGTCTTCAGTAATCTTTATTATATAAGGCACGGTGGAATATCCATGGCCTTCTAGAACATTGGATCACCAACAAACTTTTTTTATAACTTTTTTTTTCAAAATTTTCAGTAATTAGCCGGATTTGTGACAAATAAAGCCTATTTCCGTAATCTGCACGCTCTTTTGGTTAATCTCAAAGAGTATTTACATTCACTCAACGATTTATTTTTAATTTAACTTGGTACATACATAACTACTGTTAAACGTCAGTGTTAACAAATATGACATGTCAAAATATAACACAAATCAGGTAGATAACATTGACGTCTAACAGTAGTTATGTATGTACCAAGTTAGATTAAAAATAAATCGTTGAGTGAATGTACATACTCTTTGAGATTAACCAAAAGAGCGTGCAGATTACGAAAATAGGCTTCATTTATCACAAATCCGGCTAATTACTGAAAATTTTGAAAAAAAAGTTATAAAAAAAGTTTTTTGGTGATCCAACGTTCTAGAAGGCCGTGGATATTCGACCGCGCCTTATTGAAAATAATTAACAATTATTTTAGGGCTGCAGTCTTTAGTAATCTTTATTATATTTGAGTTATTAGTCCAAGAAATTTACTTTTTTAATTTTTAGGATTTAATGCATTATATAGTTCCAAGGTCAATAGAATGATAGTAAAATATCAATAGAATAAAACCATACTATTAAAGTATGGATTCCTTTATTTATGGATTTTTATTATTTTAATGTTATTAGACGGAGAAGTATTCTACGGATATGACCTCAAATACATAAAGTGGAGTAGTGAGAGTGTCATGAAGTTGTTACTGATAACAAAACACTCTACCAACTCCTACCTTGTTATCAATACAAGTGATAGCATGCTACACTTTATGAGGGAGTATTACACGCCTCGAGTTGCTCAGTATTGCAATACATTCAGTAAGCATTATCAGTATGTACCGAGGGTAAAGGAGATATGCTTCGTCAAACAAGGTAAACTTCCCTTCTATAATTTATTTAACTCTATTTAGGTAAAAGTAAAGAATAAATAATTTATTTCATTGAATTTCACTTCAAATAAAATTGAAGAACTTCTATAGTAGAACATGGAATCAATTATTTCATTTATTGTATACATTTTCATAAAATAAAGAATTATTTAAATTTCAATCTTCTACATTTTATTCTTTATTTGATTGTATTTCTTTATAGTTTGAAAATAAAATGATTTTACATTACACCGGTATAATATATATTATATACATACAGCCTTATGGATTTTTGACCCTCCTATTTGCCCTTTAACACAATTTACTAGGTAATACCTTATATCAGGGGGATCTCTCTTTTTATCGCCTATCAACCATCCAATATAAATTTGATATATATTTGCTGAACCAACAAGTTACATATATATATATATATATATATATATATATATATATATATATATATATATATATATGTATATATATGTATGTATGTATTAATTATAAACAAACACCAAAATTAACACTTTAATTATATTATTTTTATTTTTCATAACTTTTTCTCTACAAAAGGTATTAGAATTTTCCACATACCACCTAAAAGCATGACCGCTAGTGGTAGGTGTACCACACTTAAAACCTTTTACCTCATTAATTGCATTAAATTAATACAATGCAGTTGGTACAATTGCTGGATTATATTTGACTTGGTTGTTTCAGATGAAGGCTGGTACAGAGCAGTCTGTACTGAGAACTATGATATGTACTGCTGGGTTGTTCTGGTTGATTTTGGCAACAGAGGAGAGATCTGCTATAAAAACATAAGACCTATGACATACGAGTTCATGCAAACCCCATCTATACTGAAGAAGTGCTATATACAAGGTTGTCTGTGTCATTAGTTAGATTTTTGTTAATAGGAATTTTCAGAAGAATTTGAAGGCATGAAGACAATGTGGGAAATCAGGCATTGTGCGCAATGCCCCATTTTCCATATTGCCCCGGCATTTTGAAATGCCTGTCTTTCCCAATGTGAGAGTTGTCAACCCCCACCGCTACTCCCTTGGGCACTCATAGCACTGCTACATCCTTCCTAGAAATAATTGAACCTATCGTCAAGTCATAAACACGTCGAATAATATTTTGTTTATAATCCAAGAGGTTTGCAATAAAATACATTTCTCCACCAATAATTTTATATATTAAAGAGCTAGCTTTTGGCTGCATCCAGCCATCATCGGTCTAACAAAAGAAATACAAATTAAAAAATAAAATAAAATACACAAAGATCAAAACTTAGACTAAGGAGAAAAACAGAAGACAAAAGGTTATGAAAACGTACTAAATCCTAAAATAAAATATAGAAAAAAAAGATGAAATAAATAGAATAAATAAAATAAATAAAATAAAATAAAGAAATAGAATGAACTAACAAAATCAAGAAATAAAATAATTAAAAACACGTTGAGTAGAGTAGGAACCTACCTAGATGAGTGTTTGGTAATATTTTGTTTCTTTATTATTGTGTAGTGGTTGATTGTTATTAATTATCAATTAATTATTAATTAATTAATATTTATAAATTATTATTCTTACCATGTTTGAGATTATTAAGTTATCCTAAAAAATAAACAAATTAATTGAAGTCATTATTAATACTTGTGTGTGTCTCCATTAAAACTTCTGTAAATAATTCTCATGTAGAATTAAAGTCAGTTGACTGTAAGCGTGTTAGACCTTAAAAGTGAAAAACAAAAACTTTATATGCTTCTCCAATACTTATAAACTCTATATGGGACAAGTTGTCCCATGCTCATCTATTTTCCTTGAAAACAGTGACGACACTTTTTTGCCTTTATGCTCCCCCTGTGGTCCAATCTAATATTATAATAAGACAAAAACAAACATTATCTATGAGTTATAGTTTTCATGTAACTTATTTACAATGGGAGTGGAGCTAGCAGAAAATACTTTTTTGTGTGGAATTATAAAATTTTTTCATGTGCTTCTGATGTAACTTCGGGAATGTCATGTTTTAGTTTAGCAGTAAACTTATTTTTTACTACATTGTTGGCAGGTATACCAGAGGAATGCAAAGACGAGAGACTAGAAAAAGACCTGAATGAAATACTAGTTGCAGGTTCTATACACAAGGTTACTATAGTGGATGAAAAGAATCTGGGAGTTGTAACGGCTAAATTCCATACTATTCCTCAAGAAATACTTGCTTCTCTAGCCTCGTAGTCTTTGCTTACTTATGTATCTTACTGGTTAGGCATAAACTGCAAAATATTAATGAAAATTAATATAAAAATAACAGACAGCGCTAACATTTTTGTATGTTAAGAAATACATTTCATTGTATTTGCTTGAACTTATATTCCTTAAACAAGAGATGGCAGCACTGTATTTTATGTCATATCTAAAAGTCTCCCCCTCTCTTAAATTTTGAACCATGAGACAAGAATTAATGAAACAGGAATAATTTTTTTGTGTCGTTAACTTTGGTGCTAGTAAACGTTGTAGTTAACTTCTAGTCTGCCATACAACACCAATTTGTGAAAAATAAAAATAGTAAATTAGAAGGTAAACTTTAATTAAGCTTCATGGGTTCTAGGGATGAATACAAGGACATTTTGCCTCTTGCATATTCCATTTAAGAATAAGTGCCTATAAAGTAAAAATTGGACATTTTAAATAAAAATAAAGCTTAAGTATTGACATTAGAAAGAATTTGTAAAGAGAAAAAATTATAAACCTTGTTTATGGCTTAGGAACACAAATCGTTGATTACCTTACCTTCATTTTAAGGTGTTAATAGTCTCTAATGCTGCTAGATTTAGAGAAAATAGTAACCATACATTTTTTTTAATTAAAAATGTAATGGATGATGTGTTTTTAAGGCAAAAAGGAGGTATTTTTACTCCTGGCAAATTCTTTTCAATGTCAATACTTATGTTTCAATTTTGAGTTATAATGTCCAAGTTTTTCTCTTTGGGCACTTATTCCTGCCAAAATAGTGGTCTTAGACAAAAATATGCATGGAGCAAATTGTCTTGTATTTACCCCTAGAGCCCAATAAAAGTTTACCTTCCAATTCACTTTTTTCTTTAAGTTATTTCAACGGTTGAAAATTTAAAAGAGAGGAAGGGAGGCTTTTGGACAGTGTAATGTATATAGTGTGGAACACTGTATACATTAATTTTGTTTAATTACATGTTTTTAATGTCATAGCAATGAATGCTATTCGTTTGTAGCAATGATTTTTATATTTTTACATCATATGATGTATGAATCAAAATTTTTCAGTTGTAAGGGCAATACATATGAAGTTCTTTCAAAAAAAAAATATTTTAAATTTTAATTGCAAATCTGATCTCAGAAGTTGGTTTGGGCAAAATGGAGACTCTGATGTCTTTATTCATGACATTTAAGTTGTTCCATATATTATTATCTTTTATGATTTTTCAACCCTTAAGTTATTGTCATGCAATCAAGATAGTTATATCTCTACATGAGATATATGATAGAAAGAAATAAAACCATGCTTTGAATTGTTAATGGTCATCATCAGTGGCAGTAAAAATTTAAAAGTAGATCACTGATCTGCTAACGAGTTTTTTACTTCACTATAGTTTTATTTCTTATTATTTTTATAGCCAAGTTTGTACTGTTAGACTCGGTAATAAACTACTGATCTGCAACAATTTGTACTGCCTCTGATGATGATTGTTAAAAGCTGAAACTGGAGACACGACAGCTGGTTTAGTTTTATTTCTGCAATTTATCATACATACAGCTACACATATTTCTTCTATTTAACAGGAAATACATGCAATAATTGAAAAAAATACCAAAAAATTAGACTATTTTAGAATATATGAACTATATATACATATATCTGTGATGTCAAACTTTAATGAGTAGTAACTTCTTAAATTTATAAAAGATTTCTAGGATAAAATTTCTTTAATTATCAATTAGTATTATTGTTGTAAATAATTAGCTGCTAAAAAGGCCAAATATTTGTATTAGAACTGTATATTTTTATATATTAATAAAAACATATTATTGTTTTACATTCAATACAAAATAGTAAATATTTCCATAAGTATTAAAACTATATATTTTTTTCAGGATGTTTAAATTTTATAATTTTCTATATATAGAGTCTGTCTAGACGTATAAGTTGTCAATATTCTTTCTAATCTTTGTATTGTCATAAATAAAATTCTTTTTCTATATTCTTTTGTAATAGACTGTTAAACAAGATTTAGCTGCTAGTACTTAAATCTTAATAATTATTTGTGACAAATCTTAATTGTAATTTTCACTGTTAAGTTGAAGCGTTTTTGTATTTTATTTAATTTTTTTAATTAAAGTTTAAAAATTCTGTTCTATGTATGTTTTTTATCTTCTGTTCGTTTTACCTTTTATATACTAAAGATATTGTCAAGTCCCAAAATTAAGTTGTTTGAAATCCCACTATCCTCAATGAGGCCTAAAAGCCATGCTTGTAGGCTAGATAATTTTTAAGCCTTTTTCAACAAATTATGAGTCCAAAAACTTTGTACTAGTGATCTAACCATGCAGCCAATGGGCTATGCTAATAAGTTAGTTTGACAAATGAATACAAATATTGATTTGTCAATACACCCATCCTTCATTACTTTGCTGAAATATACCCTGATAACGTTTTCTAATAAATGTTTTTCTTGGGAGGGGCTAATTTTAAACCTGAGAAGCTTAAGCCCCCCCCCCTCAGATTTGCCTATGCCTCGAAACAAATACTAAATCATTATCATTATTTTAAGTATGGAGCAGAGAATAAAGCACTCTTAACACAGTCTTGTATTAAGTTCATTAATTAAAATTAGCCTTTTTCTTCTAAATAGTTGTTTACTATTACCCACCTAAAAAAAGATATGCTTACTTACCTCAGCTCCTTTTACTTTCAAGCAAAGCCTGACAGTAAATATAGTCACCACGGTAAAAAAAAGACCTTCTTCAAGTCTTGTAACATAATATATATAATTAGAAAGATTTAATAATTATTCAATTCTATCTTGCACAAATGTATAAAAATCATAAGTGCTTGTAGGGATTTTAAGTAGAAAATGGATGAACTGTTTCAGCACTTCAGGTTGTTTTTATCAAACCTGGTAAAACAAGATTAAGTGCTTGGGTCCTGTAGATAATAATGTAATTATTAAATTATTTAAAGATGTACTTATTCTTTTTATTTTCTAGTTTCTTCTTAATAACATGCAGTTTTGCTGTTATTCAAGCTTAACTAACCTGATGTCTTTTTTAAACAAATTAACCCTTCAGGTAGTGATTGAGGTAAAAAAATACACGCAGTTCATTGTATCTGTCCATAAGACAATTTATTTAGCTAAAAGTCGAATTAAATTTCACAAATACAAATAGATATGAATTATTAAAAATAAAAATAAATTAAAACTTTGTTTCACCTTGAAGTTAAGAGAATGTTGTAGTTGATAAAACTTTTAAAAAATTTGAAGGTAAAAAGGTGTGAGGTATGAGACTGACTTATTGTAATAATTTTTTAGCAATTGCAGAAGAGAAGAACGACATGTTCAAAGCTATTAAGTAGCTCACGTCTTTAGGGCATTGCAGCTTTAGAACATCCTCTACATGCTGTAGGAGGATTTAACCCCCCCCCCTTCCTGAAACAGGTATTGTTGTTTAGCTGAGAGGATTTAAAGTATAACACTAAACACCACTTGGTCACTCTAGAAACGGAGTGAAGCTCTGACTAAACACACAAGCTAAGTTTAAGTTTCGGCAACAGTTTCAATAACTCTAACAGAGTGTCTTACTTCTTATCATTCCCACCTCACAGATTCCTTAACTTGAACACAAATTAAACTAGGTAATGTGGACATAGCTCTAGTATTGATCAATTGACAGCACTCAAAAATATCAGTTAGGAATTTTATTGGTTCATCCTGATTTTACATCTCTTAGAGCTTATTAAAGCTTATATTAATATACATTAAATCACACCCAAAATCATTTGAATGTGAAGGTGAAACAAGTTATATTTACTTAAAATAAAAATAAATTTATATGTACAATTTAAAAATGTCAAGGAAAAATTACAAATAAATAAACATTCAATTTTGGCATTTTTAAAAATTAATCTAAGCATTTTTTCTTAATTACATCAAATTTGGCAAATTCTCTTTTTTTCAAAAAATATTTATTTTTGTTAAATACATTTTTACTTTTATATTTAAAAAAATTAAAATATTTGGATATAAAAGGTTACATAGATTCCTGTTTGTTGCTTTTAAAATCACAAGAAATAATGCATGACTAGATAATAAAAATAATATTTACAAGATGGGGGTCAATTTAACAAAATATTAGGTTAGTTTTAACAATCCAGATAAGCCTAAATAGGATATACTTGTTTGACATTTTTTATTGAGGATAACAAATTATTGTTACAAGCATTAGAGCAGATATAGTTGAAGTGGTTTGGTAGTAACTACCAGGCAAGTAGGCCACGTTGTTGTGTTCTACTCCTTTTAATTTCAAGTGTAGGTATATTTCATCTAATCTAGACAGAAGAGCCGTGAATTTCTATGGTTCCTCTCATGCTTTATTCAAGCAATCATAAATATTTTCACTGCCACTTATAGTCTAGTGAAAACTAGGAGCAACACGTGCCCTCGCTGTTAAACCAAACCTCCATACGCTTTAAACTACAAGGCAGACACACTATAGTATTGTATTGAATCTACTATGAGGGTCCTACATTTTGCCTATACCCAGTTTCATTTAGGGTAAGGGATCTTTAACGAGTACCTTGACAAAAGATTTATTAAAGCCGAGGGAATCGTAACTATAAATTAACACATATAATCATAACCCAGTGAATTTTTTATTAACACATGTTTTTGAGAACCAAATAATAAAAATTCAAAATTTTAAGTTCTTTCTTTAATTTTTTCTAGTTATTTACTTTTTAAGTTCTTGTTTGATTAGTTTTATTTGATATTTAATCGATCAATTTTATGGCAAATGCTGAGATTTGTAACATCATTTAATGCATGTTTTGATAAATCATAGAGATGGAAAAATATTCTTATTATTTGAGGTCCTCGAATTAGATTTCTTAAGAATAACAACTTATTCAACACTAAGCAAATAGGGACAATTCTAAGCCCCTTTTACAAGATTTAAAAAATTGAGTTATATCGCTCGAATCTATGCTCACTGTTGCAAAAAATTCCAACAATAAAAAAAATTCAGTAACCATGACTGTGGTTAAAATTTATTTTGTTAAATTGACCCAAAAAACATAAGAATTATAAACAAAGATTTTGTTTAGAATTGTTTTAAGATAAATATTCTAAATTTTGATAGGCTCATATGTATTGTACTTTATCAGATAACATGAGATTTTCATTGAGGAAACTTCATCATTAACGTGCTAGGAAGAGGAATTGATGTGATTCATCAAAATGTGTCTAACAGAGATCTTTTGTTACTTCCAGATAATAATACCAGGATACCTTAAATTAGGTGAAATTTGAAAATTATAATTTTTGGTATTTTGAGGGTGCTAAACAAAAATGTCAACTTTGCCCCTAACTCTTCCTTGTTCCTAAAATGTTTCAGGATCCTAATTCCCCTTTGGAAACAAGACATAATATTTAAAGTTGGTGTCCAGTTACGTTTTTATCAGACAAGTATTCAATTTCAAATTTGTCAAGTTTTAAATTGCTTTCAAAATGTTCAATATATTTCTTTTTAATTCTTGCTTAAATTGCGATTTAACTGGCTTAACTTAGAGGTTGTAATTAGGCCTTTTTTTCTTTTCTATTTCTACTTATTTTTGTTAAGTACACCAATCCAATTTAAATGCTTTAAAGCAATTAAAATGTTCTATTTTAGTTTTAACAGCTATGAGTTTGTAGGCCTATATGAGAGTTCAAATTACCAATTTATTGTTATATATCAAATTTTAGAGTACATAAATTAGAATCTACATCCAGGTATTTTTGTAGTTTTTTGTTCAAACATAAATTTGTATGCTTACATTTTACTCAATTAAACAAAGGAATAAAACAGTAAATGAAATAAATCTAAGAAGTGTTTTAAAATAATTCAAGAAAAATAGGAAACGTAGACCAAAAGAAAAAATAACCTAATTAAAAGACTTATGGAAGATAATCCCTTCTGGATATTTCTTGTGTAGCAGGATTTAAGTTAAAGGCTATGCAGAAACCAACATAAGTAGATATTATTTGAACTTAAAGAAAATATTCTTATTTATCTTTGCAGTTCAAGGCCCATTCAGGTCTTCGCTCACGACCTAGTAAATAGGTTCGCTCTCTTGACCTAGTATGAAGGAATCACCCAAAGTGGAAATTTATGTTTAGCTAGAACAAATAGAATTCACTTCACGTGACTCCTACCTAGGTTAAGGGTGCAAACTTCAAAGGGCCTTGTATTTTCATGGTATTATTTAATTGTTAGTATTAATGCACAATATGTTCTAAATAACAATAATACCCACCTATGTTAGTTTCTGCATACTCATTCACTCAAATCCTTCAGCACAAAAAATGACTAGAAAGAGTACATCTTATCAGGGATAAATTTTATTCCACCAAGTGATCAGGTTCATACATACAGGTAAAAAAATTAATTGTTTCTTATATTACATTTACATTTTCCAAATCAAAATTTGAAGTCCTGTTTCATGTAATTCATTTTTTCCTTGTTTCAAAAGCGAACTATTTTTAATTGATGAAATACAACATGGTCTCTCCACTAATGATGCATATTTGACATAGCCAGCTTCCAATCTAAACAGATTATCATCATTGCTGCTTAAATGAGTCGAGAGACAGAGGTTTTAGTTTAGTCCAGAGGTTAGTAACTGACCCTGATGATCTGTTAAGATTGAAAGCTGGCTATGTTAAAATATCATTAGTGGAGAACCCTTCTTTATTTTATTATTAGAAACTTAACAACTCATTTTTATTTGTTAATAGTTTCAAATTTACTAGCAGCTCATAGACTGTATAAAACTTGTCTAATAACCAATTTAAAAAAACAAAGATAGACCTCTGAGGAAAAAACTCATTCAAAGGAACAATTTTTTTTATTCTGTTCTATGCATGAAATGGATGTATTTTTGCCTATGTTCCAAATAAAGATCGTAGAATCTTTGGTCTAAACATGGTATTCAGTCCAAATGTATGTAAAGATCAATTATACAGGGAAAATAACATAATTATTTATGTGTTGACCATAGATTTAGGATTTGAGCCATTGTTTCCAATGGCCCTCTAAATCAACCATTATCTAAAAATTATATAGTAATTTGAAACTTGGCACACAATAATTCATAAATGAGTCGGAGGGGGTGGAGCAAAGGATACAAGATGTACAGGAGAGTGGGCGTCGTCTACATCAGTCGTTGAGTTATCAGCATCGTTGTTATTGGATTCAATGTCATGAGCAAGTTGCTCTGAGTAGTAGTGAGGAGACTTAAGGTAGTCTATCAGTCTGCGAGGCAAAGGCAGCTCCTCTATCAGATCCCTACGTACTGTTTTAACTATCACAAACCTGACAACAAAGTATTATATTAAAGAATATGGCTTTGGTATAACAAATAAAGAAGCTTCAAAAATAAAATAACAAGTATGGCAAGAAGATTGTGGAAGAAGATCTTAACAAAACTTTAACCTCCTATCTGTGAGACGAGTTGTCAGATCAGAGTCCTCTCTCTTCGTAGCCTGCTGTTCTGTTGAAGCTTTGGCTTCACGGTGACCAGTTTTTGTAATGCTCTGAGATAAGGCCAAGAGTCTAAAGCATCTGAAATCTCTATACTCGGAAAATGAGTATAAAGCATGTGAAATGCTTGTGTGGCATTAACCCTTTACTTTGCTCTTAATTCACATTCATTTATCACATAGAGGTTTTTCTTACAGAAAAACAGAAACATTTACCTGGCTAGATGCTGCAGAGACTGAATGTGTTTAAACCTCGAGACAGGATGCAGGAGCTGGACCCTCATTGGACCGAGTACAGGTCTACGATGAAGAAAAAACAGGTATCTACCACTGCGAGAATGCTCCACAGCTGTTTCTATGAAATCCACAATGGTTTGACTCTTAAACTTTGTACATGAGCCAAAACTAAAATTACCTGCAAGAATTCATTTTTTTATATATAATAACAATATAAGTACTTTAAAAATATTATGGAGCTATGCTAATATACTAATATACTCTAAGATTAGCTAACATAATAAGCTCTAACATTTCTATAATTTAATATCAATTTTTCTGTATGTTATTTAACTTTACCTAAATGTTTCAAAAAATCATTAAAAAACTATTAATAGTACAGCTTAATATTGACATAAATAAATGTTAGTTACATCTTAAAGTGAGTATCAAAAAGTGTGTTGCAAATAAAGCCTATGCAAAGGTTTACAGGCAGCCTCCTCCCTCTGGCATTTGCCTTGAGGAGGCTCATCTTTTGTTTTTTTCATTATAATTAAAAAAGAAATTGAAGATTGTATTGTATTTTTTTATGTTAAAATTGTAAATAGTTATTAAGATGGAAATAAATCTAATTTATTATATGTTAGGTATAAATTTATTTAAAGGGTATCAAAAAATTAAAATAAAAAGTTTTATTTTATCTTTGTTTGATATGCATCATGTTTTTAACTGTGTACAATTTAAATTCATTATTAGGATTATTTTGTTGTTTATTTTAATATTCTGTTTAGTATTTCATTGAAATTTTTTGTTTTATATTTTGTTGCAATATTTTGTTTTGTGAAATAAAGAACTTTTTAAAAATAGTTTATGTTCATTAGTTTCGAAGTAAGAAAATAATTTAACTAGTTCTCTTGGGAGCTATCCTGCCCATCTAGTGGTATGAGACAGACACTGGCATCTCAATAAAACTAAATCTCTCTTTGGTTTGCTTGTTAATCTTCTTAGGTCTGCTCTAGCTCTAAGAAATGAGATGATGGACTTTGCCTTTATACTAGTGTTGTAAAATTATACTTTTGAACTTAATCTTAATCTAGATGTTAGCTGTCACGTAGTTGGTTAAACTGGTGAGTCTGCGCATGTGAGTGTGTGTATGTAAGTGGCCTAACATGATTTAACAAGTGTATTTTTGTGTGTCATTTTATGGTGAAATATTAAAGTTTTTAAACTTACTTTTTGAAAGATTAAAGTTAATAAACTGTGTTAAGTGTTTACCTTAATTGATAATTTACAACACTAGTATTACTAAAGTTAGAATAAATTGTTTACCCTGATCATGCTCTATCCTGACATGGCGGACAGTTCCATTAAGTCTAAAAGTTAAAGAGAATATATAATGATCATCACTCGAGTCTCTCACAATGAAGCTTCCATCTGGTTCGTTGGCCAGGATCTTTTCAGCTGACTCTCCAGACACTGGACCCCAATACCACCCACACTACAACAGCACAAATAACTTAGCATCCCATTGACATCATCACCAATCAAATGGTTACCAAGCTCCTACTGTCTTTAACATGTGTTTTAGGAGACGACTAAAACTTCCAGCAAAATAAGAATATATTTTGATTTGATTAGATTATTAATTGAGATCAAGAAAAAAATTGATCACACGAATTACTATTTATTTAACAAATTGAATTCCATATTGAATAGAGTATATAAAAGCATAGTACAAGTTGGTAGTATAGATTTAAAAAGTTTTTTGCATGTAAAAATAGTAAGATAATTGTCTTATTTTTCTAGTGATAGATCAAATATGCTGAAATATTATTAGTCCCGAGTGTTTTATATCTTGAGAATGAGCGTGAATGGAGTTCATCATAAATAATTAAATGGAAAGTCTCTCCACAAAATAAAAAACTTTATTGGCAAAGCGCTTTCAACCTAGCTAGAGGCCATCATCAGTGCAAAACCTAACAAACAAGTAACAATAGAATAAATAGAAGATATGACAAAAAATATAAAAAAGTAAAATAATAAGGTAAGAAAATAAAATAAGGTAACTGATGTTGCTTGCACCGCCGCCTCCTTCTGTTATTCTGAATCTAATATCTAAAGCTATAGACTCATAGACTCACTCGTCTTCCTTTTATTTCTTCAACAGTATATATGTTTTATTTTACCATTTGACTATATGTATTTTATTGTACCTTATTCTTTTAATCTTATTTTTAGCCCATCTGTTACCTTATTTTATTTTGTTACCTTATTATTGTACTTTTTTATATTTTTTGTCATATCTTTTATTTATTCTATTGTTACTTGTTTGTTAGGTTTTGCACTGATGATGGTCTCTAGCTAGGTTGAAAGCGCTTTGCCAATAAAGTTTTTTATTTTGTGGAGAGACTTTTCATTTAATTATTTCGAGTGTTTTATGGTTTCAGTAATGTTTATTTTAGGGCATCCACAGTAGTTAGGAAATGTAATATTGCAGTCAGGTTTGTGTAAAGATAGGTGGTCATTTTGTTCTGGTTGTCTATTACCATCATAAATTAGTTTGTTACTTAGTTTGAGCTTAGTTTTGTTGTTGTTTGGAGTTAAGTTGTTAGTAATTAGCCAGTTTTTTTATTCTGTTAAGGATTTGTTCCGTTTTTCTCAGTATTTCAGTCCAAGTCAATCCTGAGCATAATAATGGGGCATCATCAGCATAACATATTAATTTTGCCGAGTCATTCAACGCAGCGAAAATGTAATTAATAAAAATTAGGAATCAAGTACCTGAAAACACAGATTTCTGAGGTATGGAGTAAACACTGATTTTGGTTCACTTAGAACATTACATATTTTAACTGTCTGCTTCCTGCTGCTCAAGTCACTTTTAAACAAGGATGTTGAATAAAGGGATGACGCATTAAGGAACATTTTTGACCCCATGGAAGTTGTATGAGATAGAGAAATAGGAGCAAACTTACCTTCCCTTAGGTTATAATTAAAAAAGGCGCCAAACGAAGGTTATGTAGCTAAGTTGTTATACAGTTCTTGGTTGTCGAGTTGGCTTCTCAACTTTCTTCAGTGCTTTCGTTATTGTTACATTTGGTGCTTGTCAAATCATTTGTGCTTATATTTTACATTTTGGACTCTAGGTAGCCACTTTAGTGAGAGTAATTGAAGCTTTACCGTTTACTTTTCGTAGAGAGTAAGTTAAATGTGTTAATATTTTGTCTTTTTTTAGCCTAGTGAAATGTTTTGGTAGTTTTCAAGATTCAATTTTGGTTGTAATGTTCTTAATTTTCTTTAATGTTGTTAATTTTAAGCAATATTAAAAAAACAGTTAAAAAGTGTGAACTTTTTTCTATTTGTTTATAACCTTCGCAAGCAAAACAATGGGAAACCCATTGAGAGTTAAGTTTGCCTCTAAATCTTAAGACCTGCGCTGTTATAAGGATCATCATGCGCAGTTCGTACCAAGCATGTGCAGTTGGTTTTGACGTGTGTTTCGAGTTGAATTCTTCTCTATGTTTTGATTTTCGATGGGGTCACTTTGTTGAATGGCAATTTGACTTAGTGCGTCATCCCCTTTATTCAACATCCTTGCTTTTAAACCATCTCATAATTTAGTTTTTTTATGCAAAACAGAGTCAAAAGCTTTGGCCAGAATAACAGCGTCAAAGTATACAAAACAACTGGTTATCCTTATCTAGCTTATTCCCTTTCTAGGGGATATATTCCCTAGATATATACATCTTCTTATCCCCTTATCTAGCTTTTGGCTAATAAAGAATGTATCTTCAACAATTTCATCGTCAATGCTTTTGCCTATACAAAATCCATACTGGTTTTTAATAATAATTAGGTTTTGTAGTGGGTAATTAAATAAGTATCTAATTCAATTGATACTACCGTGTTTTGCAAAACATAAATAGTTGACACAATATAATTGTGCGAGAGACACCTAGAAAAGGTAACAAGCAAAATGCAATGCTACACGTGGGCAATGTTCCATCATTCAACATTGGTCATAATTAATGGCCACTCTCTTTCTTTACATCTAACTCATTAATAGAGCCTAAACTCAAACTGAAATAAATTATTTATTATTTTCTCTATAATTTCGGACTGGAAGCAGAGTGATAGGTCGATAATTATTAACTGATTTTGAATCCCCTTCTTTAAGGATAGGACAAATTACAGCTGATTTCATTTTGTCTGGGATTCTACAATTCTAAATTAATTTTGCGTATTGTTCTATTTCTATTGGACTTCATGTTTATAAATAAAATTAGTTTTAATTATGAATCGTTTAATTTTGAATGTAATGTCATACATACATCTTTGACCCTATCGAGAGAAGCAGCAAAGTGTGTAGGGTGGGGATGAGAAGTAAGGGTAGGTACGGAGATGATACTACTAGGTTTACAGGTGGGTAACGGGGGTAGAGCTCTATCGACAATACGTCTCGGTGCTTCCAGAAGAATAACTTTACTCTCATTAGCCTTGTCTTTATCCCGAGCCTCCTGATTGTCCCTGTGCCTGCTTGATTTCCCTTTCAGTCTGTAACACATACACAATTATTAATTGGAAAAATCAATTGCTAAAGAAAAAAACATAGAAGGATTGTAAAAATTAATTACTAACTTAAATCACTCAGTAATTTATCTTATATAGTATTTCTCCTAATAAACTTACGATAACGTAACTGGGTAGGCTTTAAGAGCCAAATAAAAGTCTTCAAGTTTAAATGATCTTTAATCCTCCAACATTTTGAGGAGTTTTTCAAAAATTCAAACTAGTAGCCATTTTCAATTTGATGAACATGTTTTACTTCATCCAAAATAAAACCAGTTTTCCTGTTTGTTGTGTCCATAAGGGAAGGTCACATACATCCTAGAATAGATGCAGACAACAGCCTTTTGTTTGCCATCTGTAGGAGCTTAAACATGAATATTTAAGAAAAAAAAGTGGATGTCGTAAGTTTTCTAATTACAGTGATTTCCCCTCAATATATTCATTTAAAGTTGTGTATTTTGCTTAGATAAATAAGTATTCCTTGCATAGTTAATGACTAAATATATTAGTAATGTAAACTCTTGGTAATTTGTACCTGAAGACGGAGCAAAGTGCTTTCTTCAATAAATAGCCGAGTGAATTTTTCTGTTTGCTCTCTTTGTGTTTTTGTGCAAAATCATTATCCCCGGAGCTGTAGAGGTTGTGAAGGAACTGTCGTACTTCTTGCAGTGTCATGTGAACAGGTTCATCTGTACACTCAGTGACAGTGCTTGTACACTTCCTTTCCTTCTCGTACATCTCAGAACCCGTACTTGTGTACCTCCGCCTCCTCTTATCCCTACAAATAAAAAAACATCTCATCAATATGACATAATCAATTTTTTAGGTTAGTTTCGAAGAAAAAAAATTTCATATAAAAAATTATGGTATAAATTTTAACTAAAGAAAGCAGTTGTTAATAAAAAGACATAGTTTAATTGAGTTGTAGGATATACAGCTGCTGAAAGGGAAGAAAAGAGAGACATCTCTCTTTTCTTTCTACTTTGGAACTCAACAGCTCATTTTACTGTCTTTTATAATAAGAAAAAGAGAAGAGGTAAAGGGATAAGAGGGTAAAGAATTCTCTAGTTGATTCTATTCCACTAAACAAAACCAATTAATAACGTAATAAAGGTCATGTTAGATATGAGTTAACGTACGAGGTGTATTTAAAAAGTATCACGAATTTTGTGTTTATTCAAAAATAATTTATTTATTCATGAATACCTATTTTGTCCCCTTCAAAGTAATCCCACGAGATATTATACACTTGTGACAACGGTTTTTCCAATCTTCAAAAATCTTTTTTTTTATCTTGTTCCGCTCTTTCTTCGATGCCGTCTTTATCTCGTCAAGCGTAGCCTAACGTCGTCCTTTCATGGGCCTCTTCAGTTTAGGGAAGAAGAAAAATTCACAGAGGGCCAGATCTGGGGAATACAGGGGCTGTGGCATCATTAGTGTGTTGTTTTTGGCCAAAAAGTCATGCACAAGCAACGATGTTTGAGCAGGGGCGTTATGGTGGTGCAAAACCAATTTTTTTTCAATCGAAGAATCAGCTACCGTCGATACTTGCTGTTGGTACAACAGCAAGTATCGACGGTAGCTGATTCTTCGATTGCTTCTTCAACTTGCGGTAAAAACAACCTTTTTAATTTTACCAATTTTTTTCTTCCACAAATCCAAGCATTCTGGCGGATTGCTTCGCACAAATTGCGAATAACTTGCAGGTAATATTCCTTAATGACCGTTCTACCCTGTGGCATAAACTCATCATGCACCACACCCCTGCAATCGAAGAAAACTGTCTGCAAAACTTTCACATTCGACCGAACTTGGCGCCTTTCCTGCGTTCTTGGTTCGTCCAGCAGCTTCCATTTAGATGATTGAGCTTTCACATCTTCTCGGCCTTCTGAGAACATTTTGTACCACCGATAAACATTGCTTCGGTCCAAGGTAGCTTCTCCGCATGCCACAGTCAACATTCGGAATGTTGTTTTTCACATTCACGCACTTAATTTTGTTTTTCACACAAAATTTAATTCAGGTTCTTTAATCCATTTTTTTAATAGGTAAAAATCGTAGACGACCCAAAACACATGCAAGCAAAGCAGCTGTCAACAATTAAGTGAGCATTTAAAATGACCAAGCTTGTCGGCATAAGTGAGAGACATGAGTACCAACATAAAGCCACGAATAGATCGAAATTCCAATATACATAACCCGCAAAAACTTAAAATTTGCCTTTTTTTAACACACCTCGTACTTTTATAATACTTAAATAGCTATGACACACAAAACAAGAGCCTGACAAGAAAGTCAAAACATTGGTAGAAAATATAAATACTTGCCATGCCTTGTGTACAGTAATTACAAGTAAAACGAAAAAATACCAAGTCCGTATAGTCTGTTATCAGTATTTATTATTCAATAGTTTTGGCAAACTTGAAAAGTTTCCAATTTATTTAAAACAGACTCCACCATTGCACTCATATTTTTTACTTTTTGGGCAACATCTAATATTAGTATTAGATGTATTTGCTATTTACATACATTATTAACATAAATTATACTATGGTGTCAGCCATAAATATAAAAATTATGTGATCTTAAATATAAACTATTTTGATTGATGAAACAAAGCAAGTCATACCTTACCAATAGATTGAATAATTATATTAACTAATCAATGACAAGAAAATACACAGTAGAATCACTTGAAAATATTGTTTAAATACATCAGTGAAGTACATGTAAAAATCAATTGTGATATCAGTAAAAAAACCTTTCCACTCAAAAAAGTATAATTTGATTTTTCATTAAATAAGATAAGAATTGATGAGTATAGCTTATTTATGACATTCAATTTAAATAAACAACAATATAATTAATTCAATATGAAAAAGCTGTTAACTTTGGAACAAAGTTTTTATTGTTGCTAAGAAAAACAATTTTTTAAACTTGATCATCTTTAAGTAAGAATTAAGAAGAAAAAAAGCGGAAAAGGTTGAAAATGAAGAAGGGGCTCAAATAGAGTCCTGCCTTAACAAGATTAGTTATAGTATGACACATGGTTAACATCAGTTGACAGTGAGGGAAAAAAGTGTTGAGGAACTAATAAGGTTGGCCTGATATAAAATCATGGGTGTGGTTTAATATCCAGGACTAACCTCATTGGCTCCCTCTCCCCAACTGATTTTAAGCATGTGTCATACTATACTATAGTCTATCGTTTAGTTTAAAAATCCCCAAGGTCATAAGTATTTTGGGGATAGACAAATCAGAGAAGCCGCTGCTAACCTCTCACTTAAAAAGATAAAAAAAAATCCCTACCACAATAATCGCTGTAGGGAAAAAACCTTCTTCCCGGCAATCGTTCAATTTGTTTGTGGTTCTTCTATTGATTACATCGTTTTGAAAATTACTTTCAAATTAATCTTAAAAATTATATTTTAAAATAAAAGTACACAAAAGAAATGTAAAAAAACATCGCCAAGAAAATACGGGTAAAATAACCTGATTTGTTTACATAGTTTTTTCCCGCTCCCTTCTTGCAGGGATTATTTTCTTAAGGATCACTGGTGTCTAAACTGACCTGTCAAGATTTTTAATCTAAACGATAGACTATAGTATAGCATTTCTATAGACAATCATTTTAAACTGAAATACGTTCCTAAAGCTGTTTAAAATATTGTCTTTTATTAAACTATCTCTCACTCACTTGCAATCATTATATTTTTAGTGAATTTCAATCAGAAAATTAATCACATAAAACTAAGAATTGTACTTCTAAATTTTTAACAGCATAAATAAAAAATGAATAAGAATAGTAGTAATAGAAATGGGTTGGAGGGTAGAGTCAGGAAAATGACGCTGTTAAACCCTTCTTGCCTACCACGATACCCCCACTTTATTGAATAGGTAGATCCTTGGCACTGGTGAGGACTAAATGGTTCAAAGCTGGTTAGCTTAATTTTTGTGTGGAGAAACTTATATAATTATAAAAATGGGAAAGAAAATGAAACTTTTCTTCATTACATCAGATTCCCTATGCTCATCCTACCCCTACCTACTTCAGACTCACTTAGCTCGACCTCAGATAGTAAATACATCTGTTTCATTCCCAGCGGACACACATTCAGGCACTGATCACACTCTAAGCTGCTTAAGATTTATGATCAATAAAATAAAAATGATAATTGGATTATTTTCCGATTTTTTACAGTTTTTAAAAAATTGTATGTCATTTAATAAAAAGTAAACTAATGTTGATAATATATGAAACTTGGCAAATATGTTAGTCTTGTACATGGCTACATGTAGTGATGTGGGTCGGAGAATATTCTCAAAAGAATATTCTCCGAGCACGAGAATATTCCGAGAATATTCTCCTGAAAAATTGGAGCATTTTCAATTTTGTACTTATTTGATATTTCGTATATGGTATATGGTTTGATTGATCGTAAAGAAAAGAGAGAGAAAATGTTATTATTACTTTTTAGT
The DNA here is from genome assembly GCA_018340805.1 of Microvelia longipes. Taxonomy (NCBI): domain Eukaryota; kingdom Metazoa; phylum Arthropoda; class Insecta; order Hemiptera; family Veliidae; genus Microvelia; species Microvelia longipes. The sequence goes on from JACMZG010001908.1 coordinate 58,677,625, forward strand.
TTATCTCTATGATATTTTATGACAAAATTTATTAAATACGACTCAAATAGCAGCTAATCTTATAGTTAAACATTTTTTTAACGTTATTTTTAAAATTGTAGCTCCAAAAGAAAATGCTCGCCTTAAGAGAATATTCTCGAGAATATGCTCGAGAATATTCTCTAAAAGATTATGCTCGAGCATTCTACATCACTAGCTACATGGATGCTAAATCTCAAATTGATGCTACAGTTTTCTGTTTTATGATTTTTCAAAATTTTTGCTGACCCATTATTGTGGATTAATGACGTCTTAAAAAAATTGTTTTCCAAATATCACAACACCACCTATAGACTGATTTTATACAAAGTTTCAACCCTCTAGCATTAATGCAATGGGAGCTACGATGATACACATATATATACATATAGACAGATAACTTTAAGAAAACAATTCAGGATGTCTGAAAAAAGAAAAGACCTCTAACGGATAATTCCAGTGTCATCTCGGATTTGGATTTTTTTGCAAACAATACTTTTCTTATATACCTACGGTATAAATGAGGAAAAGTAAAAATAAAATATAGAATATTTACCGTAGTTTCTTGCGTAGTCTGGTAGGTCTAGGTATCGTGTCTACGGGTAGAGTATATATATCAGATCCAACAGGAACGTTATACAGATCAGTTATTGTATCATGAGATATTGCTGACTTTATAAATGTTGAGTCATCATGGTGTCTCCGGGATAATGAGTTGTGGGACGATGAAGGTCTGTAGTGGTGACTAGCGATGAGTACTGGTGATGGAGCTCTGCACCAGGTTGATCGACCTGGTGAAGTTCCACTATGTAGAGACTGTTTAGGTGGGGAAGGAGAAGTGCTCAGACTTGTTTGTGAGTCTTGAAATTCTTCAGGAGGGGCAACGACAGGGGTACCACTACTATAACCTCCTCCTGCACTACTATAACCTCCTCCTCCGGCACTGCTATAGCCTCCTACAGGTGTGCCACTACTGTAACCTCCTCCTCCTGCACTGCTATACCCTCCTCCAGGTGTGCCACTACTGTAACCTCCTTTATCATCACTCATGGAATCATCTTCAGGCTCACAATAAAATCTCTCTGTTTCTATAGGCTGTAACAGACAAAACTTTTAACTATCTTATATACATAAAGCTAAGTATAATTATTTTTTTATTACTCTCTGTTTTTTTCTGTCAACGAATAGTTTTGAATATGAAGTACGAGCAAGGACAGCCAAACACTCTCAAATATTATGATTTGAAAATTTTATATATGAACAGTATTTATAGCAAATAATAAAGCAATAACTAGAAAGAAATAAAGGAAAAGGTTGTAGATAATCAAACAACGAATATACTAAGTAACTAATGATAACCCAACCTTCTTTAGCATTAACTACTGCTGGTTACTTTTGGTTAAGTGTCTATTTTTTGTTAAATTGTAGCATAAATACACTGGGAGCAACGATGGGAACAGACACACACACACTTACAGATAGAAAATGTTGTAAAAACCACTTAGTAGGACTTAAAGACACCTGAAATAAATAATTTAGGTGAATCCCTGTTTCGGATTATTACTGCAAATGCTACATCATCAAAAAATTCAAATACATCAACTAGACCTTCAGATTGAGTTGTGTATCAAGTTCAACATACCTTGGTGTAAAGCGTTCAACGCTCCTTTACACTAAAACTAGTTTTCTAGTAGACTCAATAATTTAGTAATAAAATTACCTCAAAGGTATTAGATATGTTACTGGTATTGGGATGAGAAGTGGTCGGCTGAGGATTCCTGGATGTAATGATAAATCTATTATTTTCTCTGGTAACAAGTCTGGTCCAAGCTGAACAAGATGGGGCTTCCCAGGGGCCGTTATTCCCGCCTACTTCCCACGTACCATACTCCATTCTGTTTTAGTCTCCAGGACCTGTATTTTCATCACACCAAGCAATTAATTAATGTAAACAATATATTCATGAAAAATTTTAAATAATGGGTAAGTCAGTTCATAAGTTTGTAATATTTAATTTACTAGCTAACATTTTCAAAAATTTGTTTGTCTCTTTTATAAATTAAAGATGATTTTACAATCAAATCATCATTTTAAGACAGGAAAATGGAAGGAGTGGGGGAAGTCCACTCACACTGAAAAAAATGTGGCTAAAAACATTGGTCTAAAGCACTCTGGTAATGCATATGCACATTTCATTTAGTTCTTTTCATTCTGTCAAATGGGTGTAAACCTTGAGTCAAAACCAACCCAATGGCTTAAATGAGAGAAAAATTTCCAATATGCAGTCAATTGTTATCTCATTGATATAGGATATAATAATTATCAGTCGACATGACATTCAAAACTTCGTTTGATCAAAGTATGAGCTTTGTTGTTGATATGTTAAAAAAGAAATAATCAAAACACGATTTAAAAGTTTACATTTTTATCAGTGTTTATATGTTTTCTTTCTAAAGTGTTTTTATTTTTTAGTTGAATAATAACTGTAAATTTAAAAAACGGGTAACAAATATAATTTTTAAATTAATAAATAAAACGAAAGTTGCCAAGTTGAAGATAAGAATAAAATAATAATGCCCGTTTAGAGCCTTGCAGCTCATCAGGGATAACCCCTGCGGGAACAACCTCGGGTGGTAGTAGCAACCGTTAGCTCAAAGTATATTCTAAAGTTGGCGATAATTTATCTAAACAATAATCTTCTACAAACTGAGAGCGTAACCTGGGATGCGAACTCCAGACCACCGTGGATGTCAAAGGTCAGTGTTAAGACTAACGCCTTAACGACCTCGGCCACGGAGCCGCTTGAAGATAAGAATACTATAATAAATGTTGGGTATCTTCAATCTGTTTACTTTATTTCACAAGCTTTTAAATAAATTAACCATTTTTAATAAAAATATAATTTACAATCGACCAGAATTTTTAAAATTCAAACAACAAAGATGAAACTCAAAATCTATAAAACAGCAATGACAACCCTTTCTAATAGCACCTTCTCTAGTCAAAAGTTTGAACTAAACAAAAATCTTTTGCATTCTTACAATCCAAAATTTTAACAGAGTTAATAGACTGCCCATTACAGCTTCAATTTTACACATCTCAAAATTACTTTCTGACAGCTAGAGTGAAATAAAATCAAAAAGTGACTCATTCATTCCAGAAATAATAAGAATTTCTGTTTTTGTTTTGTACAAAGTTGTGTCACACCAAGCTGAAAGAGTTTATAAGGTCGATTCAATGGGAGAGTTTTCATGAATGAGATCAATTTTTTCGACATGCTAGGTTATAGTCCAAAATTGACGTCATTGTTAACTGCCTATACCGATTCCTGCAATTACGTCACACATCATTTCATAAAAAAGTCAGATTATAACCTCCGAATGTGTTTGATTTGTATACATCGAATTGAATCACCTTATAAATTTCTAACATCTTGGTGTCACACAATTAGTACGTTCACACACACTCTAGATCCGCGGTATCGTATAGAAACGTATACATACGGTCAACTAACTTCAGGGTTCTTACAGGGTATTTGTTTAGTCGATCGAGTGATAACTGATCCCGCCAAAACATGGCGTCTATTATAGTGAAGGTACACTTTTGGTTATAAGAAATTTTAAAACAAAAAATAAATCTAATTAAATTGTGATTTCTTTGTATAATAATAAAGTTAGACTAAAATAATAATATTCCAAAAGTTATTTGATCAAAAACGGTAATATAGAAGTTTTTTTTTTTTTTTTTTTTTTTTTTTTTTAACTTTATTGATTATTGTCTACAATAAATGTATTTGACATAGTGCTAATGTTGGTAAAGTGACTTGGCAGTCTTGATAGGAGGAATCACCCAGTGGTAATATAGAAGTGAAATAAAAGTTTGACGAGAAGGTTATCCGTTAAATATGATCGTCTCTAAAGGTACACACACAAAAAGACAGCGTATCGGGGGATCCATTTAGATTCCATCTCCCTAGTTCTAGCGTATGCGATCGGATCCCCTCCGCATGGTTCATACAACTTAAATTACCGTATTGAGAGATCGTACTCTATACAATACACGGATCTAAAGTGTGTGTGAACGTACTAAATTTAACATTCATCAACGATAAGCACAATGACATTGGCATAACCTCCTCTACGATAACAATAGTTGCTAAGAGTAAACCCTTACAGCCAACATTTTCTTCTTTTTACATTTACAGTCATATCGAAAGCCCGAAATACGTAAGTAAAGTCAGTCGTTAATTATAATCCTCAATAAACTAAGCACAACGATAAAAACAAAAACAAAGTCTTCGGGCTTTAATTTTTAATAATTAAAGAGAAAATCATTTAACATTTTCATTAAATACTTAAAATTAGGATAATTAATAAATTATCATGATGCAAAAACAAATATAACAGAGAGAAATACCTTTATATGGAAAAAACATTTGTAGCATCCTGCTGTGCTTTTCTACATATTTAATTCTGTAGATTTTAACTTCTTCCCACACCCAATAATTAATCTATTGAATACGCTCAACACTAAACACTACAGTTTTACAATCAAAATAGTAATATATTTCTAAGAAAATAGAGTTAAAAATAATAAAAATTCACAAGAAAAATTAGAAATTTTTTGATAAGAATATTTTTGTGCAATCAACGATCAGTGTAGCCAACTGAAACATATAAAAATTAAAAAAAAAGATTTTAAGTGATACATGCAGCCATGCAGCGCTAGTGTAGATGTTTAGTTCATTTTGGTTTTAGAATGCATTTTGAATGGACCAACTGTACTCGGATAATAAAAAACTTAATGCCCCCCCCCACGCTTTTAGTTTGATGGCAAAAAAAAGATAAATAGCTTTTAGCTTATGCAACGAAATTTTTAGGTGTAGGTTATAAAAGAATATCAGCATGTATTTATAAGTGAAAGTACGATAACATAATACCCTAATCTGCAGAACAAGGTTTTCTGCAAAATATTTTGTAGAATGAGATCTATTTTGCAGAACAGGTACTTCCAAGGAATCTAAAGCGTTGAAACTTTGTATGATTGATACAATACGCATAAAAATACATTCCTACAAATTTCAACTCATTCGTACACCATCAGCCGCCCCCAAAGAATTTTGCAGAATGAGATCTATTTTGGAGAACGAGTACTTCCAAGCAAGCTATAGCGTTGAAACTTGGTATCATTAATAAAATACACATAAAAACACATCCCTACAAATTTTAACTCATTCTTACACCATCCGCCGCCCCCAGAGAAATTTGCAGAATGAGATCTATTTTGGATAACGGGTACTTCCAAGGAAGCAAATGCGTTAAACTTTGTATATTAATAAAAAAATACACCTAAAAACACATCACTACAAATTTCAACTCATTCGTACACCATCTGCCGCCCCCAGAATATTTTGACGAATGAGATCTATTTTGCAGAACATGTACATATAAGAAAGCTAAAGCATTAAAACTTTGTATTATTAATAAAATACACCTATAATATCACATCCCTAAAAATTTTTACTCATTCGTACACCATCTGCCGCCCCCGGAGTATTTTGCAGAATGAGATCTATTTTGCATAACGGGTACTTTCAAGGAGTCTAAAGCGTTGAAACTTTGTATAATTAAAAAAAATGCCTAAAAACACATCCCTACAAATACCAACTCATCACCATCTGCCCCCTTCAGAGTATTTTGCAGAATGAGATCTATTTTGCAGAACAGGTACTTCCAAGAATGCTAAAGCGTTGAAACGTGGTATAATTAATATAATACGCCTAAAAACACATCCCTACAAATTTCAGTTCATTCGTACAACATTTGCTTCCCAGAGTATTTTGCAGATTGAGATCTTTCTTACAGAACGAGTACTTCCAAGATAGCTAAAGCGTTGAAACTTTGTATGATTGAAAATGACCTCTGTCACTTTTGGAAAATGTTTCAAAAGAAAAAAATAAAAATATTTTTGTTATTTTTTTTTAGTTAAATATGCTTTAACATAATAAGCACTCTATATTTATTTATCACCCAATGCATAAAAGTAGTTTTAGTTTTAACACTTGGACATATAAGCATCCGAATATTACTCTAGTAACTAAAGTATATATGTATAAATACTTATATCTCCGAGTGACATGTAGTACGAAACCTTGCCAAGGTCACTAAATAATAAGCACACTATACTATTGAATCCCTAATTCCTAAAAAGTTATTATAGGGCTGTTACTCGAAGATATCACTATCTGAACTTAACTCTTTTACCTAGACGATTTACAAAAATTAAAAGTATATATGTATAAATGCTTATATCTCTAAGTGACATGTAGTACAAAACGTTAATGAGGTCTCTAAATAATAAACACACTTTATTATTGAATACGTTATTTCTAAAAAGTTATTATAGTACTGTCACCTGGAGATATCACCATCCGAACATAACTCTTTTACCTAATAGATGACTTACAAAAATTAGGAGTGTATATGTATAAATACTTATATTTCTAGGTGACATGTTATGTTGTGTCATGTTAGCATTTATACATATAAATACTTTTATTTTTTGTAAGTCTTCTATTTGGTAAAAGAGTTATGTTCGGATGGTGATATCTCCGAGTGACATCACTAGAATAACGTTTTAGAAATTAGGTGTTCAATGGTATTGTGTGTTTATTATTTAGAGACCTCATTAACGTTTTGTACTGCATGTCACTTAGAGATATAAGCATTATATTATATACTTTTATTTTTGTAAATCGTCTAGGTAAAAGAGTTAAGTTCAGATAGTGATATCTTCGAGTAACAGCCCTAATAACTTTTTAGGAATTAGGGATTCAATAGTATAGTGTGCTTATTATTTAGTGACCTTGGCAAGGTTTCGTACTACATGTCACTCGGAGATATAAGTATTTATACATATATACTTTAGTTACTAGAGTAATATTTGGATGGTTATATGTCCAAGTGTTAAAATAATAATAATAATAATAATTTCTTTATTTTCACCAAAATATTATATACAATAATATTTTTACAAAAACATATTTTTTTTTATAAAAAAAAAAAAATTAACTTTAAGTTTAATTGTTTTTAACTGGTTTTCATTTGGTGAGCCCTCAGTAGATGTTAAGCTCATCTAGAGCGAGGGCTCTGCCTCGAGTTTCTTCTCCATATCTTATATTTATATTTTTATAGAATTTACTTTTGTCCTTTTCCTTATTATTACATTATTTATCTATATATCTATATATAAATAAATTCAAGTGGTTATCAGGTTATTTTTCGAGTCAAGTAGTTAGTTAGTCTTGTGAGTTAAGATATTGGTTCAGTAAGTAGGTTTTGATTTCTGTTTTAAATGAGTTAATATTTTCAATAGTTTGTAGAGAGTTAGGTAGTTGGTTGTAGTAAAGTGGTCCTAGGTATATTGGGTGTTTTTGTTTCTTATCAGTTTTACATAAAGGTGTTAGTACATAGTTAGTCTGTTGTGTTCTTGTCAGGTAAGTATGGTGTAGTGTTTGTTTGTTTTCATTTTGATAATATTTTATTATAACAGCTTTTTTGAATAATTGTTCCACAGGTAATACATTAAAGTCTTTAAAAATTTGTTTTGAGGAATACAACACAGGTTTTTTAAGTGCTATTTTTAAAACTGCTTTTTGAGCGACTTCCGCATCTTTAAGGTAAGTGCTCGCAGCACTTCCCCAAGCTAGGATACAGTAGTTTAAAACTGATTCAGTCAGTGCGTGGTATAGCATTTTTAAAGTTCTTTTATTAGCGAAGTCTCGGACCCTGATGAAAGCATACATGGTTTTTCTGACTCGTTTTACTACCTCTATAGTCTGAGCTTTCCAGTTCAAGTGATTGTCAACAATAACCCCTAAATATTTAATTTTGTCAACTCTTTCTATTTTATAACACTTGCAGTCTGTATTTAAAATGATATTTGTATTTTGTCGCGTCTGTGTCAGTAACTGCGTCGAGTAAGTACAAAGTTGTTGGTGCAGTTTTAAATTTAAGTGCATGGGAGGCTGTCCGCGTTTGTCGAGTGAGAAACAAATGTACTTAGTTTTCTTTAAGTTCATTGTCAGTAAGTTGTCGTCGAACCAAGATTTTACTTCAGCCAGACCAATAGTGGCTTTAGAAAAAAACTTGATTCCAGTTAAGTCCCCTAAAGTATAAAAAAGTATCGTCTACAAAAGATATTATTTCCATGTAAGTATTGCTTAAATCAAGTAAACTGTTTACGTAAATTAGAAAAATCCATGGTGAAATCACCGTGCCCTGTTGGGTTCCAAACTTAACTTGTTCAGAACTGCTAAGCAGTCCATCAAGTTTAACTATTTGTTGTCTATTTCGAAGGTAACTTTTAAACATTTGTAAACAAATGCCTCTAATACCTGCAGAATAGAGGGTTTCAATCAATTTGGCATGAGAGATTGTGTCAAATGCTTTTTTCAAATCAATAAAAACAGCTATTGATTTGATGCCAAGATCTAGATCATTCACGATTAGTTCTGTCAGTTTGTACACTGCGTCAGCAGTGCTCTTCTTCTTTATGTATCCAAACTGATTGCTAGATATTATACTGTTGACTTCGAGATGCTCTAATAATCTGTGCTTAATACATTTTTCGATTACTTTAGCCACATTAGATAGTAGTGATATGGGTCTGTAATTTGCAGGATCTGATTTATCCCCCTGCTTATGCAGTGGGATAATGACGGCTTGTTTCAAGACATCAGGAATGTACCTTGACTTAAACACAGATTACTTATATGAGTCATGGGTTTCACTATATTATTTATACTGAGCTTTAAATATTGAGACTTTATTCCATCTATTCCTGGGGCTGTGTCCTTATTAAGGCTGTTAATATAATTTCTAATTTCATTTTCAGTTATTATTTTAAAAGTAGTTAAAGTAGTGTTTATAGGCTTTTGATTTCTCTGTTGTTTGGGGGTCTGTTGACTGCTTAATTTTATATTTTTTGCTAGATTTGATCCAACATCGGCAAAATAATTATTTAACTGGTCAGCTATGTCTTGTTTGTAAAAAACTAATACTACTTTTATGCATTGGGTGATAAATAATATAGTGTGCTTATTATTTTAAAGCATATTTAACTAAAAAAAAAAAAAATCTTTTTTCATTTGAAACATTTCCAAAAGTGACAGAGGTCATTTTCAATCATACAAAGTTTCAACGCTTTAGCTATCTTGGAAGTACTCGTTCTGTAAGAAAGATCTCAATCTGCAAAATACTCTGGGAAGCAAATGTTGTACGAATGAACTGAAGGCCTAGAGAGGCCCAATCAGTTAAATTTTGAAACATCATAGATATATTATTACTAGAGAGGTCATATCAGTTAAATTTTAAAACATCTTAAAAGTAACCTCAACAGCTATAACCTTGAAACAGTAGCATAGAGGTATATTACTAGAGAAGCCCTAATGATTGTATTTTGAAACATCGAAAAAGTAACCTGGTCACCTTCGACTATCAATATAATCAAATAATCCGAACAAAAGTACAAAAACTTATATCAAAACACAAAGAATGTGTAAGGAAAGCTAAAAATTTATTTTTATAACCTTAATTTACTATAGGAGGAGGTTTCAATAAGGTTACACAGAGCCCCTGAAAACACCAAAATGATGCTTCAAGCCTCTAAATGAATTGAGTATGTACGGTAATTTTGTACCGTTCGTTTGGTAATATTAATAATCAAAGGTGCTAAGTTTACTAGTCGTAAAATTGAACCCATAGGTAATAATATCAACAAATATTCAAACTCTCAAGTAATGATATCTCAATCATGGATCTTGAATAAAGGGGGTGGCACATTTAGGAACTTTTGTGACCCCATGGAAGTTGTATGAGATAGAGAAATAAGAGCAAACTTACCTTCCCCTTGGTTATAATGAAAAAAAGGCGCCAAACGCAGGTTATGTAGCAAGGTCGTCGAGTTAGCTTTTCAACTTTCTTCTGTACTTCTCGTAATTTTTACCATTTGTGGTGCTTGTTAAGTCATTTGTGCTTATTTAATTTCAAATTTTGGACTATACTTTGCTACTTCAGTGTGTGATAATTTAAGCGTGTTTTGTTATAACCTTCTCAAGCAATAAACAATAGGAAACCATTGAGAGGTAAGTTTGCCTCTAAAATTTAAGACCTGCGCTGTTATAAGAATTGTAAGCATGCGCAGTTTGTAACCAAGCATGTACTTGGTTGTTTGACGTGTTTAATTTTCTCTACTTTTTGGTTTTCGATGGGGTCACTTTTTTGTATGACAAATCGACTTAGTGCGTCATCCCCTTTATTCAAGATCCTTGATCTCATTGGTTAAGGTTATTATAAACATAGTAAAGAGTATATACATAGTAATATATATATTACACTAGAGGGGCATAGCCTATCATAATCTATGTTAAGTCATAGTCTATCTCAATATGTTAAGAGGCTTGAAACGTCATTTTGGGGCTCTGTGTGACGTGATTAAAACCTCCTCCTAGAAGGAGTTAAGGTTATAATAAATAAATTATTTTCGACTTCTGCACATTTTTCGTGTGGTTATCCCCTTGGTTTGTATCTTGAACCGTCGGACAAAGTCCTCACCATACATACTCCCTCACGCCTAGCGATAAAGATACATTCTAAGTAGCATGTTTTATTACTCAAGATAAGTAGTACTCTCTTTATCGTAAAGATAAGTTTGTCAATGAATAAAATTATATATGTACTTAGTGATTAATTGGATTCAGAGTCAGAGTGAATCTATTTATAATTT
>JACMZG010001908.1:58690624-58715812 GCA_018340805.1 Microvelia longipes
TTGTATTTTATGAGTATATTTTTCTTTATTTTATTGTGTTTTTAACAATAACAAATTAATCAAGAATGGGGTGGTTAGGGGGCAGTTGAGTGATGATATTATGGCTTAAATTGCCTAATTAGGGAATGGGTTTAGGGGCTGTTGAAGCTGATTAAATAGTGGCTTTTTGGCATAATTAGGGATTTTGGGTTTAGGGGGCTGTTGAAATATGGACATAAACAATCACAATAATTACGGGAATGGGGTTTAAAGGGAGCTTTCAAAGCTGAATATTTTATTGTATGACCAAATTCCTATTTTTTTTTAAAATTTTCTTATTTGCTTTTCAGAAAATGCTTGATGCAGGCAAAATAATTCTGGTTAGATTAACAAAAAATCAAAATGAAAGTTGTTTCTTTAATAAATAATATTATATAAGGATAATTATTGGATTCTTTCAAAACAAAGTTATTTTGCCTCATTGAGCGATTAATTTGTTTTAATTTTATCTTCCAGATGCTGGGTCTCTGAGTCTTCGGAAGACCAGTAGACAAGCTGAATTTGGAAAAAAACATGGAGGGAGAAGTTAGCCCGGAGTTCTGTCATCTATTTTTTCTAAGTATCATTTTATATTTTAATTTTATACCTTAGTATGTGGCTAGGCTAGGGGAATATGGGGTTTAGGGGGCTGTTGAAGCTGATTTAATATTATGGCTGAAATTGCCAAAAATTAAGGAACAGGGCTTAGGGGCCTGCTGAAGCTGATGTAATAAGGCTCAAATTGCCAAAAATTAGGAAATAGGGTTTAGGGGGCGGGTTGAAGCTGATATAATTACTAGGCTCAAATTGCCAAAAATTAGGGAATGGGGGTTAGGGGCCTGTTGAAAGCTGATGTAATGGCCTAATATTTGGCAATGGGGTTTTGTGAGTGTGAGTAGTTATTAAGTATTAAATAAAATATAAAAGTCAGAACTATATCAAGTAGCAACTTCACGTTAAATGCTTCTGATTTATATTCAGGTTATTACTAAAGAACTCGACTAAATCATAATTAAAATTGTGTCTTTGATCACAAATGTAAGTTTTTAAATTTTTCAAGTTTTATTTGTAGGAATATTAGTTATTCTTTTGACTTTATCTGTTGTATTCTAATTTTCGTTAAAGAACTCAAATTGCAAATGAAATCTAAATATAATTAACTGATAATAGGGAGGGAGTATATCTTTTTAATTTAACCCGATGTTATTAATGATACTTTTTTAATTCAAAAAAATGTTTATGAAATTGTTTAAAATGTTTAAATTTTTATGTTTGATCAGAATAGTGTGCCTCTGATATAATTTTTAGTATAAATTTATCATGATTTTCATTAATCATGCCTAATAGTTTTTGACTTATTCTCCTTTGTATTAAAAAAACTGCGTAGCCTTCATCTTTAACTGAGATGAACTGCACCCAAGACCGTTGGTAAGGGGCCTTTTCTTACTTCTTCATAATCTTTTTCAATCTAACAACGGATCACTCCTCATTTATGGTCCTTATCATGATATGTAGAGTTGTTTTAATATTTACACCTGAGAGGGTGAATGCAGCAGGGTTGATGATGTGCGCAGGGTTGTTGATGTGGCAGCCGGGATGATGTGGCATCAGGGTTGTTGATTGTGGCTACCAGAGCTGGCTTTTTGTGGGGGAGGGGTGTAAACCGTGTGTTGGGGTTAGAGTCAGTGTTTGTGGGTTAGTTGCGGTGTTAGAGTCAGTGTTTTGTGGGTTAGAGTCAGTGTTTGTGGGGTAGAATCACTTTTATTACATTATAATATATGTACGATTTCTAATCTTCACGAGTCCTGCAGACGTAAGCTGTTGTTCATTTTATTTCTGTTTATAGTTAGATTAATGTTTAACCTATTATTTACCTTGCTTTACTTCTTTTAATGATTTCTGTCTATCTGTTTTACATTTGTTCACATGAATCTGTTTTGTTCTTGTGATTTTTGTTAAGCACCATTTTTATATTTGAAGTTATTTATAAACTAATTTTTTTATTTAGTTCTAATCTATTGTTTATATGCCTGAAATTCAGGTTTTAATTTCTTTATCAAAGATTTTTCTTTACTTCAATGTTTGTTCTTTTTAACATTCATGATGGTGTTACTAAAATACTAAAATATTTACTTGGGCAATATCAGAAAGACATGGGGTTAAGAGTCGTGTATGGGGGCAGATGTAGCTGAGGGAGCCAGAGTTGAGGAGGATGTGGCAGCCGGGTTGATGATGTGGCAGCGGGGTTTGCTATAGCAGCAGGGGTTGGCTGGGTTGTTGATGTGCAGCAGGTTGAATAGGCTACATATTGCGGGGAGGGGTAGAGTCTGTGTTTTTGGGTTAGAGACAGTGTTTGCGGGTTAGAGTCTGTGTTTAGGGGGGTAAAATCAATTTTCTAATTTTATAATACAGCCAAAGCTACATGAATAAAAATAATTCTTGCCATGTTTTTTTATTTTCGTTTTAATAAAGCCGTTTTTTATATCTTTGTAGAGATCGATCTATAAATATATTATTTTTTAATAAGGCAAAATCAGTTAGAGTCGTAGGAAAGGTGGTCAAGGCTTGCTTGCATAGATAGGGACACTCAGTTGGGACTAGTTAGTTAGGGACGAGCTCACACAGTTAGGTTTAGTTAGTTAGATTTTGGTAAGTAGGCTAGGGACCTAGATCTTATTAAAATATAACTATTTAAAGTCTCATTATTTACATAATTATTTTCTCATTTATTTTTGCTTATTCACATCCTACTTTTTACGATTAATGTTTATTTTTACTTTAAAGAATATTCATATTATAGATATCTAATATTTTGCGTAATAGCTATTTCATAGATAAAAAGCTTGTCTGTGTTATTATTAAAATTTTTTGGGGGTAAATTATATGTTTTGATATTAGAGTCAGTGCATGGGGGCAGAGTTGCTGAAGTCAGTCTACTAAGAGAAACTGTTGAGGCAGCAGGGAGAGAGAAGAGTGCTGATGCCACTTTTTGTTGGGTTAGTTCAAGTGTGGTTTTCAGGGTTAGAGTCAGTGTTGGGGTTAGAGTCAGTGTTGGGTTAGAGTCAGTGTTGGGGGTTAGATTCATTGTTAATCAAATCAACATTGTTTTTCTTTAATTTATTTTGATTTGGTTTTATACTTTTATATTTTCTATCCATGTTTTAAAAGGTATTGCCAAGTTATCTTTTATTTCTTAGCGTTTGATTAAGGTGATATTCATTATTAAACATTAAATTATCAAGGACATCATATCATTGATTAGAACAATCTCTTATAATAAAAAGAATCTGAGGATATCACATAAACAAAGAGACGATCTCTGTCAAATAAATTAGGTTTAGAACTTTTAAGACAAAGTACTGTTACAAAAGTTTAGAGGAAAAGAAACACCATGTTCAAATACTTCATAAATTTAATAAAATATAGTATCATTCTTTATCTTCAGACTTAAGAGTAAATGAAGCTATGTTTTTGATAAGCATTTATTCAGAAAACTTAAACATAACTATGATGAACTGTGTGTCTGCGATTCGTGTAGCAAGAGAAAAATTTAGAAATGACTTTGCATATTATAAAATGTATGAATTAGAGTCAGTGTTTTTTGGGGTTAGAGTCAGTGTTTAGAGGCAGAGTTGCTGAATTCAGTCTACAAGTATCCTGGAAGAAAAATCAAGGGCAGAAGGCAGTTTCCAGATCATTCATATAAATATTGAAACGGATCTTGTTAGATTGATTAAATTTCTGTAAAGATAAGTGGGCTTTTATTATGAGCATAATTATTTTTAGCAGGTATCCAGGGTTATTCATTTTTCTAATCACTGGTTATTAAGTTACTATAAAAACTGTTTTGCATTATTGATGATTATAATGATAAACACTTCAGTACTTTATTTTATTATTATTGACACTTAGGATCAATCGCGAATAATTTATCAATTTTAAATGATTTCATCACTAAATTTTTCCTGACTCAAAATAGTTAGTTAGTAGCATCATCTAAGGATTAAATTTTAACATTTATTTCTTTTCTTGGGTTAATTTTCATTTTATATTTTATTTTTAATGTTGAGTCTTGAAAATTTAAATAACAATAGATATTTTCATTAGAATTCATTTATTTCTACTTATCACACATCAAAAAATTAATGACAGTAAATATGTCATTAAATACGTTTTTAATTATGATTTAGTTATTGGTAATATTGGGTTTTTTTATTTCTAGGACTTGAATATATAGAAAACACAAGTTCAAATTTTTTTCGATATAGTTCTGACTTTTGTATTTAATTTGGTTTTAGTGATAAAAATATTTATCATAAATATTATTATCACTAATACCTAACTGCCCTGTTTATTGAATATTAATTTGTTCTTTAGTAAATTCATGATAGTTGAGTGTAAGTGTAATATCCCATATTGTGAGGTGAATGGAGAATAAAAAGTATAAATAGATTGGTAGTCGATTTTTTATCAGATTTTTACACAATCTTGGTAAAAAATATTTACCAACTATTTGTTCTTTTTATTTTAAGCGATGATTAAATTTTTTTCAAAAAAGTTCCTATTTAATCATCGCGGTGTGAATGGACCTCCTCAGAGGTGTTTGTTTAATTTGGATAATTTTTTTACATAGTACCATGTATTAAATAAAAAAAATATCTATTTTAAATAAACCGTAAAATAATATCAGTGAAAACATAAATCATTTTGAAAATTAAATATTGAGTATGTCTATTAATTTTTAACTCGCAGATTGCGAGAGATCTCTGAGATCTAATTGGTTTCTGCCAATAATTATGAAGTTAATACATTGCTAAAAACTATGTCAAAATTAATTGCCCTAGTTGAGGGGATGTTATAGAGATATAAATGTTACAAGGTGTTACCTTTTACCAATGAAGTTAAAAATTACAAATGATTTAACAAACTTCTAGAGAGTAATGTCACTTAACAAATGTATTGTAAACAAAAGAATGACTATTCAGTGTTGCCAAGTTTAGAACTAGGAAACTTTTAGTCAATATAATGTGTTGGCAACTGTAACTTTTTTTTACTGAAATATGACTCTGGGTGTTGAAAACTACTAGATAGAAACATACTACTTCATAGAAACATACTATTTGTTGACCTAAATCAAAAAATGTTTGCTAAGTAAATGTAAAAAAATATGAATTTCACTGATATTATTTTGAAGCATCTGACCGTGACGTGGTGAGGAGGCTTACGGACTGTAGTTAGACTTACTTTTATAATTTGTAAATATATTACTTTATAATTATTTTGTTTTTAGTAGAAAAATAGTTAAAAAACAAATGTTTATTTTATGAAATATGTTGTTGGCATTTGAGGAATGATATTTATCAACTTAAAATGCTTTACCTTTATATCTGTTAATTAACACGGGATTTCATACCAGTTACAAAGAATAAACATCATAAAATTTAATACCATTAATAATTTTTAAAAGAGAGAAAAAAATGACAGGAATATAAAACAATATATAATGATAAAATACTGAACACAATGAAATATAAACATTTTACTAAAAATAAATGTTATTTATAAAAAAAATATCAAAAATAAAATAAAAACATCAGGTACAAGGAACTTCAGAACTTATTTACATGTTTACTTACATCTTATTATTATATATATATATATATATATATATATATATATATATATATATATATATATATATATATATATATTTTATTACATGTTTACTTTCATATTTGCATGTTTTGAATTTTGATTTTTTTGCTGAATCATTACATCCAATAGATGACCTCATGTAAATTTTTTTTCCTGGAGAGCACAACTAGACTAGACCTATAGATTAAATTTTGTGCCAAGTTTCAACTCTCTAACATAAATACTCTAGAAGGTACAATGATAACACACACTCATAGACAGATATACAGACAACTTTGTGGTAACCACTCAGAAGGTCTTTAAACACCTGAAACGGATAATTCAAGTGAACTCCCAATTTCGGATTTTTCCGCAACAAAATGTTTTCTATACACCCACATTATAAATGAGGAAAAGGAAAAATATTAAAAATTTAATAATATTGAATTATAATAAAATATTAATGGTTTAATGTATTGTATATAAATGTTTTATGGTATATAAATAAAATAAAAACAAATTATGAAGAGTAAGTCTCACTATATTCTAACTAAGCAGATGCATTGTGTGTGTGTGTGTGTCAATCAAATGTGTGAGTGTGCATTCAAAGAGACTACTACTTAGAGGGACTAATAATAATAGTAATACAACAGCTCTTATCATTCCTTGGGTAGCTAGGTGCCATAACTGTACTTTGATGACGTAATTTTTTTTATTTTTCATAATAATTACAATCCAACATAAATACTAATTAATTTTTCCACTATTTTGTCTTAAATTAAGTTTAAAATAAGCTCTAATAATTGTCTATTGCATGTATTCTTAAATTGTCTGTGTTGAATAAAGTGGTTTAATTTGGTCGACAGTCAACCCCAGAATAGTCAAAGGAACCACGGCTCTTTACTTTACACCTTTCAATTAAACAGCCCTGTATGTCCAGGCCAAGGTTCAAACTCCAGACAGGGCAGTATTGGTTGTACATGGTTGAGCAGCACATGGAGAGCAGTTAGTGTTTTACAGCAATAAGAGTGATATTAAAGCTGGTTTATTAAGGCCACTAATAAGCAGACTTCTTAATAAGATTTGCATTGATTGAACTCTGCTTGCAATCTACGAGTAAGTGTAACTCTAGATTTGTAAACATTATTAATAATAAATTATAAAAATCAAGAATAACCATCTTTAGCATAAATCATTTTTTAGTATCACCATTTATTTTTTATATCTAACTTGTTTGTTTTTTGTTGAACATGATCATTTATTCTTTGTGGTGATTAAAGTTAGTTGATGGTGCTTAATAATTATTAAAAATTATTAACCAAAATCTGATACAAATCAGTGGGGTAAGGGATGGAGTAGAAACATGTCTACCAACATTGATATCCATTTGAAACTTTTACATGATTAGGTTAACCCTTAACCTAATGTATGTACAAGTTAGTACATAACTAGTACTATTCTATATTAGTATTAATTAGAATAATACTAATATAGAAGGAGCATATGACCGTAAACACAATGTAATTCTACTGATAACACGAAAGCCGGTTGACTGGTAGTCATAAGTAGGGGTACCACCCTAACAACAAAACAGTATTTTAAATAAGTCTCATTAATCCATTAATGAAGAAATATCGTAAAGAACAAATATAATAATTAATAATAGTACATAATAATTCAGCAACCGGAAGTATTGCCAACTTTTTTATAAGAAAATTGTATATTGTTAGGGTGGCAGCATTACTTAAGATCACCAGTGAACCGCCTTCCGTGTTATCAGTAGTGCTCCTTCTATATATAGTATTATTCTAAGGGTTAAACAAATAATAATATAATAATGCCCGTTTTAGGGCCCTTCGGAACCACCTCGGGTGGGTCACATCTACTATGCTCAAAGTACAGCTAAAGTTGGCGAAATCTTTTTACATCAAATTCTATTCATAAAAACTGAGAGCATAGCCAAGGCTGTGAACCCCGGACCTCTGGTGCCGAAGTCCAGTACTATACGACCACGGCTACGGAGGCAGATAAACAAATAATAAGGTTAAGGAAAATAAAAGTAGGTTAAGCAAAATATAAGTAACAAGTTTAGTTCATCCCATATAAAACTTTGTAACGATGGTAAACATAGAGCTTGAGGCTTGCTGAATAAACCATCTTTTCAATATGTCTTTGTCAAACAATTGTTAAGACAAAGACATATCTTAACTAAAAAAATTAAATATTTCATAGTCAAAAACTATTTAGACAGAGAAATCATAGTATGAAACAATGTTCATAACATGATTGTTATTTTATAAAAGGTTCATAGAGGAATATCAGTGAAAAGGTTATACTCCATAATTACCAAAACTAGGCTGGACTTGAATTTATTTAAAATTTTACACTATACATATTTCTAAACAATATAAATATATACAAAACTACATAATTTACACAATCATTTTATAAAACATCTCATATTTACACAAATGTTCAAAATAACTTTACTTGCAAGTGACTAAAATCAAAGGAAAAAAGCACAGCAACTCTGGAGTGGTTATATCAATATAATTTTTAATATCATTTTTCTGGAGTGGTTATATCAAAACTGGACAAACTTTACTGCATCTGCTGTTTTTGCTTTATTTATTAAAGCTATTATATAATACATTATATTATTTTTAATTTAAATTAATATCACTTTTTATTAATATATTTTTCTTTTTGTAACTAACAAAATTTTAAAGAACCTTATATTCATATACAATTAATGAATTAGCTTTAGTTCACTTAAATTAACTTTAGAAATATAATTTGAAAAAACGTTAACACCAGAGGATTCCATTTTATAGGCATTAAAATGAAGGCCAACAAATATAGTTTTAAGCAAATAATGATTATAAAACTGGCAATTGCCAGATAAAAACCATCCTCAGAACAGACAAGAAGAATTTTCTTCTTCTTGGAGTCTAGATGATACAGAATGCAGACATGATTTTGCATTCTGTCTCAAATGTGATATCGTACTAATGACTTTCATTGCTAGCTTAAAACTATACGTGACGATAGACCTTTATTTGAACTCTTTAAGAAATAAATTATTATAATAATTTTGTATATGTTTGTTTAAATCTTTAGAACTAAACAAATACTCAAACTTACAAAAAGTCACAAGTACTTTAAACTATAAAAAAAGATAAAATAACATTATGTTAACCACTTTATTATGTTATCTCTTTTTATACTTTAAAGTAACAATGGGTTTTTATTTATTTAGTACAGAAGAAGTAAACCAAACAAAATTAATTAAGTAAATAATTTATTTCTAAAATTATATAGAACTAAAGCTAATTTATTAATTCTATATAAATATTTTTTGATTGATTAGAGTAAACCCTACTATATTAATCAGGTCTGGACAGCACACATTTAAAAACAAAATACTACCATATAAAAGATTTTTCGTAATAAATGGTCTTTTTCATACCTTTAGTGTGCACTCTATTTATTTTACTGTCTTATTTTAATAAATTTTTCAGTGTAACTTAGTATTATAAACAAATAATTAAATACATTTTTTTTTAAATTTACATGGTACATTAAAACATGAATTTCATTTAGAGATCTATACTGGAACTCAGAAGCTTTTTACAAAAAATTAAAGTTGAGTAAAGTTTTTAAATAAAATAAATATATATGTACAATGCAAACAAAAAAAAATAATCAAATAAAAATTTATTTACCAAACAATATAATTTTAGGTTTAAATTCCTACTTCACTTAAAATTTATGTAGATAGCACTTAAATTTTATGTCAAGGTTGGTCTGAAAATCATATATAGAATGTTTAAAAAAATAAATGGGAGACTCCAGCAAAAGAGTTGGGGCAATTGAGCCTCTCTTCCTCTGCAGTGAGAAACTAAAACTCTCTCTTCAGCAGAATATCCTTGACAGACATGTGTCAAGCAGTCTATGAAATAGCCTAATATAAGAGAGACGAGAAACACTAATATAAATATAGAGTAAAAAAGAGCTTTAAAGAATGTAGGAGACGGAGAAAGAGAATTTATTCTAAACCTTACACTATGTAATGTTCTTTTATTAAACTTTTAGTACCCAGGCATAATCATTACAACGCATCACAGATGTTAACCTAAAATAATTTCTGAGTTATCATAGTAAAGCAATGGTATTGGTCACCTTTGACTCATAATAGATCAATAACAGAATCTGATTGGTTGCTTTTGTTTTGTTATATCTGTATATTTGTCATTTAATTTGTTATATATATTTGTCAATATTTGTTTTGTGTCACCACACTGACCATAAGACTTTCTATGACGTAAAGACCTTGTCTGGGGCCTGTTACAGGAGATTTTAATGCTAATCATTTCATAACTAATTTAACCAATATATATATATATATATATATATATATATATCAATGGAAAATAAATTGTACCAGATGAAATAAAAAGGTCACACACTAAAAGGTGAATCACTGTTCATTTCGTCACACACTAACTACTAGACAGGTGTGTCATTAGATTAAAATTATTTTTAAAAGATAATGATTTGTTTTGATCTTGAGTGTTGTTTCCCTTGGCTAATTTATTAGCCTTGACTAAAAATGCCACAACTTTCACTGTAACAAGAATAACATGCTTTAATAAAATACCATAATAAATAATAATAATTGTTCATAAAATTATGAATCTATATATTTTAAGTTGAATTGAAATACATAGTTATTTCTTTGGGGCAATTTATTGCTTCGGCTGGAGTTTGAATCCTGGCAAGGACAGTATTTGTTTTACTTCTTCAGTAGCACATGATATTAATGGTTTACTTCAACAATGAGGGAGTTGTTAGAAAAGGTCCCACGAGCGTTTGAAAAAGTTGTTATCTTGTTCACATTCTACTCACACGTCAAAAAGGGTTGAGCTCACATGTGTTCATAAAGAGTTAATAAAATGCCTACAAAGATTATAATAAAGATGAGAACCACAAGTCTAATACAAATAAAGTCAACTTACATTCATTATTGTTAAGACTAAAAGCAGGAGAGAAATGAGGATCGTAATGTAATTTTTCCAAACCACACAAGGATTCATAGTAGAGATGGAAACTACCGAGGTGGTCTATGAATGATGTGTCTATCTCCATGAGAATGTACACAGGTACAAACCATTGTGAACTATGTCTTCAATCATTTTACTCAGATCCTTACTTAATTCACAAGAAGGAGCTGAAATATGAAATCATTTTCTTAAGTACAGATTGCTCTTAATAGTTATTTATGCCATAAGGCTGAGAAGTGTGTCTTTATGTCACGACAATTAGATTTACCAACGAGCTAAGCGAGTCGGGAAAAATTGCCAAGACATAAAGACATTCTCAGCCGGATGGCATACTCTATTTTTTTTGAGGTAGCACTCATTAAAAAAAATCAAAAAATAGCACTCATTAAACTGCGCTATATACTTAATTGAAAAAAACGTCCAATTATTATTAACTCCATATTATTGCCGTCATTAAATTCATCCATAGCTTCACACTTTTACTCAAAAATGTAAAAGCTTTACAAATAAACACACAAAAATTGTCAATTAGAACACCTTTTAAAAACGAAAAAAAAATTAGTCTACGAACAAAAACAGAAACAAAATGAACGTTTTTAAATAAAGCTCATGAAGGTTTAACACAGATTGTTTTTTGAACACGCTACATTACAGTAATGGCGGCAACATATGAATTACTTTTACGTCCTAGGAGTTTTTTTACATTCATTATTGTCCTCGGAGGTGAAAAGTACTAAATAACTTCCTATAACAATAATGATTGGCTTCTCATCCTAAAAACAGTCCAATAAAGTGCTCAATTACGTACTACCTCAAAAAAACACTATTTATGCTGGCCAACCAAGATCAATTAAAAAAATTCTTTTAATGGAAAAACATTTCAAATATGACTTTGGAAAATGTTAAATATCTTCCACTGAGTGACTTAGATGGAATATCGAACAATCTCATCACCTATAGATTGAACCACAGTTGTGGCTGAGGTCTTGTTGAACTTAAAATGCTTCATATTATGCATTAAATTTTTTTAAAATTTAAACTAAATAATGCTTCATATTATGCATTAATTTTTTTAAATTTAAACTAAATAAAAGTGCTAGAATTTGTGTCTCTATAATGTCAACAAGCTTTCAATAATCACACTAGTACCCAATTATTAATTATAATAGTGCAATTATGGTAATAAAGCATATTGAAATTATGGAGGCACAAAAATTTAACATTTTTTTTATTTAGTCTTAGGTGGTGCTTATTTAAGACTGTTTCAAGAGTCAGTTACTTCCCAAAACCCAACTCACAGACTGCTATTTCAACCTGAATTCCTAAAAAACAAACCAAGTCACAGATGTGGTCAAAGCCAAGCTAGACTTAGCAAACCAAACTAAAACTTGTAATGGAAATTTACTGCAATAAATTGCTGCAGCAAAATCGCCATCTTGGAAAAGTATAAAGATTAAGTGCCCAGTGTTGTCACATACCAGTTTCAAGATATTCAAGTATAAAAAATACAATAAAAAAACTAGGTGGCCAGTGTTGGTAATAAACAAGATTATTAATAAAATTTGTCATTGAATTCTGATAAAACAAGGTTAGTTACCAACTTGGAAGATGGTTTTATTTTATTATTGTTAGTTAAAATGAGGACATTTTAGTAAAAAAATAGGTTACTGTTTTTATATGCTAATAGCTATTAGCAATGTTAATAGCATTGCAGTTAGCAATGCTTGCCCATCAGCAAACGTAAATGCTTATTTTTTATCTACTCCTTGTATTGTAAGTTCTACTTACAGTCTTGTTATCTCACACTGTAAATGTACTTTTACTCCCTAGGGAGGAAAAGTGAAAGAGTTGCTAACTTGACAGAATTTTTTAGTAAAATTTTTTAGGAATTTTAGGAAATTTTTAGGATTTTTTTCGGTGTTATGTTGGTACTACGGGTAGAATATACGATATACACACGCTAATGTTTAAATTAAAAATATAGCATTACACATTAATAAAATAATGTGAAGATAGTGGCTTTATTCTCTCTTCATCAGAGTAATTGACATGGTAAGAATAAACAAAACTAACACAATAACAATTAAGGAGCTGAAGAATATATTATTAGTTGTTAGTATTAGTTCTCTAGTCGTAGATAAAATTTAATATGCAACTAGGGATGAAAGTTTTCAGCTCTCGTATTATCTCCCTCGTAAAGCCTCGGGAGACAAAATGTTATTTAACTCCCTCGGCAAGCCTTGGGAGCTAACTAGTTTATCTCCCTCGGCCTACCGGCCTCGTGAGCTAATTAAGTTTCCTCCTTCGGCGCTGCCTTAGGACGAAACTTTAAATTGAGCTGTAAAACTTACTTTCATCCCTTGTTGCATAAATAACTATTAATACGTGAGGGAAAATATTAAAAATAAAGTAAAAAACATTAAAAAATAATGCAAACCATCATTGGCTAAGAAGAAAACAGCTTTAGAGAGAGTAGAAAACAGGGCGTTGTGAGTAATGGGGACACAATCACAGATCTGGCTCGACGAATACCATTCCTTCAAACTGGATCTGTATTTATCATAGAGGAGTGTCAACCACTGGGTGAAAGCATAGCTCAGAGACCAGTATCTCGGGTAGGATGTGATGGACAGGGTGCCCACTAGGTAGCACAGAGGTTGCATCATGCACACACCTACAAAATAAAATTGTAAGAATCTGCAAGTAAGGTGCGAATAAACTGCCAGAAATAAATTATTGAGGTAATTTCATAGTAATTAATGAAAGCAGCAGAATTTAGCATTGAATAATTTATTTAGGGTGCATTCGCGACGCTCGAGCGCTCGGATCAGTGTGTTCAGTGGTGGAGGGGGATGGTGGGGACAAAAATTCCCCCACCATCTCACTGACCACACTTGGTTTCGCAAATGCGTTTTATTCAGGCTTGTGTGTACAGTTATTAGGTTATGTTACTATTGTTGTCATTTTTTCAAAAATTCAATCATTTAATTAAAACTGAAACATATAAATTAAAGAGAAACAGCACAGAACAGCAGAAACACAGCACAGTACATGTGAATATGAAGGTGAGATAAAATTTTGTATTTCCCCCTAAGAAGGTTTCAATTGAATAGGAGTGGGGAGAAGTGATCGAACTGAACCTGCCGAAAGCACGATTAGTTGGATCAGTCCCACCACTACTATCCTGGCTTCCCGCTTCTTTTGGCTCCTCCCCCTGGCTACGCCTCTGAGCACAATCATGGTAACTAGAATACACCTCTTGTTCAGAACGCTCTGAGCGCTCGAGTGTCGTGAATTCACCCTTAATCTATCATTATAAACCTGATTAAAAATTAGGAAAGGACAAGCCGAGAACATCTCCTCACCACATCTGACCGTCAAGCCTCATTCTCACCAATCTAAACTTGCTTTATTTGTTCTCACATTGTTGTTGGTCTTAAATACAGAACATTTTTAAAGAAAAAGACACTTTGCCTTACAGGCCTTCCATCCCCTAAGCTCGCCGTGGCCAGATGGGGACCTGAATACATTTTATCAATTGAACTACAAGTAGCTCAATATTTAACTTCATGCCTTTTTAGAAATTTGCATCAAAATTGAGTTGTACAATTCGTAGTACCAAGTTTCACCTCACAACCATCACCCCATGGATGTTACAATGATAACAGACACACAAAAACTAGGTGAAAACTATTTTATAGAATGACATATTTAACAGTTTTTAAGAAAATATTAAAATAAAAAAAATATACTATTGAGATCAAATTTGGCACAAATAAATCCCTTAGTGTAAAAATGATGTCACTCGGTTTCATTTAAATACAGCTCGTATATCTATGGTATTTGTGAAATGGAGGTGAGCAAAACAAACTATTTTATACACTTGGTGCAACTATTTTGTGTGATGTGGCTTTAGAAATAAACTTAAATGTCCAAGGAAATAATATTACAAAAATAAATTAATAAATAAAAACATAATTATATTACTGTCTCATTTAATTGAAAAGGCCAAAAGACCATTATTCAAAGAGGTCTATTCGCCTTTTTAGATTAGATATAAAGGAACCTAAAAATTTACCTTTAAAGAAGCAAAGCTCTGTCTTGGTTACAAAACTAACTAAACTTGCTGAAAAAATACAAACAAATACAAATAAAAACAAAATGGAAAAAAATTGGTTATGGAGGCTATGGTTATATGGAGATTATATAGACTTAAAGACATTCTGGATAAATCCATTCCAGGCAAGGCCAGTAGGATTTGTATGTAATAGCAGTAGTGTGACATTTCTTAAACTGGTACACCTGCCACAGGGACATTAAGTCCATACTTAGAATAATACTATATATAGAAGGAGCACTACTGATAACTCGAAAGGCGGTTCACTGGTGCAACTGAGTAATGCTGCCACCCTAACAATATACAATTTTCTAAAAAAAAGTTGGCAATACTTCCGTTTGCTGAATTATTATGTTCTATTATTAATTAATGATTGATTATTCATAAAATACTAATATAAATATCGGTGCATTACAATATTTTATGCATTTTAAATTGTAGTTTAACGTATTTATTAAAATTATATACAAATAGTAGTCCTCGTCAACTAAATGTAGATTCTCGTATTCCGCCACCCTTTTGCCATCTAAGACCAGTTTTATTAAATACTCTGCAGGTGTTTTAAGTTATTATATTTGTTCTTTACGATCTTTCTTCATTAATAGATATTTATGACAAATATTTAAAATAATGTTTTGTTGTCAGGTTGGCAGCATTACTTAGTTGCACCTGTCAACCGGCTTTCGTGTTATCAGTGGAATTACATTGTGTTTACGGTCCTGTGCTCCTTCTATATATAGTATTATTCTAAGAGTCCATAGCTACGAGTCTGTTATCAGGAGCTCATAAAAGATTCCTAAATAGACTCGGGTTTGAGCAAAAGTTAGTACCCTCATTGGGGATCCTGTAACGGTTAGCACGTGCTCTTGCCACTCAGATAGTCCAGGTTTCGATCCTGGTTGGGGCCTCTACGATTTTCATGCGAGGGATGAAAATCCTTTCACGGGTCAAAGGGATGTTAGGCCGGTGGTTTCGAGCCTGTCTAATGTCAGGTACATAAAAAAATCCTTAACCCTAAATGAAACTGGGTTTAGGCAAAATTTGGAACCCTCAATAGGAGTTTATATAAAAATATTAATATGTTTCTGTTTCAAGAGCAGAAAAGACTGGTCTGGTAATAATGTCTTATGTTAAAGTTATAGACACTCATTGTAATGGCACGGCTCTTCAGTGGATTAGATGGAAAAAAATGCCTGTACAACTAGGACTTATAAGGTAGAACACTATCTAAGGGAGTTAGTAAAAGGACCAACAACCTAGCCTACTAGCTAGGTATCACACTTCTCCCTAGTTACTATCACTAGGACCCTAAATAATTACTTATATAAAAATATATATTATTTATTTATTTGCTTAAACATAATGTTTTTACAAAGAAGTATCGCCTTACAAAATGGCGCTAATATTTAACACATTTTTAAAATAAAAATAAAGAAAAGTAAAGTTTTTAATTCAGAAAAAAAAATAAAAAATAAACAGTGACAGGAAAATAAAACATATCTTATAAAATGAATAACTTGTTCACTTGTTTTTAAAGTGAAATTAGAGTTAAACAAAAGAATGTATATATAAAAATATATATGTTTCAGCGTTACGATCAAAGTATTGCAATCGTTTAAATTTTAGAAACTTATAGTAAAGACATGGCTCTTCTATGGATTAAGTGCAGACAAAATGTCTACACTTCCACACATAAGGTTTAGAACACTATAGTTTATTTGGATGATATTTTACCTCATTTTGAAAAAAAAAATAGGGAGATAAATAAAAGAGAGCATTTTGAATACAACACTGGACCAAAAAGTCAACTCTCACACCTTAAAAGCCAAAGAGACTAATACTATTAGAGGGAGTACAGAACCCGATTAAGAAAGTGATAAGGAGTCTGGAAGTGAGACAGTTTCCATAGGTGCCGTAACTGTACTTACCCCTACTATAGTCTCCCTAGAGAGAGACTAGATACTCCTCCACCCCTCTACAACTCGTATTAAGGCACACACTCTACAAACGGAGGACATTTTTCAGTGATGCCACATTAAACCACTTTATTCAACACAGACAATTAAAGAATACATGCAATAGATAATAATTAAAACTTATTTTAAATTAATTGTACTTGATTTAAAACAAAATAGTCAAAAAATAATGTAATATTTACGTGAAATTGTAATTATTATGAAAAATAAAAAAAAATGACGTTATGGCACTTAGCTACCCAAGGAAAGATAAGAACTGTTGAATCCTCCAAAAAGTATTAGTCTCTTTGTTAAAAGCCAACAAAATGCTTCAAACTGACTGCTTCCTCCCTTTGTTCATAAAAAACTACTAATTACAATAAATATTTACATTTTCTTTTGCAAAGACAGTTGACTATATCGGAGAATCTAACAGCATACATAAGGACTTGAAGAGATTTTTCCACGATATCAGCTGGAGGCTGGCAACATGTAATTTCATTCAGAATCTTCATTAATAAAACATACCTGCAAAATAATTTACTTCTAATTGATTGACTATACTAATTGTCAATGGACTAATAATTGACAAAACAAAAATCAAATAATTCCAAGCCATGAGAATAAAGTATCGATTAAAGTGATGTAGAAATTCATACAGTAGGGGTGGGGGCGCGGGACACAGTGGTCTAACTCCCCCTGAATAAGCTGCTTTAGATGGACCTGCCCTAAGTTCACCCTTTCTCCGCTAGTGGCAGGTCGGTTCACCTTGTACCCCATATATATAATAATTATTTCTTCAATTCCAAGATTAAAATTATTTAAAAGGGCCTTTAACAATGTTAAAAATTGTATTAATTAATTTTATTTATAAATTTATTAATAATTTATTATATAAAATAAATTAATAATAAATTAATTAATAAATAAAGGTATAATTTTCATAAACGCTTCTATAAAAATATAAACGCTGTGTTAATTTTAAGTAGACCTGATATCCTGATAACCATGATTTGTAGACAAACATCAAAAATGTTTGTAAACAAACATCAAACCGGGAAACTTAAATTTAATTTACGTCTTCGTTGTCTCATTATAACACACCATTCGTAACACACGTTATCCTATTTCCTAAAAAAATATCTTATAAGCTACTAAAAAAGAAAAAAAATCAATGAATAAGTTAAAAATTGTCTTGTTTACATTTTTTATAAACATAAATAGAAGTATTGATTTAAAACTGATAACAATAGTGATAAGGTCACAAGGTGAAAACTAGCGCTCGGTGCGGTAGTTGATGCAACTAATCCCTGTTTTTTTTTAAAACCACCTAAAACCAGGGAGTTAGACCACTGTGTCCCTCGCCCCCACCCCTACTGTATGCATTTCTACATCACTTTAGTATCGACTTATTAAGTAGGGTTGTAAAAAGGAGTCACCTTAGAGCTCTAATGCTTTGGCTTTAGACCCATGTCTTAGATCTTTTCAATAAATGCATCAAAGTCATTGTAATTCTAATAATGAAGTAATACCCAGCACATTTGTTGAAATATCCTGGTATAGGAGTATGAGCATACCAGATATCATCTTGATGCAATAATTATTTTACATAGTGGTACACCAGTGTCACAGGATGATATATTTTTGGTGTATATTTGCCTTATTTTACTAAATTGATTAATGAAGTAAGTAATTCTATGAGTTACATATTAACTGAGAAAAGTATAAAAAATTTATAATTCTGTTGTAAAAAACTACATTTCAAGCTGTAATTATTTTAATTCTATTTTTTGTCATCTTCAGGCTTAACCTATATAATTATCATCTTATCTAATCATTATTTAAGTGCTAAGTTTCATCTCATTATCAGCATTAGTTCAAATTTTATTCGAATGACTTGTATACGTTTTTTATTCGAACAAACTTTTTTTATAACTTTTTTTTTTCAAAATTTTCAGTAATTAGCCGGATTTGTGATAAATGAAGCCTATTTCTGTAATCTGCACGCTATTTTGGTTAATCTCAAAGAGTATTTACATTCACTCAACAATTTATTTTTAATCTAACTTGGTACATACATAACTACTGTTAGACATCAATGTTAACAAATATGACATGTCAAAATATAACACAAAATATTGACGTCTAACAGTAGTTATGTATGTACCAAGTTAGATTAAAAATAGATCGTTGAGTGAATGTAAATACTCTTTGAGATTAACCAAAAGAGCGTGCAGATTACGGAAATAGGCTTCATTTATCACAAATCCGGCTAATTACTGAAAATTTTGAAAAAAAAAGTTATAAAAAAAGTTTGTTGGTGATCCAACGTTCTAGAAGGCCGTGGATATTCGACTGTGCCTTATTACTACTACTACTACTAAAAACACAAGTACTACTACTGAACTACAACTGCTACAAGCACTAATAATCAACTACTACATTTATTACTTCTGAATTCTGCAGCTTCTGAAATATAATTGAATTTTTAGCTTTAATGCTATCAACCATCATTTTAGTTCTAAAAATAAATACTAACACAATTATATTTTAAATTATTTTGTGGGGTGCTTTATCATGCCCTTCTCATATCAGCTTTTCCTGGTTTCCAGCTAACTCAAAACTTCACAGCTAATATTAACTTCCCTTTCCTCTTTATCTGTCTTTTCATCACTACTTTTATTTCAGTTCATTACTTTATTTATTTCAGAATTATTTTCACTTTATTATTTTTCTGAGTTTTGAATTATTTTATTTAGGCTGAAAGTGCTTTGTGTATTTTGTTAATAATCTACATTAATTGCGGAGGGATTTTTTAATCATAAGTTCCTTTTCCATTGAATCTATTTATGCTCACCTTAGAACAAAATATCTATTTATTTTTTTCCACCATATCAGTTTATGGGAATAACCATAGACTAGTTAGCTTAAATAGTAAGAACTAAAATGGGAAATAGAATACTAATAGTCATATTTTAAATAAAAATTATCTAACACCTTTTAAACTTGAAACTCACAATGCTTACAAAGCCCACAAAGCTTACAATTACAATTAATTTAGTTTTTTTAATAGTTGCAACATTTTTTTTTACTTTGAATACTTACGAATTTTTAGTAAAGTGTTGATTATTACAGGAATGTTTAAACAAAGATTCAAGCAGACTAACACAACTGCTTAGTAGAGGATAGAATTTTAGGGTAAGCCTCTGTAATTAAAAGAAAAAAAAATAATACAAAATACATTTATATAGATGAGATTATTATTAAGAATAAAAGTTGCAGTAAGGTTGCGGGAAGGAAAGGGGGGTACAAGTTATGGGATGAGTGCATTGACAAAGACAGTTTATTTGTTTTTTTCCCATTAGTTGCACTTCTTAGTTTATAGAATTCAATCTTAAATTACTAGATAAAAATAGGCTTTAATTCTATATGTTACAAAATTTATTTTGTTTTAATTCAGCCAACATTGTGGCCATCTTCAAAACAATAACTAACTTTACATAAAACTATAACAGACAGCTTAGAAACATTAAAAAGTACATAAAGAAAGATTCTAAATAGCTAAAAAAAACTACATCACAGTAAAGTAATAAATTAATAAGATACAATATCTATTTTGATATTGTATCATCTTATATTGTGTATCTTGTATTGTATATCATCAATATTGTGGCCATCTTCAAAACAATAACTAACTTTACATAAAACTATAACAGACAACTTAGAAACATAAAAAAGTACATAAAAAGGTTCTAAATATCTAAAAAAACTACATCACAGTAAAGTAATAAATTAATAAGATACAATATCTATTTTGATATTGTATCTTATTAATTTATTATTTATACGTTTTTTCAGCTATTTAGAACTTTTTTTTATGTACTTAATAATGTTTTTAAGTAGACTGTTATAGTTTTATGTAAAGTTAGTTATTATTCTGAAGATGGCCACAATAATGGCTGAATAATTAAAACAAAATAAATTTTGTAAAATATAGAATTAAAGCCTATTTTTACAGTGTATTTATATATTCCTTTGTCTAATAAAGTAATTGAGCAGAATAATCTTAATTGACAGAACAGAATATTGTTTTGTCAATACATCGTGAAAGTTAGACAACACATAATTAACATTGGCGTAAAACAAAATTAATTCAACCTAATATATTCTACTATTTGTTTGTGGAATCAACGACAACTAATAGAATTACTTTATAACGTAAAAAAACTAACTTCCAAACTAAAAAAAAGCTTACTAATAATAATGTTAGGTATTAATATTATTATTCCCTAACATAACTAAAATCTGCATTAAGTTAACTTCCTTGGCATATTTTATAGGAAGTTTTTCTTTTAAAAATGTATTTATCCAGGGTCTGAGCTAGTGCTGGGATCAGGATTTGTTAGATACAAAAAAACTCTCTGCCAAATCACGCCTGGCACTGTTCCTAACATGCTTTAGTCTCGTCTTGTCCTAACCCACCTGGCTTCTTCCCATCTTTCCTCCTAGGTCATCTTTTGCAAGAAAAGCTTCTCTTGGAAGTGACTAACTTGTCAAGGTTCTATAAGGCGCGGTCGAATATCCACGGCCTTCTAGAACGTTGGATCACCAACAAACTTTTTTTTCAAAATTTTCAGTAATTAGCCGGATTTGTGATAAATGAAGCCTATTTCCGTAATCTGCACGCTCTTTTGGTTAATCTCAAAGAGTATTTACATTCACTCAACGATTTATTTTTAATCTAACTTGGTACATACATAACTACTGTTAGACGTCAATGTTAACAAATATGACATGTCAAAATATTGATGTCTAACAGTAGTTATGTATGTACCAAGTTAGATTAAAAATAAATCGTTAAGTGAATGTAAATACTCTTTGAGATTAACCAAAAGATCGTGCAGATTACGGAAATAGGCTTCATTTATCACAAATCCTGCTAATTACTGAAAATTTTGGAAAAAAAGTTATAATAAAAGTTTGTTGGTGATCCAACGTTCTAGAAGGCCGTGGATATTCGACCGAGCCTTATTTTATTCAGAACTGATTCTTTCCTAACCATACATCATCTCACTCTTTTTTTCATTTCAGTTCTAGGTCCAAATCTATATTTAGCATTAGTTTAAATACTAAGCATTGAAATACATACTAAAATAATTTTATGAAATCAATTCATACAACTTAAGTCATATACGGTTGAAAAACTTTTGAAAACTACATTTTTATCAAGCTAATAATTGACATACACAGCAGTTAAGTAAGTAAAGTCATACAACTGAATTGTAACTTACAGAATAATTAATAGCTGAAACTATTTCTAAAATGCCTTCCAACAAATTTAAGTTGCCTTTTTTCTTTTCGAAAGACTTGATATTTTTATGAAGGCTGTGTTTTAAAGCTTCTTCGTTTAACATGTTCATTATGAAGTCTGATTTGTCTTCAGTATAGTTGCTAAACCCGGCACCACTAACCCTTCCTATGGAATTACTCCTAAAAAATGAATATACATTACATTGATGACACTGAGCACCAAAATAAGTCTAAACATACATCACATACAATTATTTTTACACAGTTATTTGTGAAAATTACAACCAAAAATAAATTTACTAACAATTTTTTCAATATAGATACATTTTTTTATTTTTTGTTGTAAAACCTTTTTTTGGAACACCAGGGGTTCCCAATGCATGAAAGCTCACTGACTATTTACACTATTAGGTATTGAACCATCTACATTGAACAATATATACCCCCCCCCCCCTCATTTAGCTGTGGAGTTAATATAACTACATTTCTATCATACTAATGTACTACTTTGTTCAGACACGGAGTTTGGCAGGGGGTTTAACCCAACTGTTCACATGGTATTTTAACCTATTGTTTAGACTTTAGACGACAATTGCCAAGGAGTTGAACATGAGGTTAATCCCCTTGCCAAACCTCGCGTGTGAACAAAGTGTATATAACCAATGTATGAAGCAGCAAGCAAAGGGAGTTTTCACTCTTTAACGTTCATACTTGTGATTGCACTATAAACCCGATACCGAAATTTGTGATTTTCACAAATTTTCTTTATCATCATAGCTATACAGTATATTTATGCTAGAGAGTTGAAACTTCAGCCGAAAAATCAGCCATAAGGTCTAGTTCACTGATTAGGCTGATAGACAAACCTGGGTTAAAATCCTAGACGGTTATTGTTAAACTGGTACGGAGGGATGGCCCACCGTAGAATTCGATGTTATGGTACGGACCCAGGATGGCGCCACCGTCGAATCCGTGGACATTTTAGTTAAATAGAGAAACGAGAGAAATACATTAGTGACTTATCTATTCAAAGTAATACGTCTATGAAATATGATAGTGTTATCAATTTCAATAGTTTGCCGTTTTTTATTTTGTTACTATCATTTTGTGACTTATAATATGTAATTAAACATGTAAAGTGTTAGTGATATTTAATAACTAACTAAAGTAATAACTTTTTAATAACTTTGCCGATTTCGTATTTATAAATGAAAGTTTCCAATGTTATTGTGAAGACGTAGCTGAAGGTGTACTAGCATGGATTGAATAGCAAACAAAATAAAATACTTCCTATTTTATTTTAGCGCTAGACATAAAAGGTAAGGCAAGTTTAATTAATATTTGTTTTATTTTTGAAGTTTCTTTAAAATGGACTGTTTACTTTGACGTACTTTGTATTTCATTTAGATCGATTTCAACTCGGTGTTTATTAACTGTTTGTGCCGTGTTATTTTTGAAGTTTACTTTCCGAACGGACTGTTTACATTTGACGTATTTTGTGTTTCATTTATATTTGTTTCAAACTCGTATTTGTCTACTGTTTTGTGCCGTCTTATTTTGATTTCTTTTTCTGAATGGACTGTTTACATTTGACGTATTTTGTGTTTATTTAGATTTATTTCAACTTGTATTTTTTACTGTTTGTGCCGTTTAAAGTAAGCACCGTAAAGATAAAATTTAACAATTTTTTAGTGTACATTTTGTATGTCATACTACGTTTTATATGACTTAAATTATTAGAAGGGTAAAATTGAACCCAGGTTTAGTCAGTCAGGTAGAGCTTAATGCGTTGCAGGGTTATATAACCTGCAAGTGAGGGTATTTTTAGTAAGTAAGTTATGTAAATAGTGTGATGACATGCTTGGCTAGTGTGCAATTCATCCACTGACTTATAGTTACTCATATGACTTATTATATATCTTGTTTGAAGACATCTCCTTATACTTTCCGTCACACGCGTTCGTGTACTTTAGTCATGTTTCAACATCAATGTTATGCAGTTTGAATCAAATGGAAAAGGCAAAAGCTTGCATTGTGCACACAGGAATTGAATAAATAAATGATAAGGGAGGGGGGGGAATTGAAGAAGACAGTGTCTGTGCATTGTATTGCTTCTTTAAAAGTTAGCAAGGTTTTTTATTATACACTTTGACACACATCTATTTTAACTTTACTATTGTGTGGGAAAATAGTGTTGAGGAACCAATGAGGTTGGCCCTATCAGAGTAATATATACTTTGTTCAGGCGCAAGGTTTGGCAGGGGATTCAACCCCCGGAATTTGTTGTGTAAATGGTATTAAACACAGATTTCAACCTGACACTCATTTTTGTATCGGTTAGAGTCTAACTATCGGTTTTAAATACGTGTTGAACAGTTGAAGTTGAACACCTAAAGGGGTTGAACACAGTGTTTGAACGCCTGCCAAACCCGCATGTGAACACAATTAATAGTATTTAAATCTGTGAATTTGTGGATGTGGTTTAACAACCACAACTTGAATCATTGTGGCTGTCACTTGAATTGTTTTTCCACCCTGTCAATTGCTTATAACCATTTGTTTATCTACATTAATTGAACAATATTTATTTGAATGTTATGAATTCTCACCCTTTATGTTCTCAAATTTGCCCCTGTATGCTTCTCTGTTTAAATAAATGTTCAATGCAAGTACTATGGTATTTTGTGTTTGTTCTCAGGCTATGTCTTGTTTCTATTAAATGTACATTTAAAAATTTCTGAATCAGAGACAAATTTTAATTTTGTTTTCAGGTTGTGATACTGATAAAATGATTCGCCAATGGTGATGTTTAGAAGTATTAAAAAGTGTATCATCTGTATA
This sequence comes from Microvelia longipes, assembly GCA_018340805.1. NCBI lineage: Eukaryota > Metazoa > Arthropoda > Insecta > Hemiptera > Veliidae > Microvelia > Microvelia longipes. Next base: position 58,715,563 of record JACMZG010001908.1, read on the forward strand.
CACATCAAGAATGAGAACAGTGCACAGGACAGGTTATTAAAGTGTTAATCAATAAAGTGTGTACATCGACTTCATTGAAGGCATATCCACTCAATGCATGGAGAGCATTCATCTTAATCTAATGCTAAATTAGGACTTTCATCGTCATGGAGATCTAAGTTACATTCAGTGGGCCTGAAGTAGGCTGAATTTTGCGGACGACCCTGTTTGACCCCTTTGTTCCACTCAAATTCTAAATGTGTTTTTTTTC
>JACMZG010001908.1:58715912-58747080 GCA_018340805.1 Microvelia longipes
GTTGGGTGGAAGTCCGTGATATAGTGACAGCATATAATGAAGAACTTTGGTAATTTAACCTTTGTGAGGGTAAAGCCCCTTATAAAATGGACCACCCTACTGGTCTGAGTGGGCATTTGTGTTCAGTTTTACTGTAACACTAGATAATAAAATTCAATCATTCAGGCTAGGAAAACTCACAATCATTTAGCGAAACTCCTTTTGCAAAAACACGGTAATGAGAATGGACGTCGTGGCTAGAGAAGGATCTGTGAGTGAGCCTGGACAATCATTTCAGAGATCAAATTATCCCCCCCAACGAAAAAAAAAAAAACCAAATTTTTAAAAGGTTTTTCACAAGGCAAGTATTTTGGAAAGAAATCTATTTTTAACATCAAAACTTGGGTACAAAATCGACCTTAGGCAGAACCTATTTAAACCAAGTTGTTGTGAAGTTATTAACCAGGTATTCTGAGTTAGTAACGTCCCGAGAAAAAAAATTCAGTAAAATTAGAGGTTGACAATTTTTCGCATTGCAAAAAAGTCTTTCTTAAATGGTTTTTTGGGCACTAAATCGGATAAAACCTGTACATACGATAACCTAGGGTACCAGAAGGTCAGAAAACTTAGGTAATTGCCAGGAAACCCTTGCAGAGAAAGTCCGGTAAAATTTTAGGTGGAGGTATCGTTTTCAATTATTTTGGGTGAGCTGAGCAGGGACACTGGACTACGGCCTGTAGTCTATTTGAGAAACAAAGCTAAGCTTCTAATATCGGGTGAGCAATAATTTTTTATTGTTTTATTTACAATTTATAAGGTTAAAACTTTTAAAGTAATTCTAGCACCAGATGTCCGCGTGATCAGAGATTTTTCTTCAAATGCGTGTTCCCATTCTTAATATTTTATTTCTTTGCTTTCAAGGTTTCGAGTTTCTATTGCTAAAACTTGAGCAGTACTCCAATTATAAAGTACGACGTGCTATTCATTTTTTCTGTTTTTTTAAAAAGAAATTGGCGCTAATAGCTTGATAGTGCAAATACTGGTATCCACGCCAATTTCAGAGGCATAGTTTTTGTATAACCAACAGCATACATTATAAGCATTTTCTTTTGAAAAATACCAGACATTTATTTATGCACCAACAATGTTCATGTGGACTTGTGATTGTTAGGACATGATAATTTTAACTTTATTACTCAAACTAATATAAGAACAAAAGCGAAAACTTTAAGCAAAGTTATAGATTGTAAGTACAGCAAGGTACACATTCCAAGAAATTCGCCCCGCCATGCGAACCACCACATTCAGATTATGCGTATGTATAGTATTATATACTATAATATATATATGTGTGTGTGTGTGTGTGTGTGTGTGTGTGCGCGCTGCGCGTGTTTGTGTTGTTTATATTCCTCATCATTTCGGCGTGCCAATCGCCGTTTACGGAATTAATTATTTCGATTAACGAGAATAATCCTTTAAAGGGATAATTCCGGTTTTGACATCCGTATCGGTTTTTTTCCAAACACAATACTTTTCCTATATACCTACCTTTAAAAAATACAGGCGAAGTATAAAATGTTATGAATAATAATATTTGTTTCCTAAGCAATCATATAAACAAGAAAGGACAAATGAAACCCATTCTTTTGACTTTAAGATAACACTCGGTGTTGTCTGACAGATTTAACAATCCTGTCGTAGTTATGAATTATGTCTTTTTTAATTAATTTAATTAATAAAAAAATCTTTGTTTGTGTTTTTTATTTAGATCTATAGAAGGAAAGACCCATTACTAAAAATTAAAAAAAGATATATATTTAATCCTGATTATTATTCATTTCTTATTTCTTTAATACTGATAATAAATAAATTATTTAGAATTGTAAATGTATTAAACGAATTTACTAATATGGAATCGAAAATAAACAAATATTTTTTTATGTGTTTTAAAGCTTTATTGGCTATGACATATATTATACTTACAAACTGTATAATATGTATTTTCAATTTAGTTACGATGTGCATTAAACCTTTTTAATTAACCGCCATTACTACTGTATTTCCTTAATGTCTTTAGGATATTTAACTTCGGGCCTAGGTCCTTATTATCTTTTTTACTGTCGGAACTTTACTTCTCTTTGAATGAAGTTACTAATAAGAAATAATAGTTGAAACAAGTGTGCCGGCTTCCATATTAACTAATTAATATAAGTAAAAACTTATTTTTCAGAATATATTAACTTTAATTGGAGAAGTGGTGTGGCGGTAATGTATGTGTCTAGAGTACATTTAGTTGATTCACTTTAATATTTGTCTATGTCTTTATACCTTTAGTATCGACTACCACGTGTTCTTTAAAGATATCCCGTGGAAAAGGTAGTGGAAAAATTATGGTTTAAAAACAAAATTAGTTAATATTAAATACTATAAATTAATTTAAAATGCCATTTTAAGTTTCAATGTACATTACAACTAAATTTGTTTCTCTTGAAATTATTGGTATTCACTATTAGTTTCAAATATATGTAAAATATAATTATATGTATGGTTAATATTCATGGATATATAGCATGAGATGCTAGATATTGGGCATTTATCTGCGATTTTCATCTTCACTTCATAATAGCCCCCTTGGGGGTCATAATATAGGCGTATAGATTTACCCAACATGATATATGTAGTGTCTATACGATCTTACACCCACTGTATAGCAATAGCAAAATGGACCTCTTGTTTGCTTACTGATAGGTTTGATGACGTTATATTAATAGTTGATGTAATGTAACATGGGGGGAAGTCGTGAGTAACTTACCAGGCAAGTAGGGCCACCGTTGTTGGGCCCTTTTTGCCAAGCTCCCTAAGATAGTGTTCTACTTCCTTTTAATTTCAAGTTGCAGGTCATGTATTCATCTAATCTGACAGAAGAGCCTGTGGAACTTCTATGGTTCCTCTCATTGCTCTTTTCAAAGTAATTCCATACATAATTTTCACCTAGGCTCTATAATATCTAATTTGAAAATCTGGGAACAACACGTGCTCTCACTGTTAAACCAAACCTTCACCACATATTAAACTACAAGCAGAACAGTATAGTATAAGGCGCGGTACAGAATATCCATGGCCTTCTAAGAACGTTGGCATACCACCAACAAACTTTTTTTATAACTTTTTTTTTAATTATCAGTAATTAGCTGATTTGGATAAATTGAAGCCTATTTCCGTAATCTGCACGCTCTTTTGGTTATCTCAAAAGTGTTTTACCAATTCACTAAATGAAATTTATTATTTAATCTAACTTGTACATTAACTATACTCACTGATTAGACGTCAATGTCAACAAAATACTGACATGTCAAAAATATAACACAAATATTGACACGTCTAACAGTAGTTGTAATGTTACCAGTTAGCATTAAAAATAAATCGTTAAAATAAGCTGTAACTACTCTTGAGATTAACCAAAGGAGCGTGCAGTACGGAATAGGCTTCATTCTATCACAAAATCCGGCTAATAACTGATAATTTTGAAAAAAAGTTATTTAAAAAAAGTTTGTTGGCTGATCCATCGTTCTAGAAGGCGTGGATATCGACCCCGCGCGCTTATATACAATGAAATCTACAATGAGCGGTCCTAAAATTTGCCATACCCATTTACATTTAGGAGGTAAGGGATCTTTAACAATACCTGACAACGCACAAGGCTCCGAAGACCACGGAGCTTTAAGTCCCTTCTCTGCAAGGAACGTGGACGCAGATTCTTATATCCCTCTCATAAAAATCCTAGAGGCCCGTGCTGGATTGAACCCATGACTAAAGTCTATCATTCTGTGATATTGGCGCGCCGCGTACCTTAAACCAACTCTACCACGGGTGACTCCAACGTTATAATATAATAATGTGCAAATTGGGCCATATAGGAATGGTCCAAATGAGGCTGAAACAGAGGACCCATTGTTTTAGAATGCTTCAACGACTTCAAAACATATCACTCTATATGGCGCAATGTTCCATCCGGTGGCTTACGGCCCTTTTTGTCGGCCATATGACGTATTACGCATATTCAACAAGATATATGTGCAGGCCAACTTTGACATAGATACTATTAGTAAAATAAATCTCATTTAACCATTGGTGATGATCGTCTAATTAAAGTATTACCAAACATACACAACTTAAATGGTCCCGATTGGAAGCTTAAAACCGGTTCCAACTGGTTTAGGAATGTTTTCTTGTGAGGCTAGGTTTAGCCACGCCGTGTTCCGTGTAAGCTATTTTTCCTGCAGTTAGCACAGTAAGAGAGGGGGAACAACAAATGATATGGGCCCTCTTCTATTACATTGACACGGAGTATGGGGTCTGGTCTAGACGGGCAATGGTGTGCTTATCTAGCGACAGTCCTTACTTTTTCCATATTTCTTTTGCTGTAGTGTTAATGCTGGTAAAGAGACGAGAGTAGTCCATCCAGGATTTCTTCTTGCTCTTCTCATGGTTCTACGCTCGATCGCTCGTCTTCTCTTGAATTCTATAAATGTCGTTTGCATAGGCTGTCGATTAAATTTATTCCAAGCTTTCTTCTTGGCTTTTTCGCCCGTCGGCAGTCTTCGTTCCACCAGGTACGGTGCGGCGCTTCTGGCCTGGACTCTATTCTCCTGCGTGGAACGGTAACACTGGCGGCATGACCTATGGCTTTCTGTTAGTAAATTACGTCTGTTTCCACGTCGCCAGTGAGTACTGGGGGGTTGAAATCGCCCGAAAACCATCCCAGTTTGCGTTTTAAGGTCCCAGGTCTCCCTTGGAACATTGGCTCTAGAGGACTCAGCGGTGATGAACACTGGAAAGTGATCGCTCTGGTGAGGTCTTCACAGACACCCCAATCCAGAGCGACCGCCACCGCAGGTGAGCTGAACGTGAGATCGATGGGAGCCGTCGTTCCTGTGCTCAGCGTTACATGGTTGGACTTCCATCATTTAGAAGACGAGGTCGCTTCTATTAATTACTTCTTCAACTCTTTGCCCCGGAGGGGACAATCTTGCAGAACCCCACCAGGGATTATGCGCATTAAAATCTCCCATTAGAATGACAGGGGACGGCAGCTGTTGTATGAGGTTCTCTAGCTGTAGTTCCGTCCACTGACCATCTGGGAGATACAGGCTGCACAGGTGGCAGCAAACGGTGCTTTGACTGTTACCGCCACTGCCTGTAGTTCCGTTGTTAGTTGGACCTGTGCAGCCGGGATGTTATCTTTAATTAAAAGAGCGACCCCGCCGTGCGCACGTCCACGTTCAGCTATAACAGTGTCTTTTCTAAATTTTGTAACCTATGAGGTTAAAAGCCTGCGCTGGTCCTAGCTTAGTCTCCTGAATCGCCAGAGCGAACGGCGTCCTGTCCAGCAGGAGTCGCCGTAGCTCCACGTAGTGACTTCGGAGACCTTGCATATTCCACTGGACAATAGTATCTTTATTGTCCAGTGGCATTAAAGTGTATTTTTTCTGGGCCTGCCTTTAGGCCAACCCTTCTTTTTTCTAAACCTCTAGAAAACCAGTGTCATCATCATCACTTTTATTGTCTCCTATGGACCCTTGTGAGGTACTGGGTCCACAAGAGATTCTGCCTCTTGCTGAGTCCGCCGAGTCCTCTGTTGGTCAGACGGAGGAGTAGCGGTGGGAGTGTTGGTTCCACATTCCTTTTTAGTGGAACCGGATGAGGGGAGGGGGCAGCATCGACGGGTGTTAAAGTCGTGCTATCCCCTGCTGCATTAGCAGCAATTTTTGAAGGTGGAGGTAGGAGGAGTAGCCGGACGCTTGTTCTCCTATTCCTTCTGTTTCTGTTCCTCTTCCCTTCATCCTCACTGGCTGAAGCCGTAAGTTCATCTTCTTCCATCTTTGTTTTTTCTTTATTTTCCTTTTCTTCTTTCTTCTTTCTTTCTTCTTCTGCTTTCCTTTTTTTGTTCGTCTCTCTTCCGTTGTTCATACAATCGCTTTTGCTCTTCTTCTTTCTTTTTCTTTTTCTACCGTTGTTTCCTTCTTTTCTCACTCAAATTCTTCTTTTGGCTTTTACTTAAGGCTTCAGCTTTGTTCACTGCCACCGCTGCAGCAGAGGTAGTGCCATTGGTCTGAGGTCTACTGTTAATATTCGTGCTGTTATCATTGGAGTTCAGCTCGTTAGCACTACCCTGCTGTTGGTGAGGCGAGGTCTGCTGAACAGGGCTGGGTTTCTTTGGCCAGCAGCAGTTTTCCTTGCGTAACTGATGGCGGGCATAGCATAGCCTGAACTTCTAACTATCCTTGTCGCTTCCGGATGCCTGAGTTTGTGAATAACTTTATACCTCTGTATTTCCTTTTCGATAATAAACTCAGGACAATCCGGAGATTTCGATGAGTGTTCACCGCCACAGTTAACGCATTTAAGCGGAGGCTTGCATTCGTCAGTGTGGGCGGGCTTTCCACAAGTACACATCTGCTCCTTCGGGCACTTGTTGCTAATGTGCCCGAAGTGGAAGCATTTAAAGCACCTAAGTGGCGACGGAATGTATCGCCGCACACTTAGGGCCCTGTAAAAAGCCACTTTCACTTTCTCTGGGGGGTCTTCGTACTTAAAGGTGAGGAAGTACGTTCCCGTCTTCTCCGAGTTTCCTCTAGGAGTTCGACGGGAGACCTGCTCCACCTTTATCACACCTTGTGCAGCTAGCTCTTCTTGCAATTCGTCGATGGAGCAGTTCATGAGGTCTCTGCAGAAGATGACCCCCTTTGAGCTGCTTATCTTTCATTTACACCCACACTAACATCAATTCCAGCGATTTTTTTCATAGCTGCAAGCTTCTCCGCTTGGCTCTTCGAAGCAACCCCGAAAACTAGGTGCCGGAGCCGGCCTTTGAGACGCTCTCAGCCTCACCACCTAAAGTCGCAATAATGGACCGATTGATTGCAATGGGGACACATTGGCAAAACTACCCCCATCGCTTCTCTTCACGGTCCAATACTTCACGTACCTTTCTTCTCCGTCTTCACTCTACTTCTACAGTCTAGATTGGACAAAGTAGCCATAGGTTTCTTAAGGTGAAGGGGGAAATCAGCCGAGGTGTGACCAGAGAGGAGAGAGAGGATTGTCGGCCAGAGGCTGGATAGTTGACTGACCAGCCCCCCTGGAGTACTGACCAGGCCTCTCCTCATACTGTGAGCCTACCCGCGGGTGAGCCAAGGCGGACGGTAGGAGTCACACGGAGCACTAGGACCTCGACAGTCCTAGCCACGACTGACCCACTGGACAGTGACCCGAGGCGAGAATTAACGCTACGCAACAGGCCCCCCTTCTACCAGGCATCCGACGCTTTGGTATGGCAGTGCTAGGCCACAGCAGGAGGGGCGACTAAACCCTCCACGACATACAAACGGCGGTGACCAGCAGCCCGGGATCGCACCTCTTTTAGGAAAAAGTTCAAAGATTCAACCCGTTAGAGGACGCACTGGGCACCTCTTTTGGGAAGAAACATGAACTCTACCTGGTAGAGGACGCACGACGATCGGCACCTCTCTTAGGAAAAGTCTTAAAATAAAATAAATAAATAAATAAAAATAAAATAATAAAATAAAGAAAGTTAATACTAAAACAAAATAGTGAAGAAAATAAAAGGTAGACAGCATGAAATAAACGAGAGAAAATTAAAATAAGGTAAAAGATAAGGAAGGTGAGAAAGTGGGAAGCAAGGGGAACGGTGAAGGAAAGTTAGAGATAAGGAGATAGCAGAAAGAGAAAGAAAAAAATAAGACTCTACCTGGTAGAGGACTCTTGCGAGGTCAACCTTCAGGGACGCCACCCCCTGACACGCCACTCAGTCCGCCAGACGCAAATAGGCACCTGACTTCCCAATAGGCGCTCCCTATAGGTTTACCCATGTCTGCCGGGCATACGGACCTTAAGCACGATCGGCTGTGTCATAGAGCCAAACAGACACGGGATTAGCTAGAGTGGGCCGGGAACGCTTCTCTTCCCGTCAAGCACCGTAGCAACTTGCTCTGACCGGTAAAAGCTAATGTTCTAGTGTTTTTCAAAACCTAAATTAAGCTGATTCTTATTATATCTATGTTTTTTTCTATTTTTTTATAATCTTCCAAATTTAATTTACGCTTTTTTAATTCTCTAGAATATACAAGGAACGAATAGTTAATATTTTTTCTTTTTTAAGAGAGGCTTGCAAGAACTTCTAGGTTTCTTATTGAAAATTGTTCTTAAAATCTTTTTTTGTATGATGAAAAATTTTTTCAGCTTTAATTGCATTTCCCCAAATCCCTATTCCATATAGGGTTAGATTGAAATTGCCATAGTATAAATTTTATTTGTTCCTTATTTAAGAAACTTCTTTAAGTGCTTAATCAAATAATAATATTTATTAAGTTTTTTACTAATCTCTAAGATTGTTTATCCCATCTTAGATGACTATCTACATATATTCCTAGTAACTTAGTACAATCAACTCTATTTACTGCATTACCCATTAAAAAATAAATCATAATTTTCTTTTTTCCCTTTTTTGGTTACAAATTCTATAAATTCTGTTTTATTAAAATTAATTTTAAGTTTATTTAAGATCATCCATTCTTTAATTTTATCTAATATAGAGTTTACTAGTGGTCAATTTCATTTTTATTCTTAGCTGAAACGTTAGAGTGATGTCATCACAATAGAGCTTATTACCTTTGAATTATTTATAAAAATGGGACGAGTCATTAATAAACATAAACAACAGAGGCCTTAATATTGAGCCCTGTGGTACACTCCTACATTTCGGAGCTAGATCGATTTGTGTATTTTCCATTTTCTTCCTTGATTTCTACAAATTGTTCTCTATTACTTAAATAAGATTTTATTAAATTTGATAGGCATTCCCCTAATACTAATCTCCTAGTTTATCTAATAAATTCTTATGATCTACGAGATCGAAGCTTTTGAAAGATCTATGAGAACAGCTATTACTTTTAACTTTTTATCCAAACCTTTGTAAACTTTAGAGCACAGGTTTTCTACTACAGTTAAAGTTTATCTTTTCTTTCTATAGCCATGGCTGGCACGGAGTTAATAGATTTTAATTTTTCAAAAAATATTAATTCTTATGTATATAGCTTTTTCAAAACTTTCGATATCACTGGTAATGCTATGCTACGGTCTATAATTACTTAAATCTAATTTGATTGCCTTTCTTAAATAATGGTTTGATTTTTGCTGGTTTTAAGAGATCAGGAAATGTAGCTTGTTCCAACATTTCATTGACTAAAATACATAATGGTTCATACTAAATTTCACCATGATTTTAAATTTTATTATTTAGATAGTAAGTGTCATAACTTTTTTATTTTTTAATTGGTTTATAATTTCCAAAATTTCTTTTTCATCAAAAGGATTAAGAAAAATTGTTTTATTAGAAGAAGGTATTTTTTTAAAATACTCACTTTGCAACTTTTCATTTATAGGAGCGATCTTAATATCAGGAAGTTCTCTAAAATATTTATTAAAAGCTTCAGCCATATATTTTTTATTTTCTATGTTTTTATTATTTACATTGACTCTTTTTATAGTAGCATTCTTTTGTGAATGGTTAGAATTAGTGTTTTTTATTACATCCCAAAGTGCCTTGTTTGGGTTTTCTAAATTAGAATCTTTTTTTCAATATTCCTTTTGAGTTTGAATAAAAGCAGCTTCTTTCAAGACTTTTTTGTAAATTTTTTTGTTATTGCTTGTAAAATTTAATTATTTAGTTTAGGATATATTTCTTTCGATTGTGTAGAGAGCGTAACTTATTCCTGATATCTTTAAACCTTTTGTTAAAATTTACCTTATTTTTCCTATTAAATATTTTAGTTGTTCTGGAAGGCATGACAGAGTCTATTAATTTTCAATAATTCATATTGAAAATTATTATATTTAATATTTACATCAGGACTCAGAACCTAGAATTTCTAACTAATCTGTTTGCTTTATTAAATTATTAATATGTAATAAATTAGCTGGCGTATCATTTCTTTTGTTACAAATATTTTAGAACCTAAAGCTTTATCTATATAATGTACGTGAGATATTTGAGCAGAGTGGTCTGAGAAACCAGGTATCATTTTCTTTTTGTTACAAATATTTTTAGAACCTAAAGCTTTATCTTATATAATGTACGTGAGATATTTGAGCAGAGTGGTCTGAGAAACCAGTCTCTACTACTGTAGTTTCTATCTGTGAAGCAGGTTAGATTGGTTACAGTAATCAATAGCAGATGATGAATTCTCAGTCACTCTAGTTACTTCCCTATGGTAGACTTTCATTTGAACTCTTTCAAAAACCCCTCTATTTGTCTAACCTATTATTATTTATTTTTTTCTGATCTACATTTAGATCACCTGTCAAGATAACTTTACATTTTTTCTTTTTACTGGAGACCATTTGTAATACTTCTTCTAACTTTGAGAGTGAAATATCAAAATCACCATTTTCTGATCTGTAAACTGACAACAGAATAATACTTTTATTTTTAAAATTTGTTTTAATCTCCACCGCACTACATTCAAAAGAGAAAGTTACACTTTTAATTTCAATGTCTTTTTCTTCGTTTGATTCTTAGCCCAGTCAAGTTATTCTCACCCATATGCCAGTGCCTCCGTGTATTCTATCTGACCTACAAAACCACGATACTAAATGATAGCCTCGAATCAACACAGTTGATACCTCCTCATCGCTCAGCCAGTGTTCTGTGATGCACAGCACATCCAAGTCATTTTCCTCTGCATAGGCTTCTAACTGCTCTATTTTATTTTTAAGCTCTGGACATTTTGATTCAATATTTTCAAACCTTTACAGTTTTTTACCTTATTTATATTTTAATCTTATTGTGAATGCTATCACATAAAATAGTCTTATTATCTTGAGTTGGTTTATTGAACTCGTGTCTTAAAGGTTGTGTAAGTGTATAATTATGTATACTATCATCTCCAATTAGAGACTCTGTCCATGTGCCGTTAAAAAATCATTTTGATCAGACTGAAGTGATTCTGATTTTATTTGCTTATAAAGTGTTCAAGCCAACTCTTGATTATCTCTTTCTTGCCTCTTTTATTAAGATGCAGCCCATGTTTGGTATAGTGCAGATCCCGATCTAGTAAATCATTTATCCGTATGAATTCAACATTATCTTTCATTCTGATTAAACTTTTAGTATCTTTAAAGTATTTTTGAATAATTTCATTGCTGAAATCAATTTCTCTATTCTTTCTAATTTTTGTTTCAAATCTGTAGGGTATTTCAGTGAAGATAATGTTGGTATTTTGGATCTTCCTAATTCTTTCTGCAGCTTGAATGTATGTTATTTGATATATGGTGTCAGTAACATCATTTGACCCACCCATTATAATAACATAGTCCTCTTCACTAAAATCTCTGGTCAGATTCTCTAGATCTTCTAAACATATTTTTAGTAAAGCTGATGGCTTAAAATGTGCAATTACTTGATAATTATCTGAAATTTTCTCAGACAGATACTCTCTCATATTTCTAATGTGACTATCGCCTAAAAGCAATATTTTTCTTTTTTCTATTTGATTTGGTTTTTTATTTTTCTTTTTATTTTTTGGTATTTTTGTATTACCTGTTTGTTTAGATTCAGATGATTTAAGCTTCTTCTTTTCTTTGCTAGTATCTGTTTTTCCATTTTTATTATGTTTTTTTCCTTCTGGATTTTCTCAGTGGATTTTTCTTAAACAGGTTCCTAGAGTTAAGTCTTGTTTTTTACTGATATGTGTTCACGAAAGGTTAAAACCACCGTTTTAATGACTTATATATACATTAGGGTGGCCCTTAGCTATAGGGGTGAAAAAAAAAGTCAGAATTTATGTGCTCCCAACCCCAAATTTTGTTCGAATGTATGGAAAAAAAATTCCAGTAAAATTTTCGGCCGAACGGAGGAGATTAACCCTTGCCACTTTTCATTTGAAGTTTGAGATATGACAAAATGTGCAAAATTTGGTGTTTTTGTGTGTTAGGGTTAGCTTTAATTATAGTGAAGTCTATTTCTAACATAAATTTATCATTGTTCATAAAATAGACATATTTAACTTACTTTTGAGATCTTTAATGATAGCTATGGCTAATATTTATGATTATCATAAAAAATGTAAAATAATTAAAGATAACATGCAATTGATTCTATATCGTATTTTGATTTATGTTCAATTTTCTTTTCCAGTTTACAAAAGAACGAAGAAGACCCGAACATGACAATGGTAATTATTATTAACAATTAAATTTGTACAAAGTTATAGCACATTTTGACTTCTTGTTTAATGTTTTTAGACAAATTTGAAGATTATGAGTCCTTAGTAAGAAAAATTATATTATTTAAGAAGAAGAAAATTATCTTGCGAGAAGAGAAATCCAAAGAAAATTAACCTGCTTTTGTATTGAATTAGGGGAAGTAGTCTGTTTTTTCCTTTAAATAATATTTAGTCGTGGATCAGTTACTGTTAATGTCTCATTTACTTCCCTCTCGCCTGTATTAGAAGAACAAAGCATTATAATTACAAATAATGTGACACTCACTTTTTCATCAAATATCTATAGATACCAAAAATGAAAATAAAGAGCTTTGTATGACTGCCTAAATACAGTGCAGTATTTATTATGTAAGTGCGGGCATAGTTTAATACAATCTATGGTATGAAAATGCACATTTCCTTTGAAAAATCCATGGGAATTGACAGGCATGTAAAAGTGCTACTGTTCCGACCATAAAGCATACACCGAAAACCTGAGCAAGAACTGGATTGATGCGCAAGAAAGCAAGCATTCTTAAGGAAATTCGCTCGGCTTGCGGACCACCGCAGCTAGTGTTCTAGTAAAATAGCTAACTGGATTTTAAAAAAGATAATCATTTTAACCCGGTCAATTAACTACCTTTGGTAGTAAAACACAAGACATTGGGTAAATTTTTGGGTTTTTCCTCCTAGAATTTCAGGTTATCCGCTGCTATAATATCATTTTTTTGAGGTAGTACGTAATTAAACACTTTATTGGACCGTTTTTAGGATGAGAAGCCAATCATTATTGTTATAAGAGGTTATTTAGTACTTTTCATCTCCAAGGACAGTAATGAATGTAAAAAAAACTCCTAGGACGTAAAAGTAATTCATATATATATTGCCGCCATTACTGTAATGTAGCGTGTTCAAAGAAACAATCTGTGTAAAACCTTCATGAGATTTCTTTAGAAACGTTTATTTTGTTTCTGTTTTTGTTCGTAGACTATTTTTTTTTTCGTTTTTAAAAGGTGTTGTAATAGACAAATTTGTGTGTTTATTTGTAAAGCTTTTACATTTTTGAGTAAAAGTGTGAAGCTATGGATGAACTCAATGACGACGATAATATAGAGTTAATTGGACGTTTGTTTTTTTTCAATTAAATAAGGGCAGTTTATTTAATGAGTGCTACCTCAAAAAAATAGTGTATGCCATCCGGCTGAGAATGTCTTCATGTCTTGGCAATTTTTCCCGACTCGCTTTGCTCGTCAGTAAATCTAATTGCCGTGACATAAAGACACACTTCTCAGCCTTATAGCATAAATAACTATTGTCAATTTCCTACGAACCTTGAAATATACCTCATTTTGAAATAAGAAAATGACCTATTGTTCTGCACTAAATTGGTGCTATAATTTTCAGCCAATACTAAGTTTTTTATTATACAAAACAAATTTCTATGGTTTTGAATTGTACAACTACAACTTTTTATAATATATTTCCTTCCTTTTCTTTATTTGTTCTTGTTTGTTTTATGTTAAAGGTGGAGGAACCTGCTAAAGGTGCAAATGACAAAAACTGGTCATTTTTTGACAAGTATGCATTTAGAACTGTTCGCATGGCTATCCAGTGGTATTTTTCTGTCTTGATGAGTCTCGTGGACTCTCTTCTAATTTTTATTAACATTTTTTTAGTAATGAAGAACTTGCTTGAATTAAAAAAGGATAATTCAAAGTATCATGGATCTGTTTGTTTAAAAGTCTTTTGATATGAAAATATTTCACTATTCTAAACTGGATTCCATGATCAAGTCATTTTACTTCTGCAAACTGGATTTCAATATCCAAACATACTTTACTTTACTATTAAGATTTGCATCCATACATTTTCATATGTTTCACCAGATAAGGTGATTATGTTTCATTCCTCAAAGGGAACAAAAATTTTTTTATTAAAATTATACAAAAATTCAAAAAAAGTTCTACAAAAATTAAAATTATTAAAAATATTAAACAAAAATTTAATATGTTTAAAAAATATTTGACCTCACATCATGAAATTGTTAATAGCAATTAAACTGTTCAAGCTAGAAAGTGAAATTAGTCTCGTAAAAATCTGATTAATTTCCTGAAGGGCGAATTATTAACTATGTCAAATATTTTGGAACTACTGCCCAAAAATTTGCATGAAAATTGATTTTTTGCAAAAATTGAATTTTATGGAATTTTTATGGTAGGGCTTTAGAGGAATAAGAGATGAGCAAAAGTTTAGCAGAACGGAAAAAACTTCTCTTATTAATTTCCTTTTAAGAAACCCAAACTTCATCATACATTTCATAGTCAAAAAATTTTAAGCTATTGTTGATAGAAGTTGGAAAAACTGATGATTTTTGGCATTTTACCATATCTCTACAATGTTAATTAAATGGTACACAAAATATTTAAAAATCTTTAAAACGGGGGAAAGAGTAGTTTTTGAGAAAAATGTATAAGAATAAAATATGTTTATTTTACCCCCTGGAGTCTAAATAGCTTATTATTAGTTCACTTTCGAAAACGAAAAAAAAATTTAAAATAACATATTTTCACTTTTGACAAAAATTATCAGTTTTTGCAACTTCTAGCAGCAATAGCTTATATTTTTGACTATTGAATGTATAAAAATATTTGGATTTTCTTTAAGGGCAATCATAAGAGGTGTTTTCCGTTCTTGGCTAAACTTTTGGCTCATCTATTTCTTCCTCTAATGCCCTACCATAAAAATTCCATAAAATTCAATTTTTTTACAAAAAAAAGTTTGGGGGTAGTTCCAAAATATTTGACATAGTTAATAGTCGCCCTTAGGGCATTTCACTCAGATTTCCAACGGAGATAATTTCACCTTCTAACTTGGACAGTTTTAAACGCTATTAAAACAATTGATGATTTGAGGTCAAATATTTTTTAAATATTAAAATTTGACCTTGTTGGAAATACCTTTTTGTAGATAAGGGTTATATTAATAGACATTTTTTTGTTCCCTTTAAGGAGTTTACTATCACTTCTTTTTTCGGTGACACTTATAACAAAAAAACACCCTGTATATATTTCTTTATTGAAACATTTTGCAATTGAAAAATAAATATATAGGATTGAGTTTTAGAATGTCTTAATTATTTCCAAAATATTGGGTAGGCCAAAATTCTTTACTTAGGATTCTAAGAGTTAAAAAATAGCTTGAGATTAAGGGAAAACACTACTAGTGTCACAGAAAGTTTTATGGGTATAAATAGACTAGAAAAGGAAACTAAAAAAAATAAATAATTAAATGAAAAGTCTCTCCACAAAATAAAAACTTTGAGTCTGAATCTAATATCTGAAGCTAAATCATAGACTCTCTCGTCTTCCTTTTATTTCTTCAACGGTTTTGCACTGATGATGGCCTCTAGCTAGGTTGAAAGCGCTTTGCCATTAAAGTTTTTATTTTTTATTTTGTGGAGTGACTTTTCATTTAATTATTTATGATGAACTCCATTCACGCTTATTCTCAAGATGTAAAAAAAATAGTTGTAGAAGTAATGAAATAATAACATCTAGAAATGCAAGAATATTAGCTTATAGAGATTATTTTACTCTAACTTAACCCTTAAACTTCTTGCTTATAACTTAGCAAGAAAAGACGCATTTCATATAAACAATTAGCATGTTTGCATTTCTAATATAGAAAGTTGACTTTTCAGTGATTTACTTTTTGTTTTTCTAACCTTTGATTCTTTTCTTCTCTGTTTAAACTCTAATTTTTGTTTGATTGTAAAAAATCTTTTCTTTGATAATAAGACTTTATCAAAGGTTCCTTTGATAAAGCATGACTAAGCATTTTTACCACGGCTTATACAGGGAGCATTTTAATGATTTTTCTGTTACTTTTTAACATAATTTCTCATTATAATGAACCTCCTTACTTAGTACAAACATTACTAAAACCATAAATATTTGTGCTAAGTCCAAACAATAATTATTTAAAAACAGTACTAGTTATTTATGCAACAAGGATGAAAGTAAGTTTACAGCTCAAGTTAAAGTTTCGTCCTAGGCAGCGCCAAAGGAGGAAACTTCATTAGCTCGAGGCCGGTTAGGCCGAGGGAGATAAACTAGTTAGCTTCCGAGGCTTGCCGAGGGAGTTAACTAACATTTTGCTCCAGGGCTTGACGAGGGAGATAATACGAGGGAAAACTTTCATCCCTTGCATATTAAAATTTTATCTACGACTAGAGAACTAATACTAACAACTATTAATACATTCTTCAGCTCCTTAATTGTTATTGTGTTAGTTTAGTTTATTCTTACCATGTCAATTACTCTGATGAAGAGAGAATAAAGCCACTATCTTCACATTATTTTATTGTAAGCTGTCAATAGAATAATGTGTAATACTATATTTGTAATTTAAACATTAGCGTGTGTATATTGTATATTCTACCCGTAGTACCAACACACGAAAAAATCTCTAAAAATTTTCCTTAGGAATTCCTACATTTTACTAAAAATTTCTGTCAAGTTGGCAACACTTTCACTTTTCTCCCTAGGGAGTAAAGTACATTTACAGTGTGAGATAACAAGACTGTTTGTAGAACTTACAATACAAGGAGTAGATAAATGGAATTTCTGCAATATTTTAAAAATTAATCTGATATGGAGACCAAAACCACAAATTATAATCTCTTCATTCCATTAAATTACATCACATAGTGATAAGTTGCATCACAGATAAATGATAAGCTTGTCTTGTATCAAATTGTCTGTTGTTGTATCCTAAAATTCATTTTGCTATTTTAAAAGAAGTCCTAACACCAATTAGGATTTTTATTTTATGTTTGGTAATTAATTCATCTTAATATTTTGGCAGGTTTAAATCGACTGTTGCTAATGGATCCAAAGAACCTAATGTAAGTTTTCTATTTATTTGATCTCCTATAAATAAAATGGTAGATCTAAAATTACTAATTAAAAGATCATTATTAAAAAACTAATTAAAAAACAATAAATTAATTTTAAATAAAACAAAAAGGAAAATTATGATAATAAATCCTATTATTCCAAGTAAAGTTCATACAAAAGAAATAGAAGACATTGAAGTTACAGCATTAAAATACTAGGCATTATTCTACAAACTAGACTGGAGAAAACAAGTAAATAACTAAAATCTAGATTCTTTAATTCGTTACCTTTGTTTAATCTATAATAATTATTAATTTAAAATAAATCTATAATATATTTATATTAGTAGAAGAGAAGACTCATTTCTCTCTATCATGACAGATTAAATTTGATATTTTCTTGTGCCATAGTTCAGTTTGGCTTATTGGCTTCTCATAACTGGCAAGATCCCATTAAGTATCATTTATCATACAAAATATTATATTTCAGCCCATCATTATATTAATACTTTATATCAAGTAATAGGTGAAAATAATGAAGATGTCCTATAAAAAATCTTTTTAATTTAAATATTAACAAATGTTTCACCAACCATTACCAAATTATACTGTATCAGATAAAAAAAAATTCTAAATTAATTATCTTATGTTTTGGTGGTATTAGATTTTATTATTAACTTTTTAGACTGTTAAGTGTTAATTATTACTTGTTTTTTTAGGTATGGTATAACTTTAATATTTTAGTTTTGCTTGGCAATTTTTTAATATAACTTTGAAAATGCTTGGCTGCTCCATTTTGAGAAGTAAATTAAACATAGTAAATTTAAATAGGATTGAGGTCTTCATTATTTTCTTCTATAATTTTATTTTAAACTATTCTGTAATTGAATCTTTAGTTGCATCTAATATTAAACATCATTCTTTTTAGGTTCCAGAAGCTTCACAAAAAAGTTTTCAGAAGCAGACAACTGCAAGAGCTAAGTAATTAAAAATATTCTTATTTTTCTGGTCAATAATGATTTTTAGATGGGTGATCCTTATTTTTTTAGTAAATTAAAAGTTGAGTTCTTTTGGGCATTATTTAACTTTAAGCTCACAAGTTATTCTATATTTGCTACAGCACCATATGAATACAGTATGCAATTTTTCTTTTCCAACCCTTGTTATCTCAGTATGAAAATTATGCTTATAAAGAAGACGTATATTTACACTATAAAACAAAAATAACGAGTACCATAAATAGTTTGTTTACATTTACATTTAGTTTATTTATTTCAGTGATTAAACACGATCGCTGCCCCCATAGGACAATTTGAGCTAACTCCCTGGTGGACAAAATGTGAACTGCATGTCATGTCTGACAGAAATCGCTTTTGCTATCCTACTTGGTTTATATATTACTTTAGTGGGGGGGAGGGGGGGGGGCCTCTGTAGTTGAAGTGCTTGCTTTGTAAAAGGTGAAAACTTATAGGTAGTAGCTGGTACTAGTAAACTTGTAGGGACTGGTACTACTAGGTTCAAGTCTAAGAGGAATAGGCATATTCCTAGAATGCTGCGATGTGAAGTTATATAGGATTAAACAAATACCAGTCTTCTCAATTAAAATGTTAATTTGAAGCCAACTTCCTCATTGTGTATGGCTTTGTTTGGTTTAGTTTGATTTAAAAATATTTATGTTTTTATTGCTTTTCTTATACTAATGATGATCAGAGGTGGTTGAAAGTCAGCTCTCAAATAAAAATTATAATTGTGAAAAGACTGGTTATTTATATAAGCTGGTCATAGGGTTCCGGTACCGAAATTGTAATGTTCCTTGCTACAATTAAATATTTAAATTAGTTCAATTATATACACTATGCTGTGACCCCAGTATTGATGACTAATAGTCATCTTGGTGTAAGGATATTTCAGCAGCTGTAAGTGTGAGCTTAGGCTCACCCATACTCCTGTGCTTTACTTCCATAGGAAGTAAATTAATTCAACAAGTAGTTCTCATCACTCCTATAATGGTAATTGCAAATTCTATGGGCTTATTCCCTACACTCGGCAGAGTAATACCCTAAAAATAAATAAATTTACTGTATAAATAATATAAATTTATTTATTATTTACTCATTTTATGTTTTATTATTATTAATTTATTTCAACAGCAACATTTTTGTAAATAACATTTCTTGCTGTATACTTATAATATGTTTGTATTTTACTTTACTATCATGGTAAAAACATTTATTGGCAACTTTTGTAAATGTTGGTTTTTACTATTTAACAGTAATGCATTATTAAATTATAATTTAATCAGTTCTAACACTAGCTCACTGGCAAAAAAAGAAATCTGCACCCCTGGTCAATAGTTTTACAGATACTCTAGAACTCCGTACTAATATTATTATCAACTTGTGTTCTTCTTACTGTTTTATCCAGTATGAAGTTCTTTTACAAAATATTAATGTTAAAATCATGGAGGATTTCTCAAAATATCCTGCAAACATAAGGAATAGTTTATTTTGGGACTCAGTCTATAAGCATTGGCCAAATGCTCAGTATATTTTTACAGACGGGTCCAAAATAAATGACAGTGCGGGCTGTGCTGTGTATGATTTTTCTCAAAAAAGTCACTGTATTAAGTTAAATCCGTATCACTCAAGTTACTCTGCAGTGAGCAAATAGCTATAATAGAAGCCTTAAAACATATACTATATTCTAAATGTCACACACATAACACACTATTCGTTATATTTACTGATAACAAAAGTACACTAGAGGCTTTGATTAATAAAAATATTTCCACATTAAGTGACCACTATATATGCAATATTTTAAAACTCAGCAATAATATATTTAAAGAAAATAAAAAAATAACATTCGCTTGGTTGAAAGGTCATGCAGGCATTAAGCCAAATGAAACCATGGACAAACTAGCAAAGGAGAGTTGTTTTGATGTGGAATCAGCCATGCTATACGGCACTGCTTACTAAGTACCTGTGCAGGATCTTTATGCACCTTTAAAAGTGTTTGCTAGACAAAGATGGGAATTATGGAATAATAGCACATCCAGTGGAACATTTTATAAAAGTATCCAGACCCGAGTTGGACAAGATCCTTGGTTTTATAAGCATAATTTAGGAAGAAGCATGACTGTTTCAATAAATCGGATAAGAGCTAACCAGGGGATATGCAACAATTACCTGTATAAAATTAAAAAAACCGACAGTCCTCTGTGCGCTTTATGTGATGAGATCGACAGCTTAGAACATGTAATAATGAATTGTTCAAAGTATGAGGATAATAGAAACATAATGTTCCAAAGTTTACATAAAACCAACCTACTTCAACCTTTCAATTACGCTACAATTATTTCAAGCCGGAATATTGTGGCATATCACATTATATTTCAGTTCATACTTAAATGTAATATAAAAATATAACATTGATAATCTAATAAAATAAACATATTAAATTCTTATTTTTTTTTAATTTAATTCTTAGTAATTCTATTTAATTAAACTATTTATCAATTAATTAATAAAAATTATAAATAAATAACAACATAATTATAAAAAATAAATTTAAATAAATATAATTTCAGAAAATTTTATTTTAAATTATTTAATATTTAAATAAAATTTAAAAAAAATAAAAATAAATAAAAAATAACCATATAAATTTTTGTAAATAGGTTATACAGGTAAAACGATTAAAGAAAAACTTTTAATAATAATCATGGCTGTATAGTCTACCGACTAATGCCAAAAAAAAAAAAATATATATATATATATATATAATTTCATTTTTATTTTAAAGTCTTAACATGTATTAAAGTGATGTAGAAATTCATACAGTAGGGATAGGGGGTGCTGGACACAGTGGTCCAACTCCTAACATCGCACAGGCTCGGAACCATACATAATGATTAGCATGTTTAATAGAACCATGTGTAACGGTTAGCATAAACGTGCTAACCTTTAAATCACTGGAACCCCCTAGGAAAATACAAATTTTGGTCTTTTTATAGAATTAAAAAGTTTCAAAAAAGTATCTGACCTAGCTTGGCACTTGAATATGCACTAGACTCTAAAAGGTCAGCCTTTTGAAAAAAAAATATATATCTAACTCTTTGAGGTATTGGATTGCTAAATCTATTATTGCCATAGTAAGGACAATCAGAATAACTTAAAGTAAGAGATCTCTTGTACTTTTTTTTACAGGAAGCATAGTTTAGCCCCGTTAAAAAAGAAGGGTGGAAAGGACATGCCTCCCCCTCCTGACTCTCTTAACAACATTAACAAAGTTGGTATTATTTATTAATCTATTTTATCCTTATTTAAGTTTTAATCTAAAGATAGAGAAACCCAATGTTAGAACATGAAGATAGAGAATGTTTTAATATAAAGATAGAGAACCTCCTGCCTAAGATCCATTGACTCTACCACTGGACTATTTATTTATTTAGTTTTAGGAATTAAGAAAAAAAAATTATCCTCAGATGTAAAAACAAACAATATCTTGAGATAAAAATAGCAATACTAATCACCAAGTTATAAAATCCCTAAATCTATTCTATAACTATGTTAACTATAATCTATTCTACAACTTATGTTGGTAGATAAAAAAGTTATTAACTCTTTAAAATATTGACTACTCTGCTAGTTTATCAATATTTTATTATATTTGCCCTTTTTATTTATTAGTATTTTCTTCTATTTTTTTAAGAAAATTATTTATACAGTGGACACCAGTTATTAGAATCACGGATAATGTTATTAGCCGCTTCTATTCCAAGAGCCATGCCAAAAAAATGTGACTCATTTTGTACTACTTCAAACCAAATTTTTTTGGGAAATCCACCTTAAATTATGAAGGAAAAGCATAGTCTGCCTAGTCAGAGTGGAGCCCTTCATATGAATGCACTCGCTCTAAATATTAGAAAATCGCACAAATTCCCGTTTTCTTGCAATCAGTGGTTCCCTGTAGGTCGTGTGCAAAACATAAAAAGAATATTTTTAAAGCTGATAAAATTTACTAAAAATACTGATAAAATATGAAATTTGTTAAATGGACAAAAAAACTATATTTTTCCGGTTTTTATTTAGAATAAAGACCGAAATTCGTATCTTCCCTGCGAAATTTATATTAATTATAAAATTAATAATCCATAAATGCCATGCTGGATCCCCGGTATTGGTAGTAAGATGACTAATTATAGTCAGTCAGCAATGCCGTGGTGTATCTGACCGCTAGTTTCGGTGCACTATTAGTGTAAGTGTCTTACTATCATAGAGAGCAGGTCGATTGAACAAGTGGTTCTCACCTCTCCTAAACTCCTAAAATTGACTCTGATTCTCAAATTCCTAGACTCTGCTAGAACAAGTATGTGTTAAGAGCAGAGTATAAACCGTTTAATTTAATTAAATTATGTATTTTTAACTATATTATATTTGTATATATTCTTTATTTGAACAGGAGATGGAGATGGCAGTTGAGATGCTGTATGGAAGTACGGCAGGAAGTAAAAAATTGTAAGATTATCGGTATTTCATTTTATACTTTAATACCAACTCAACTATACTTATTCCAATTAATAAAAGCTTTTAACTTATGTATTTGTGGAATTGTTTAGTATTTATTTATTACTTACTTATGTAACCATTGAGATTATGAATTAATTTGGAAATTATATTTAATTTACTGATTTAAATTAAATCCTTTTTTATTAGAAAGCAATAATCATTAAGTTTATAAACTAATTTTAATGCTTAAAATATCTTTATTTTTGTGGAGCTATTAATTATAATATTTTTAGCTAAAATACATTTTGTTTTTAGCAAAATTTTGTGTGAACTTAGATTTTAGTGTTAAAGCAATAAGTTTTTTTAGAGCTGAGGGTCATAAAGTTACTCTGTATGCCCCCTCTTCATCCCAAAATATATATACGGCTTCAAAATTCTTTTTGCTTTAGAGATTTATTATTGTTTTCTAGCTTTGCTAGTCAATAAATAGATTTCTGCAACAATATTATCACGAGTTCCAAAGTAATATACACTATAGTATAACATATGGTTATAATTGGTTGACAACGTGGGAGAAAAATGCGAAGAGGCCAATGAGGTTATTCCTGGATGATAAACCACACACACAATTTCATATGGTTCCTCAACACTATTTTGCCACGCTACTGATCATAACTATGTGCAATACTATAATTGTTGTAAGCTTATTTATTTTTTATGTTTATTTATTTTTTCCAATTTCCTTTATCATGTTTATTTACATTATAGGAATAAAGACAGAGATGAGCCGCCAATTATGAATGAAATGATTCCATACACTCCTGATCAAAGGTAAGCCTTCTACCTACTTCTTAATGTGGTTATTCCTTTTTCTTTAAAAAAGTAAAACTAAAATTAATTTCTTATTAAATAATTTCTAAAGAAAGGAGAGTTAAGTAGGAGAGGGGAGTCTTTCCCATTATTAACAAAAAAATTATAATAAAAACATATTCTTTAAATAATCCTTGGTTTGTTGTATAATAATAATATTAACATTGCTTTTAACATTAACCAAACATAACAAAGTTATGTTTGGTAAAGACGCATCAATAAAGACACAAGTCTTGCAGTACCTAAGTTACTGTTATTATTGCTGTTCCTTTTTGCATTCTGTAGTGTTTAACATGACTTAGCCTATGAAACTGGCTCTAAAGTATTTTATACTTATCTCAATGGCCCTGATTGGCTGTAACTTGCACGTCTTATGACTTAGGTGGCTCTAAATATTTTTATACTTATCTCAATGGATGAGGCTGTAATTTGCACGTCTTATTCTTTAACATGACTTAACTGGCTCTAAAGTATTTATACTTAGTCATGATGGCTGTAACTGACTTAGCCTACTGGCTCTAAAGTATTTTATACTTATCTCAATGGCCCTGATGATGGCTGTAATTTGCATTCTTATTCTTTAACATGACTTGCCTATAAACTGGCTCTAAGTATTTATACTTATCTCAATGGCCCTGATGATGGCTGTAATTTGCACGTCTTATTCTTTAACGACTTAGCCATGAAACTAATATTTTTAACTTATCTCAATGGCCCTGATGATGGCTGTAACTTGCACGTTTAGTGTTTAACATGATTGCATAAAAATGGCTCTAAAGTATTTTATACTTATCTTGGCCCTTGGCTGTAATTTGCACGTCTTATTCTTTAACATGACTTAGCCTATGAAACTGGCTCTAAAGTATTTTATACTTATCTCAATGGCCCTGATGATGGCTGTAACTTGAACGTTTTAGTGTTTAACCTATGAAACTATTCTTATCAATGATGATGGCTGTAATTTGCACGTCTTATTCAACATGACTTGGCCTATAAACTGGCTCTAAAGTATTTTTATACTTATCTCAATGGCCCTCATGATGGCTGTAACTTGCACGTCTTATTCTTTAACATGACTTAGCCTATGAAACTGGCTCTAAAGTATTTTATACTTATCTCAATGGCCCTGATGATGGCTGTAATTTGCACGTCTTATTCTTTAACATGACTTGGCTATGAAACTGGCTCTAAAGTATTTATACTTATCTCAATGGCCCTGAATGATGGCTGTAATTTGCTCTTTAACATGACTTGGCCTATGAAACTGGGTCTAAAGTATTTTATACTTATCTCAATGGCCCATGATGGCTGTAATTTGCACGTCTTTTCTTTAACATGACTTAGCCTATGAAACTGGCTCTAAAGTATTTTATACTTATCTCAATGGCCCTCATGATGGTTGTAACTTGCACGTCTTATTCTTTAACATGACTTAGCCTATGAAACTGGCTCTAAAGTATTTTATACTTATCTCAATGGCCCTGATGATGGCTGTAATTTGCACGTCTTATTCTTAACATGACTTGCCTATGAAACTGGCTCTAAAAGTATTTTATACTTATCTCAATGGCCCTATGATGGCTGTAATTTGCACGTCTTATTCTTTAACATGACTTGCCTATGAAACTGGCTCTAAAGTATTTTATACTTATCTCAATGGCCCTCATGATGGCTGTAATTTGCACGTCTTATTCTTTAACATGACTTAGCCTATGAAACTGGCTCTAAAGTATTTTATACTTATCTCAATGGCCCTATGATGGCTGTAATTTGCACGTCTTATTCTTTAACATGACTTAGCCTATGAAACTGGCTCTAAAGTATTTTATACTTATCTCAATGGCCCTCATGATGGCTGGTAATTTGCACGTCTTATTCTTTAACATGACTTAGCCTATGAAACTGGCTCTAAAGTATTTTATACTTATCTCAATGGCCCTCATGATGGCTGTAACTTGCACGTTTTAGTGTTTAACATGACTTGGCCTATGAACTGGCTCTAAAGTATTTTATACTTATCTCAATGGCCCTCATGATGGCTGTAATTTGCACGTCTTATTCTTTAACATGACTTGCCTATGAAACTGGCTCTAAAGTATTTTATACTTATCTCAATGGCCCTGATGATGGCTGTAATTTGCACGTCTTATTCTTTAACATGACCTTAGCCTATGAAACTGGCTCTAAAGTATTTTATACTTATCTCAATGGCCCACATGATGGCTGTAATTTGCACGTCTTATTCTTTAACATGACTTAGCTATGAAACTGGCTCTAAAGTATTTTTAACTTATCTCAATGGCCCTCATGATGGCTGTAATTTGCACGTCTTATTCTTTAACATGACTTAGCCTATGAAACTGGCTCTAAGTATTTTATACTTATCTCAATGGCCTCATGATGGCTGTAATTTGCACGTCTTATTCTTTAAACATGACTTGGCCTATGAAACTGGCTCTAAAGTATTTTATACTTATCTCAATGGCCCTCATGATGGCTGTAATTTGCACGTCTTATTCTTTAACATGACCTTAGGCCTATGAAACTGGCTCTAAAGTATTTTATACTTATCTCAATGGCCCATGATGGCTGTAATTTGCACGTATTCTTTAACATGACTTAGCCTATGAAACTGGCTCTAAAGTATTTTATACTTATCTCAATGGCCCTCATGATGGCTGTAATTTGCACGTCTTATTCTTTAACATGACTTGCCTATGAAACTGGCTCTAAAGTATTTTATACTTATCTCAATGGCCTCATGATGGCTGTAATTTGCACGTCTTATTCTTTAACATGACTTAGCCTATGAAACTGGCTCTAAGTATTTTTATACTTATCTCAATGGCCCTCATGATGGCTGTAATTTGCACGTCTTATTCTTTAACATGACTTAGCCTATGAAACTGGCTCTAAAGTATTTTATACTTATCTCAATGGCCCTCATGATGGCTGTAATTTGCACGTCTTATTCTTTAACATGACTTAGCCTATGAAACTGGCTCTAAAGTATTTTATACTTATCTCAATGGCCCTCATGATGGCTGTAATTTGCACGTCTTATTCTTTAACATGACTAGCCTATGAACTGGCTCTAAAGTATTTTATACTTATCTCAATGGCCCTCATGATGGCTGTAATTTGCACGTCTTATTCTTTAACATGACTTAGCCTATGAAACTGGCTCTAAAGTATTTTATACTTATCTCAATGGCCCTCATGATGGCTGTAATTTGCACGTCTTATTCTTTAACATGACTTAGCTATGAACTGGCTCTAAAGTAATTTTATACTTATCTCAATGGCCCTCATGATGGCTGTAATTTGCACGTCTTATTCTTTAACATGACTTAGCCTATGAAACTGGCTCTAAAGTATTTATACTTATCAATGGCCCTGATGATGGCTGTAATTTGCACGTCTTATTCTTAACATGACTTAGCCTATGAAACTGGCTCTAAAGTATTTTATACTTATCTCAATGGCCCTCATGATGGCTGTAATTTTGCACGTCTTATTCTTTAACATGACTTAGCCTATGAAACTGGCTCTAAAGTATTTTATACTTATCTCAATGGCCCTCATGATGGCTGTAATTTTGCACGTCTTATTCTTTAACATGAATTGGCCTATGAAACTGGCTCTAAAGTATTTTATACTTATCTCAATGGCCCTATGATGGCTGTAATTTGCACGTCTTATTCTTTAACATGACTTAGCCTATGAAACTGGCTCTAAAATTTTATACTTATCTCAATGGCCCTGATGATGGCTGTAAATTTGCACGTTTATTCTTTAACATGACTTAGCCTATGAAACTGGCTCTAAAGTATTTTATACTTATCTCAATGGCCCACATGATGGCTGTAATTTGCACGTCTTATTCTTTTAACATGACTTAGCCTATGAAACTGGCTCTAAAGTATTTTATACTTATCTCAATGGCCCTCATGATGGCTGTAATTTGCACGTCTTATTCTTTAACATGACTTAGCCTATGAAACTGGCTCTAAAGTATTTATACTTATTCAATGGCCCTCATGATGGCTGTAATTTGCACTCTTATTCTTTAACATGACTTAGCCTATGAAACTGGCTCTAAAGTATTTTATACTTATCTCAATGGCACTGATCATGGCTATAAAATGTTTCAGATTTCCTGAAGAGGTGTGTGATGATGATAGGAGGCCTGTAAGTATGATTTCTTATTTATTTTAAATTACTTGAAGTTTAATTATATTTCAATTGAATTAAATAACATTTTAATTTATGAAAGGAAATTTATTGCAGCCAGCAATATAGTGAGTTTTTATAGTAGTATGGAAATAAAAATCATTTATGTGTCAACTATGGTTTTTTATTGTGGTATAAAAATAAAAATCATTTATGCATCATGTATATTTTGTTTATTTAAGTTTATTTTACATTTTTTTTTCAGGAATTACTGATAGAACATCTGAATGTCATGCCAAAAATAGATGATCCAAACTTTCTGGATGAATTTAAACTAATTTATCAGCAGTAAGTATTCTTGGTAATTTAAACTGACTATTATTGGTAAATATTCTTGGGAACTTAAACTGGCTATTATTGGTAAATATTCTTGGTAATTTAAACTGACTATTATTGGTAAATATTCTTGGGAACTTAAACTGGCTATTATTGGTAAATATTCTTGGTAATTTAAACTAATTTATTATTGGTAAATATTCTTGTGAATTTAAACTGATTTTTCAGCTGTAAAAATTTGTTGTTTGTTGATCTATTTTGGCTTAGCTTTAACAATGATCTGTATACCTGTTGACTGTTGCGATGCCTTAATTTATTTTTTATTTTTAGATGAAATTATATTCTTTTAAAATTAAAAAGGTTGTATTTACCGCAAGTTGAAGAAGCAATCGAAGAATCAGCTACCGTCGATACTTGCTGTTGGATATAAATATCCCTGGACCGGTTTCGGCATAACGCCATCATCAGCAGGCGGGACTTGAAAGACTAGAAATATACAAACACAGAATTACTGACAAGACAATTATTAACAAACAACTTACTTTTAATTCGGACATTACTTTTTCGGTACTCAAACCAGCACTTGAGAAAAAACGAAAACGGGAAAACCATGACACCGGTACACATCATAATAAAAGACACAAAGCATCATAACGCCAGATGGCTCACACGCACACCTGACTACTCAGGGTCACGGCCTTGACACAGTACACATTCCCTTTATAAACCCTTTCCTACTTCCTCCCTTATCTTCAGAGGGCTCGTCGTGCTTATTGAGACTAGAAGTTAATCACTGATTTAACTTTATTAGTTGAGAGCTCGAGTGTTGCCCCGCCTGCTGATGATGGCGTTATGCCGAAACCGGTCCAGGGATATTTATATCCAACAGCAAGTATCGACGGTAGCTGATTCTTCGATTATATTCTTTTGTTTATATTATTGTTTGGTTTATTTAGTTGTTAACTTGTACCCCCTTGCTTAATATTTTTTGTTTATATTACATACTATTTATTTTATATTATATTCTTTCATTTTAGGACTGGTGTAATAACACAAAAATACCAGGGCAAAAGTATTAAACCTCTGAAGAAATTGGCTATTTTTAATTATTTAGAAGAAAATGAGGTAATGTGTAACATTTTTTAGTATATTATCTAATAAGAAATAATTTTTACATTTTCTAAAAACAAAATTTTATTTTCATTTTTAATTATTTTTAAATAATTTGTAGTTATTTCTTTAAATAATTGACCCGTATTTTTCCCTAAAAATTCTGAGGAAGAAATATTGTTGTTTGAAGTTTTAAATCCGTTGAAAAGTAATATATATGTTATTTGCATTCACACTGTAGGGTATTCAAAATACCCTACTGTTTTTAAAAATGGCAGCAAATATAGCAAAATTATACAATACAACTTAAAAGCAATAAATCGAGTAATGTAGTATTGAAATACTCGTGATTAGTTGGGAAAAATATTTAGGGTGTCTTTGCGAGAGTAAACCGGTTGAACTGAATTGGTCAGTGTCATGGCGACAATTTTACACCTACCACCAAAGTGACCAAAGTTAAGTTTCCAACTATTTTTTATCTCTTCTTAAGATCGGGGATTAGATAACCTTACGAATTCCATTATAACCTTTTAAAAATTTTTTTTATTTGTCCTTAGAAATCTAGGATGAAAGCTGAACAGGATGCCTCTGATAGAAATAAAAAAGTCAATAAATTGTAAGTCCTTTGATAATTTAGTGTTGATTTTCTTAACTAAACAAAATTGAAAGGGACATTTAAACCCATTTGTGCCCACTAATTTTTTGTTAAAGAGCCTTTTTCAAATTTTACGAGTGAGTTCTCTTTGGTCTACAGTAAAAAAGAAAAATAATTAAAAAAAATGTATGTCAACAAGGTTTCAAGATGACAGCCTTTACGAAAACATATCACATACCATATCAAGATATGCAAACCTCATTTTTTACCGTTGTCTTCATTCATACCGTTGATATATAGGAAAAGTATTGTGTTTGCAAAAATCCAAAACTGGGATGACACCAGAATTATGTCATTTGAAGACCTGAGCAGTTTTCTCAAAGTTGTTTGTCTGTATGTGTGTCTGTTATCACCATATCTCCCAGTGTATTTATGCTAGAGAGTTAACACTTTCTACAAAAATCATTCTATATATAACAAAAATATTTTAAGTTTCATTTTAATATGACAATATATCCATGGTTTTTGTTAAATCATAAAAGTTACACAGCATCAAGCATGGTCAGAGCCAGAATGGGTGACCACTGGGAATGAAACAGATATATCTACTATCTGAGGACTAACGAAGCGAGCCCGAAGAGGTGTTGCACTATAAATTTAATGACTTGTACATCCCAAGGACAAACCAAGTAAGTCTGAAGTAGGGAAGATGAGTGTAGCCAATCAGATGTAATGAGGAATAGTTCTGAGGTACCCTGTACCCTATTTTTATTTAGATTTTATTATTTATTAAAAAAATAAGTTTTTAATTACAAATGTATAACTTTGAGCTATTACAATGGCAAATACAAGGTTCAGTTTATGAGGCTGGGTTACAACATGATTTTGTACCTTTGGTATAGAGAATATTGTTCTGCAAGTTACAATAAAAAAGTAATAAGATCTCTAGAACTGTGTTGCTACTTTTTCCAGTAAGTTAAGATGGGTTGGGGAACGCAGCAATAATAACATACCATTCATTGCTATTAATAATTTACATTTACAAAAACTTTTCTTAATGATGCTATCAATGCAAATTAGCCAAGTGGCTGTGGTTACTCCTAAGCTGCAATAACATCTACCTTTTTATCAGCACAGTCAGTAAGTTGCTGAGGTGGCGTGATGTTGGGGAAGGTTTTTTTTTTTTGTGAAAAATTTATGATGTCATAAACATTTGTTTGAATCTTGAAAAGAAGGTATTGTAAGGCAGACGGCATGCTATATCATTTAAGAAACATTGATGTCATAGAATTGTTTTCCCCGAAAAGCACAACTAGACCATAGAGGAATATATAGTACTACAGAGAGACAAACTAGATAGGGGATTCCTAGTCGGTCCACTCTTCAGACAGTTTATGGACAAGGAATTAAATCA
>JACMZG010001908.1:58747090-58757354 GCA_018340805.1 Microvelia longipes
GTGGGAGCTATGTCTGGTGAGTATGGAGGATGATTAAGAAGTTCCAACTCCAACTCCTGTATTTTTGCCACACTAATTTTTGCCGTGTGTGGTTTAGCATTATCCTGCAATAAAATAGGAATTGATCTATTGATTAATTTTGGCTGTTTTATTTTAATTTTTTTCACCATTTCGTCCAATGACTTACAGTACACTTCTGCTGTGATCGATGAGCCCGGTTTTCAAGAATTCATAATGAATCACACCTGCACTACACCACCAAACACTCACCATCAGTTTCTTTTCATGGATATTACGCTTTGGACTGTGTTTCGGTGGTTCATCTTTGTCCAACCACTGTGAAGAACGTTTGCGGTTGTCATATCTTATCCATTTTTCGTCACAAGTGACAATACGATTCAAAAATGGATCAAATTTTTTGACGAGAAAGGAACATCAAACAGGATTGCAAACGCTTTTCTTTTTGTTTTGCATTCAGTTCATGAGGAACCCATTTATCTAATTTTTTCACCTTTCCTATTTGATTTATATGATCTAAAATAGTTTTTTGGTGACACCAAACTTTACAGACAATTCCTGGGCACTCTGACATGGGTTAGACTCAATGATCATCTTTAATTTGTCGTTGCACACCTTTGATTCTGGACGACCCCGTGGCTCATTTTGGAGGTTAAAATTATCCTTACGAAATTTTGAAAACCAATTGGAAACTGTTTGTTGTGTAGTTACACGAGTACCAAATACTGCATTAATGTTTTCAGCTGTCTGCGATGCCGATGTTTTGCGTAAAAACTCATATTTCATAATTACGCGTATTTCCGATATATCCATTTTTAATAAAAATGATTAATTTAAACAATTGATTTATACTTTATCACATTAAAATGACATTTTAAACAAGACAGATATATTAATTTACCAACGCAAAAAACAGAATGGTAAAATATCAAGCCGATAACAAATAAACAACAATTAAAGTTGGCAATTTCAATTACCTACAAATTTCCATACTACACAACCTGCCATAAATTCCTGCCCAATTCCTGAATAGTCCTTCTCTACTTGGTTCTCCAATAATAACAGAATCTCTATACGGTTTTCACGTTTATCGAATCCACTTTCGTAACTATTCTCTGGCTTTACTAAATGCGTCCGGCCCCACATCCCAATTTTGAACGCCATAAATGACCTCTTCTCTGTTTCTCACATATTTCTCTTAATTCACTTTCTTTTCGAATCTTATTGTACACAAATACTTTCTTTTCCATCTATCAACCGTTCTTTCTGTTCCTACTGTTGCTGCAATATTTATTTAATTCGATTGCCTCCTCATAATTTTTGTTTGTCTGTCAATAATTCCTCCGCAATTGGAATCCAAAAAATGTTTTGGAAATCTATTCCAGCTAGATTACTGGGAATACGTTTCTCAAACAAAACAATTCTCCTCCTTTACTCATTTCTCATAGTTAAACTTCTACGCGAACTCTACTTTAGTTACCACCCACGATTCCATTAGCAACACCGTAAATCTATCAATCGAATATCCAAAGATACTTCTTGGCAAATCAAACATTTTTTTCGTGCATAACACTTATTGCGAAATCCTAATGTCTAACAAACAATCTACTTGTAACTTACCAAGAATATAATCTGTACACTCGTCTAACCATTGATAATTTGTCGAAAATTACTTTCCAACCAATTTGCCCACTCGTTCATTTACATCTCAATCCCACTGAAGTCTCACCTTCCTCGAAAATTTTTTTCTTCTTCCAAAAACTATAATCCTTCTCACAAACTTTCTTCTAAATTCTCCCAATTTCCACTCCTCGAAATGTCTCTCTGCAATCGTCATTTATTTGAAAACTGGCTCCTGCCACTCCTCTCGTTGTAGAGCCCCCTTTCAGTTGGGTAATTTTTATTCTACCTCGACCACATCTTCAAGTCTCTTCATCTAACTGGTTCTCCTTTTCTCTTTCAATCGTATTAAATATAACTCGACTTGATTTTCTCCGATTCTCTGTAACCCTTCCACTGCTTATTCCCGTATCTCTGATATTCATTCCATTTCCAATTCTTCCACTTCTTACTCCATTTTCTGACATTCTCCCACTTTTAATTTGCGCTTGCCTCATTGCATCTTTAAACATTCCTCTTCTTATATGCATCCTAGTCCAACAGGCATAATACCCAATTTTTCTTGTCTCCACCTTTTTAAAACTAATACCAATCCCTTATTGAAAAATCTCTCCTCGTTTGAAATCTCTGACAAATTCCTTCTTCTCATACTCATCTGATGTTTTCTCGCGCAACTCACGTTAATCTTCCAACCAACATAAGTCCGCCGGACTTTTCCAGAGTTTGTTTTTCTGTTTTTGTAGCGTTCATCGCAAACTCTACTCTGGTAAAATACGACCCAGTCTGTTGTACCCCTCTCTTAAAGGTATTTGGGATTAACCATTCCCCTACACTACAAAACTGGCATTGTTATTTGCTTAGTTTGGTACTTGTGATGAATGGGCCTCGATGTCAATAGCTTCATTTTCGTCGCAAAAATCATTCATACTTTAAAATTCAAATATTCGACCGCAATCTGTCGTTCATCACTTTTGGACATCCCACTTAAAAATCCAATTGCTCCAAATTGCTATACGAACCGTCGTTTCAATTTTGACCGATTATGCCACTAACATATAGTAACTTTGGTGCACCGGTCCCATTCCTAAAATATATTTCACTTTTTGTCCATTCCTTTGTTCCAAGGTTTTCGGCAAATAGTCCACCCACACCGTTTGCTGCTGGGTTTCTTGGTTCTGTTTTTATCAGTTTTCTTTGTTTTGCCAGTCCACGTCTTCGAACTTTGGGTAAATCATAACAGCTCCTTGAATCATATTTTAATCGTGTCTCTCATTTAATTTTGGCCAAAATCCCTTTAAATGTACTCCGAATCGATTTCTCCACTCCAGCATGGTATAATGTTATGCAATTCTTAGAACTACTTTTCAAGGCCAAAAATATTTTTCTCGCTGATTATATTCTTCATCAATACACTGAATTGTTACCTGTTGCAGTAATCTCGTCTTAATTTTTCTCTTTATTCGCTCTTCGTATTCAACTGACATTGTGTGCGAATTAATACACTTCACTCTCGACAACAAATCTGCGGTACTGTGTACTTTTCTATATCATACTGGCACTCTCTGTATCGTAAGCTACTCAAGAATGTACCCACCAATGTTTTGGAATTGTGGATTTATCAGATTTTTTTTGTCTCTAACATAAAAGTGTTTGCTTTTGTGATCTGTCTGTAATTCTTAACAAATTGCAAAAGAATATACTGCAATAATTCTTTCTCTGGTGTGTAATATTCCTTTTTTCGTGTTAGCTTCCACTCTTATCATCTTCTCTTTGTGATAACACGGCGCCAATTGGTATCAAAACTGGATCTCACGTATCTAAATCTGTCTAAATTCTGGAAATCCAATATCTTTGTTGCTGTCAATGCCAAGATTTTAACCTACAAAATCCTTCTAATTTCTGCATTCCATCTTTAAGATTTTGAATTTACCGGACCATACATAATTTTTTTTCTAATTTCCTTGGTCCTTTGTCCAAGTGTCCTGAATTAAATTTCTGGTAATGAGTTACAGAATATCCAAGAAACTGCACACCAATTTTTCACGCATCCAGCCTCCAAAAATTCCCTGATTGATTTCATTATTGGCCTGGATCTATTAAATCCCTTCTGCTCTATCAATATGCCCAAAAAATTGTCCTCTTCTAATTCAAAAACTCACACTTATCTGGCATTAACTCTCAACCCTGTTTATTATTTTTCCAAAAATTTCGTCCAAGCCGTGCATCGGGACTCTCTTTGTTCCTACCTACCATCCTGAAAAACGTCCAACCCCTCCACAATCGTTTACTGTCCTGAAACTTCTTTCTTTTCAAAAAAACTGTAACTTTTCACACACATTCTCTTTAATTTTCCCGCTTCTCTATTCCCTGAGAAATTTCTCCCACTTAAACGTCCTAATCTGAATCTAGCCATCCTCCTCTTGGCGAGCTCCAAATTTGGGTACATATCTTACATCTCTATCTTCTATAACATTCTCCTAATTGGGTCCTCAACACTTAACATATTCTCTAATTCAACCTCTTCCATACTGATTTCTCTGTCTTCTTCCTCCTCTAACTTTGTCATCTGTCCGCCCTTCAAATACCAGGCTTTCTGCAATTGCCGCTTGTGTCCCTTGTACTCCACATCTGAACCTCTTATTTATGTGCTTTCAATTCTCAAGTATCCCAGTTTTCCCATTCCAAAATGATTTCCCTCGTTGATTTTTTGTGTAATGTCTACTCAAGTCCCTGTTGTGGCATGTCCCCATTCTCTCCTGTATTCTCCAGTGAGCCTTGTGTCCTCATATGACCCTTCATATTGGCATCCCCCGCACTCTACCAGACGAACTGAAGCCCGATACATTTCTCGGTCCCTGCCTTAAAAATCTAACCGGTTTTGTCGATCAAGCCATCCGTAATGTTTTCACGA
This sequence comes from Microvelia longipes, assembly GCA_018340805.1. Lineage (NCBI taxonomy): Eukaryota > Metazoa > Arthropoda > Insecta > Hemiptera > Veliidae > Microvelia > Microvelia longipes. Next base: position 58,751,640 of record JACMZG010001908.1, read on the forward strand.
GGAAGCATTGGTTATTGTCAATTCCTTCATCTTCAACTGTCTGTTGTCTTTAATTGGCTTCAAAAAGCTCTCTCTTCACCCCGCCACTTTATCTAAACCTTCAAACGTCTCTGTAATTTTCACTACCGAAAACGTTGTATTACATGACTTTTCGCGTAGTTTATTGTCTTCTGACCCATGAACTAACATTAGCTTGTAAGCCTCATTTGTGAGATCCCTTGTGCGCAAAATATATTGTTCACTAACATTTCTCGTTTTCTTCACAAAGTGTTCTAGCTCCTTCAGGCCTCTCTTAAATAGGCTTTTCAAATCTTGCCAAAATCTTCTTTTTCTTTTGAAGAGCGAAGTCGCCAAACGAAAACTTGGAAAACCTTCGATTTTTCTAACGTATTAATTTTTTATATGAATATTGTTTTTGGTATTAATATTTTTCTATTAATCTCGAATCTAAAAGACTAGGTTACTTAGTTTTCCCTACTACCTTTCCTAAGATTGCATTTCACATCAGATGAATCAGGGGATAATCACACGATTAAACAAAAAATTTAATCTTTTGATAAACCTAAAAGGTTGATACTATCAGACTGAATTGGTAATAATAACCATTCTTATTGCTTGGTATCCGGTACTGTTGATAAATCCTAAGTTTGATGCCGTCAAAAAATTAATAATCTTCAATTTCTCAAGTCTACTTATGAATTATTTTCTTTAAAAATTTGCTCATAATATTAAGTGATTGTTGCTTTTTATGATGTATTAACAAATGTTTTTCTAGTTCAAATTTGATGCCATAAAATATTTAACCATATTTGTTGATAAATTTTGTTTAGTTTTTTAGTAATTTTGCAAGTAGTACCCCGCTGTTTAAAAACATACTTTCAAAATACGAACTACGTACGGAATCTCGTCAATGTAATTTAAAAAATAATATGCATCTTAAACTTCACTACAATCACCGCCTTGATTTATATACTTAATTAGCCGAACTAACTTAAAAAAAATTTACGCTTATTACAATTGTATTCATTGCATCACTATAATCTTATTGTTTGAAATCAACAATTTTATACAAACATTAAATCTACTGAATATAGTGGAGTTAATTATAAAAGATTTGATGTTTAATTTTCTTTGTTTTGTTGCATCTTGTTTTTGACATGATCTTTTTATTAGCAGGTATGTATCTCGTCGCGCAAGGGCTTTTTCCGAGATAACCTACCTCCATGATTTTTTTTTTATTTTTTTCGCTAATTTATTTTTTTTTTTTATCACAAACTGTTACAAAAATTGGTGGCAAAGTGTTAAATTGCAATATTTTTTTAAAGGAATATTTCACTTTAAAACTTGTAATTCTGCAATTTTCTAATTATGTTATTTTAATTATGTTAATATATAAGAATTATTAATATTTGTTCCAAACCATGATAACATTCATAGACACTACTGATTCATTTCAATTCAATCAATAATTGGACTAAAAATTTATTCAAATAGTTAATACTTGTTAGAAATGTTCGGCAATGATGCCGATTCGAAAGTTAATAATTCCTAATTCCAAAATTTATTAAAAAACAAAATAATAACAACATAAATTTGGTTTTTTTTCAACCAAATAAACAATTTGCATTTAAAGTGAAATGTTTTTAATTTTTAAAAACATATTCGGTGTGATATTCTCTGTTGTAAATTTCAGTGCATATGGAATGACATATTGATCTTGCTTGTCTTTAAATACTTGACAGCTGGTTTTGAGGTCTGTCCATGATACTTCGGTCCTCTTTGACACATTCGAGTAATTTCTTTTTCTATACCACAAATATCTTCATTCTAGTGACCGTTGGAATATGTGCTCCTATTTCATATATTTGTGCAAGAGATCCTACTTGAAACTTCAATGTCATTATTTGTTGTAAAGCATGCTTTCGCAGAATTTTATTTCTGAATCTTCTTCGTATAAGTTATTAACGATGTCGTCATTACTTAATCTGAGTACACCAGTGTTACTAATTCCTTTACTCGTATCGCAAATCAACTCTCGATTTTTGCCTGAACTTATGCCGAGCTCCATTCTCATCCGTGATTGATCTTTTTATTGTAGAGTTTCACCAAAACCATGGTTTTGTATTCTCCTTTGCTTATTTCCTTCCCATATAAAGTTTTAGATAAATCGCCTGTTTTTTCTGACAGTGATAAATCGAATAATTCTCATTAAGACTTAATCATTTAAAGTGGAATCCATTTCATTGATTCTTTCATCCATGGCAGTAGCTTCTGGACCTCTTTTCCATCAATAATTGTTCTTACGGTGAAATGAGAAAAAATATTCACATAAATATTTAACCAATAATATCTGCTACACTTTTCCATGATCTCCAAATTTAATCAACGCATACAGTCAAATATGACATGCAGAACGTTATTCTCTCTCTGGTGCATTTTTTTCCAAGAGTTGGTTTTTGTATTTCACAACTGTGAATGTCCGTTCATTGTAGTTTCTAGTTACTCCTGTCTTGCTATCATATCACATTCTATGACCACGATTCATAGCTCTACTCTGTTGAACAGACTCACTGTCAACTTACGATAATGGCATAACGTGTCTCTAAACATCCTTATTTCCATTTCCAACCCACCTGGATAATGTTGTTTCACTTCAAAAAGCAATGAGAAACCCCAATTTTTAATATTTTGTTGAAGCGTTGCATAAAGTTGTAGTTGAATATCGTTAATTCTTCTTGTAAACTTTTCAACTTTGTCCTGAATATATTTCCCGACTCCGTAAATGTTCCATTCTTTCGCAATAATATAAACATATCGTTCAACTTGCACTGAACAATGTCGTGATTGTACATTTTGCTTAGAAATGTTATGGAGTTGTTAAATTACTTTTAGTAAATTGTAGCTTAGCGTTCCCTCTTTCATTCGTTGTTTTTGTTTCAGATATCCTTTCAAGTTTGTAATTTTAATCCAAAAGAAATTCTCCAAATTAAGCATAAAGCTTCGATTTTTTTTGAAATCTATAAAGTACAAAATTTCCCAATAAACTATATACCTTCTGTTCTCATCTTCAAATTTTTCTCTGCATCAATTTTCAGTTTTCTTACATACATTATTGAAATTATTACTTGATTTTGCCTTTAGATCATCTAAAGGCAATTGAGTTTAATCTAGGTTGGATACTCAACTAACATTAAGAAACTTGAAAATCATCTGAAACTAGAACATATTTTAGCAATTTTCATTTTTCTCTATCAATTAATTCACACGTCACTGCACAATTCCATCCTCCGATTATTACCACGAATTTTTAAAAAAATAAATAACACATTATTTTTGTTTTTAATTTAAAATAATTTATATCAAACAAAATTAAAATAATATTTTAATCTTAATAAAGGGTTAGCTTGTCGAGAATAAAATAATAGAAGAATGAAACTATATTTGACAATTAAAATTAACAAGCATATCTTTAAATGAAGAATAGATAATATGAAAGTATTTTTGAACAAAAAAATTAATCGTAAAAAGACTGCTGATCAACAGTGGTAATTGAAGTGGAACACGAAAACTGTTTATTATTTCCAATTGCAAAACAAAAATCCGATACAGTTAATAGCATTTCTTAAATGTTTTGCCAAGCTCACCTATTATAAACAGATAAATGGAGTAGCATATAAGAGAGTCAATAAATGAAATTACGTAATGGTATTCAATAAGATTCTATAAAACCAATGCACTGAATTTTGTTGATTCAAACAATCCCCCAATTCATACCCAAAATATGAAGGATTTTTGGAGCAATCCAAATATTTTTAAGAAAAAAGAAAGACAATCTTAAATTAACATTTATTACTATTAATTTTATGGGAACATAGTATTGAAAAAAATAAAAATAATATATTACAACATACTAATAATGAAAATTTTATTAAACAGTACAGTTTTAATTTTTAAAATTTAACACCTTCAATCAATTCAATCAGCTATTTTCCGTTTACCAATAAATCAAATGTTATAGAAATTGAACATCTCAACAGAAGAAAAGTGTCTTCAACACTTTCAACAAATACATAACATTTAACCAGAACAACATTATATAGCATGGAAACACTAGAAACGGCTAATTTCACACAATTCACAGGAAGAAACATGAAGAAATATTAACCAAAAAGACAAAGCTAAACAATGTAATTGATAAAATTAAATAATATATTAACCAATAGAATTTAATAAAATACATAATTCTTAAATTATTTCTATTAGTAGCTTGGATAAATTAAAAAAGTAAAAAAAGACAAAGTCGAACAATTCGGATAACAAACAAATAAATAAAAAATGTGATCGAAACTTAAATAAAATGAACAATGGATTCAGAAACGTGATTGATGGCTAGTCCAATAATTTAGTTCTGGCAATAATATTTAGTTTGTAAAGTTGTCTTCCACAACAAATGTCTTAAAATTATAATTTACAAGTCATTTATTACGTTTTCAATGCTAATTACGAAACCATATGAGATACTCCAATTCTAACTTTATTATTAACTGATCCTTGAGTTCATTCTGATTAAGATTAAAGCACGATACAACTCGAGTGAAGAATTAGAAGCCAGGGCTGTCCCAGAATCCTCGTAAGAAACCCAAGGGGCCGACAATACGTGAAATAAACAATTATCTGCGGTATCGGCAAAGTAAATACAAAACATTCATTACCATAACTGTTTTTAACTTAATGGTTTTTAGATTGACAATATTCGAGTAATAATAACAAATGTGTATTTCAATGAGACCTTTGCGGTACTCTGATTCCTTTACTCAATGTAGCATATAAATTTCATATTTGTAGTAGCCAAACAGCAGTAAATTTGGATATACGATTGTCTCGTCATGAAAACTTCTATATTGAGATTTTTATACAATTTCTATTTGTTAAAAAGGTACTGTCAACCCCATTCAAGACCAAAGTCTCGCAATTTAGGATACTTCGTTTTTAAAATAAATTTTAAAAAATCTCCCGCCTGTTTTACAACTTTTTTTACTAAACAAATGGGACCCTGTTTGCATTTGAGACCGGTAAGTAAAGAAAATGACAGCTAAAATGAAGATGTCAGTTTGAAACTGTAGAGCTGATAAATACGAAAAGTCAAGCCTACGCCCTGACTGGCGAGAACATTTTACGACCGTTCATTGGTATGGAGAAAAACATTTTGAAACTTGGGACGCTTATCTGTTCCCTAATGACGTAATCGTTGTATTTATTTGATGCAAATAAAATTTAACGTTTAACATGAAATATATATATGTATTATGGAAAAATGCATGCGGACCCCGGTTGTGACTAGTTTCTGAACTAGACGATCAAATTCATTAACTATATGTAGTGTTATAATTTTAAATAAAAAATGAAATAGATTAAAACAAAATTAAAAACCATAATTTGACAGTAGTTAGTAAAACAAAAAAAAATATGACTCAGCTTAACAAGGGACAAAATAAACAAAAGACCACTTAAACTTAATCTTTAAAATAAGAACTTCTGAACAAAGAAAGTAAATGACTCATCATTTATGATCACCGTTCATAACTCATCATATTTGGCTAAAAATCTCTATAACCACGTTCGCTAGAGAGGGTGGCCCAGAATTCTCATCTCTACCTACTTCTAATTTTACAACTAACTCCTGTATTTGATAATTTACATAAAGAAAACACAATC
>JACMZG010001908.1:58758247-58868649 GCA_018340805.1 Microvelia longipes
AAAAAAAACAAGCTTTTATAAACAAAGCTTAGACTACAACAGAGTTATGTTGTTTAATAAGTTGCCTGGAAAATTAAAACAACTTAAGAGTTATAATTCTTTTGTAAATAAATGTAAACTAATTTTGTCTGAAACCCCTGTGTACAAATTAACAGACTTTTTATATAACATATAGTGCATGAATTTGTACTTTATTTTTATTTATTTACTAATTGATTGACATATTGTAATTATACATGTATTTGTATTTATAGACAATACAAATGTCTGTTCTTTTTTCTGAAACCCCGAGAACCCAAAATGATAAACAGTAAGATTCATAAAGTAATAAAGTATAACTAAATCCTAAAGTATAACTAGATCCTAAATACCTTTCAAATTGGTAAGGTTTCTTTTTTGTTCTAAAATATACACTACCAAAAATATATCATTTTTACTTAATTTTCAAGATAAGTGTGCAAATGCATCTTATAGATCTATTATAGCATGATGAGAGCTCATAATTATTAATAAGTCTACAAACAATTGAGCAGAGAGGATTATAATTGTAACATCTCTTTTAATAAACCATAAGCTCCACCAAGATTTTGCCCCCCGCTATCACTATACCACTATGTACTACACCTCAACAAATTTATCAATATTCACAATACCTGTTAGCTCTCCACTCTCCATCAGCAGGGCTGCCATCCTATAAAAAGAATAAATAAAAAAAAACAATAAAAATTAAAAGTTAAATAAATTTTAAAGACGTCTAAGCAATATTTGAAGTTACAGCTATAAACAGGCAGTTACAGTTAAAAGTCCAAAATATTTTTTTTTTCTTTTTATTTATTTTCCATATTTACATTAAAATTATTTAAGCAACATAAACATAATGGTTAAATATATCAAGAACTTAAGATTAAATATTTATGACCATTGACACCGTCAATCAAAACTGGTGACCATTCTGCTGCTGTGATAAAATTACAGAATCTTTCCACTTTTAAGGCAGAGACCCTGTGTTGTGGATGATTGTCTGTGTACTTTTTACTTAACAAAACATCTATTCAAACCATGTATAGAAATTTATGTACCATGTGATTTATATGAGTGAACTAGATAAAAAATTCTGTTTATAGCTTTAGTGGTTTGTATAACAAAAACGACCTTAGATCATGGATTGTAAACACACCTGAACTAGATTAGATTATCTGTTTATTTTATCATCTTTATAAAATATGTCATAAAGATCATCCTATTAAAAAGTACTACAGTATAACAAACGGTTATAATTAGTTGATAGCCTGGGAAAATAACTCAGGGGAGCCAATGAGGTTAGTCCTGGATCATTTATTCCTCAACACTATCTTTTCACACTGTTAACTGACCAGGGTTCAACTGAAGTTGTATTAAGTGCAGAATCAGAACAAACACACAAAGATAAAACTATCTATGCTTCATTTCAATTAATTTTGAAAATAACATTTTTAAGCACTATCAACTTATAGGTTTTAACTTAACTTTTAATTTTTATAATTATAAATACTTTATTGCCAAAAGTTACAAATACAAAATAGACAAAAATCAAATCAATAGTCTTTTGTTAGTTGCACTTCTTAGTTTATAGAATTCCATTTTAAATTACTAGATAAAAGTAGGCTTTAATTCTATATGTTACAAAATTTATTTTACTTTTAGGGTTGAAAGTTGTCAACCCTGGAAGGTCCCTCCACCACTCCAATAGCGCGAAACCTAACGAATTCAAATTCAAATCTACATACAGGACACTGTAAGTCTAACATCTCTGTTGTCCATGTGCAACAATGTATTATAGATCTTATAGTAATAATGTATTATAGTAAATGTATTATAGATCTTTCTATAATAATACAGCCACATACCTGACTTCTAACATTTATTTCAGTTTCAGCATCTGATTCCACATTAATAGTGACATAAGAACTGGGCTGAAACAGATATCACATATTAGATATATTAATTTTTACTTTCATTGTTAATAGACAGCTATACTAATATCCTGAATTTGGCATCCTTAATGATGAGGCAGTCATGCCAATGACATCAACCAGGACAATAATCCTAGATTTAAATAAAAGTCAAAATAAAAAGATGTGATAAATAACATAAAAATTAAATTTATCACAAGATTGTATTTAATGTCACGTTTTATAACTAAACTAGTTTTTAGGGAATAAAAAGTATTTTCAAATTAGGATTAGAGTCCCCAAATCTTATAAGTGGGAGTATTTTCCCATTTTTTAGAACAGCATCTCCTAAATTTATAAGGGGGCAGAAGAAAAATAAAATAAAGAATAATAAAAACAACAAAACATATTACAATAAGAATATAACAATAATTATAATACGACACACAGCTAAAATCAGTTGACAGCGAAATAATGGGAGGGAGCCAATGAGGTTTGTTCTGGATGTTAAACCACGCCCTCAATTTCAAATCAGGCCAACCTTATTGGTTCCTCAACACTATCTTCCTGCGCTGTCAACTGACTTTAACCATGTTTTATACTGTAACTAATCATGTTGAAGCAGGACTCTTTTTGAGCCCTCCTCTTCATTTTCAATTCTTTTACACTTTTTTCGTCTTAATTCTTACTGAAAGATGATCAAGTTTAAAAAAATTGTTTTTCTCAGCAACAAAGCTTTTTAATATTTAAAAACGTTGTTCCTAAGTTAACAGCTGTTTTACATTGACTTAATTATATAGCTGTTAATTTAAATTGAATGTCATAAATAAGCTATACTCATCATAAATTGTGCTGCCGTATGCCGTACAATAAATTACGTTTATGTCTGGACATAAAATCTGGTATGCACCTTGGGAGTAAAATGTTTAGCCTTGGGGGTTAAATACAATAATCCCTCTTGCCCCAGGAGTAGGTTAAATGTTGCAGCTCCCTCGGCATTCGCCTTAGGAATCAACTTATTGCTCAGGGAAATAATAGCATTCTCTCCTCCCTAGGTGCATAAAAGCACTGGTGTTATTTTTCCATTTAGTGGTCATCAATTTCTTAACTTAAACTTTAAAACTGTCCCAACATAAATTGAAGAAACCAGGAGTACATTATAAAAGGAAAAAATAAAGTACTCATTATTATATTGATATTGAAATTATTAGTATATTTAAGTTATTGTAAAAGTATTAAATTATTTTTATAGGCATTTAATATATTTGTAAATACAGTCGGACTCTCTATACTAACGAAACTTAAACGTTCAAGTGAAAAAATTCGTTATTAGAAATTTCGTTGTATAGAATTGAAAAAATAAATAACTATACTATTTTATGATATTTTAATGGATATATAGGATGATAATAACCACGCAGTGCATCTTCAGTCAGCTTTTTCTTTTATTAGCGGTCCTGTCACAGGCATATTTTGTCCCTAACATGTCACCCCTGTAAAATTGCGTCATCAATGTCTTCATACTTGCATACTCCAACTTTTTTTTTAAATCGCCACTCGATTCGTATACCTAAGTATAGATTCCGATTTTTAAAATTGTTGATATAGAACTAGGAGCGATTTTATCTTCAGAGAAATCCTTGTTTTTTGACTCCACTCGTCAGAATCTTTTAATAATAGATTTTTCAGAAAGGGACAGCGATTTCCGTTTTGACATTTTAATCAACTCGATTTACAAACAAATAAAAAGTTTCACAAACCGAACTGGTCAGACCGAATACCAAATTAAAACTGAAAGATTTTTAGTTCTATGCTGTGTTAATCCTAATTTCATAGAAAATTGTAAAGAATGAGTTCGCAAAACTAAATAAGGCAGGGCGAGAATCAATAAATAATTGTTCTGGGAAATTACAGAAAAACAAAAGTGCTGTTTTGGTCAATTCCTTGAAAGTTTGCAGGTCTTGTCTTTATCTTTATTTTGTTCATTATATGGAAATTTTTTTCGTTAAATAGAAACACTTATAAACACAAAATTCAAGGGAATAAAAAAAATCGTTAGGTAGAGACTTTCGTTATATGGAGGTCCGACTGTATATGAAACATTCTTTCCAATTATGTTTGATGAGTTTAGTCAGTGTTTTTTTTATTTTGTTAAAAAAACGTTATAAAATAATAAGTCATGAAGAAGTCATAGTGTATACTGTCATAATACTGTTTAATAAATACTGTTATTATAATAATAATACTTTGTAACAAAGTCATAAATATTGTACACACAATAATCCACTATAATAAAAAGTTACAAAGCAACCATAAATAATGCAAAAATAATAAGTCATTATAAAAATAATAAGTTACGAAGTAATCATACATAGTACAAATTAAAATAATGTAAGTTATAAATACTTAAGATACAATAAAAATAATAAGGTACCTTCATATTAGACAATTCAAACGAAGATATAGTTGAACTCATATTGGATATTTCATTTTCAAAATCATGTAGATTTTTAGCATTCTTGTCATCTTTGGCGGCTTCAACTGCTTTGTCGCTGAGAAAAAAAATCATAGTCATCAGTGATATGGAAAAGATCCACCCTTGATCGATAGATAGACTTCATGGTATGAAGATCTATGGGATGATTTACAGATCCCCTGTACAAGTCTACTGACTTGCAGACAGTTATGAACTTGCACTTGACTCACAGAAGTTATCAACTTGTACTTGAACTTCTAAAAGTTTTTCTTAACGAACGCTAGCTAGACCAAAAGTCTGCTACCTGAAATACATTAATGCTGGAGAAAAGCTTAAGGATATGTGAAGGAGTTTACTTGTCCTTTTTACATAAGTTGGATCACAGAGTTAGATATAGAACTAATTGCCAGTCCTATCAATCAGGTTAAGATGGCAATTAAGCCCACAATGACTAATAAGAATACAAATTGATTGAGAGGTACTTTTTGTCAGGTCTAAGGCCCGTATTCAGAATCATTTTAAAAAAATCTCTCCTGGTGTTCTAGCTTCTCCTAGGTTGTTTCCTAGCTTTCTCCTAGGCTAGCGGTATTCAGAATCAGTTTTTGAAATCTCTCCTAGGTTGTTCCTAGGTTGTTCCTAGCTTCTTCCTAGCCTTCTCCTAGCTTTTAAAAAATCAACCCTTTGAATGATTTTACGTAAATTTATTCGTGCTAAAACGTTAATATAACAAAAATAGAATAAAAACTTACTTTAGAGTTAATTATAACTTAATTTTATTATTTATCTTTACAATAATTTGAACCTCAATTTTACGTAAACAGACATTTTTTGACAACTAGCGCTACCTAGTAGAGAACTGTAAAACTAATAATATTGAGATATCTACAAAAATAACAAATGATGTGTAAACAAACCTAGCACAGAAAAACTCCTTAAAATACGTAAATTTGTAATGACAACAAACTTATTTATAGTTGCCGATTATTTTAAAGTATATCTATGTGAAGTGCGTGACCTGACCCAGTGAAGGTTTGAAACTAGAGAATGATTTGCATTTTATTTTCACTTATGAAGAAATCATTATATGTCATTAATGTACTATTTAAATGTTTTACACATAACATAGTTAGTGATAATAAAAACAGGTTTAAACTTTCGTAGAGTGTATGGGTGCCACATTTTTGAATTGTAAGTTTATAGGAGAATTATTATACTTGACATAATAAATCATCATATTATAGGGTTTATAACCCTACAGTTGGTACTTCCATTTTTCACACTGATCTATAAAGTCATATCACGTAAGTAAAATTAGTTTACGTAGCAATTAGTTCGTTTTAGGCGTTTTAAAAGCGGTTGATATTGTGAACAGTTTAAACAAAATGTATAATATACTTTTCAGTCTTGTTTACTTCTTTAAGTAGCCAATTTGCCCGTAATTATTTAGTTAGTTTAGACCTTTCCAGAAATTATTATATATCAATAAAATATACTCAGCACTAGTATTATTTTATTTATTGTCTATAAGGTTTCATCAAGTTTATGATACTTTCCATTTATAATATTGATAGCATTTATTGCAAGGTTAGCAATCAAGATGGCGGTCGCTCAAAACGGGGATTTTCAAAACAGTTAACAGCTTACTTCATTCTAGATGGGAAATATACAACACTACCACGTTAAGGCAGAGTTTTGAATCCCACATTTTAATGGGGAGATACATCAATAAGTATATGTATACTCTACAACATAATGTGAACAATGCTTACTATCCCCGTTATGATTGTTACTTCGCTGATCTTTCTAATCAAATTAGCATTAACATCTCTGAGTTCATACGTTGTGAACGTAGAGATCATGATTGCGTCAGTGAACTGTGTGTTTTTTTATAGTATTCATAAGCCTATTGCTTAGGGAAAAACATATGTTATAGCTTAACAAAAAATTAAAAAATGTAAATGGAATGTAAAAAATTTGCTTCGGGTATATAATCGACCATATCAAATATAAATACGTCACGGAAGTTACGTTTTGTTGCAGAACGTTTCTTTGTTTACAATAATAAAGCAATGCTATTGGTCACTTTAGGATCACACAAAAATAAATAATAGGATCCTTTGTTTCATTTTGTTTTGATATGAGCCAATATGTATATTGTGACGTCACACTTTCGCGACGATTACATAGTGCTCATGAAGAAGATATACAGGGTGGTGCATTTCACCCTGCACTGGTGCATTTCACCAATACATCACTTTGATTAACTCAGCTTCGTATGGAGCTATCGCGATAAAATTCGTTACAACCCCACTAAGTTGACAACTGGAAGTTTGAATACCCAATTATTATGTTGTTAATTGTCTGGTATGTATGGTCATCATATTACCAATATGTGATTTTTTACAGTAACTTTAGATTATATTGGAGCAAACCTTTGCGTCATATTCTGAACATTTGATACTAATAAAATGAAATTCCGGTAATTTTTTTGTAATTTTCCCGGGGGTGGTACCCCCAAAATTTATTAGGGGACACGTCCAAAAAAACATTTTTTACTGGCGCAAAATCCGTTTCAGGTCAAAAGAAGTTGTTTGGAGCAATAAAACAAATTTTAATTTTTTGGGGCAAACCCCAAAATTTATAAGGGGGAGCAACCAAAAAAAAAAAAAAAATTAATGGCTCAAAATCCGTTTCAGGTCAATAGAATTTGTTTGGAGCAATAAAACAATTTTTTTATTTTTTTGGGGCAGCACCCCCAAAATTTATAAGGGGTAACCGACCAAAAATTTTTTTTATTGCCTCAAAATCCGTTTCAGGTCAAAAGAAGTTGTTTGGAGCAATAAAACAAATTTTTGATTTTTTTGGGGGCAACACCCCAAAATTTATAAGGGGAGCCAACCAAAAAAAAAAAAAAAATTTAATGGCTCAAAATCTGTTTCAGGTCAAAAGAAGTTGTTTGGAGCAATAAAACAAATTTTTGATTTTTTTGGGGGCAACACCCCCAAAATTTATAAGGGGGAGCCAACCTAAAAAAAAAAATATAATGGCTCAAAATCCGTTTCAGGTCAAAAGAAGTTGTTTGGAGCAATAAAACAAATTTTGATTTTTTTGGGGCAGCACCCCCAAAATTTATAAGGGTAACCGACCAAAAAATTTTTTTTTATTGCCTCAAAATCCGTTTTGGGTCAAAAGAAGTTGTTTGGAGCTATAAAAAAATTAAACTTTTGGGGAGCACCCCCAAAATGTATAAGGGGGAGCCGACCAAAAAATTGTTTTTATTAGCTCGAAATCCGTTTTAGGTCAAAAGAAGTTGTTAGGAGCAATAAAAAAAATTCGACTTTTTGGGGTCAGCACCCCCAAAATTTATAAGGGGTGACAACCAAAAAATTTCGCCCTGAACCACTCTTGTTTACCCAAAACGGATTTTAAGCTCAAAAACAATTATTAAAATAGAACAAAAAATGACTAGAGACAATCTAGGGACGATTTAAGGTACCTCTCTACCTACCTTGGATCTTCCTAGGTTGTTCCTAGCTTTTTCCTAGCCTTTTCCTAGAATTTAAGGTGCAAAGTTAGGAAAAGGCTAGGAGAAACCTAGGAGAGATCTCTTCCTAGCCCTAGGGACGGTTAAAAATGTTCTAAAATGGACACTAAAGCTAGGAAGAAGCTAGGAAAAAGCTAGGAACAACCTAGGAACAACCTAGGAAGAACCTAGGAGAGATTTTTTTTGAAACTTTTAATCATTCTGAATACGGGCCTAAGACTGAAAAGCCTTTTAGACAGTCTTTGATAAGCAGTTTGGACTGTTACATCCCAGCAGAATGAATCCCCTAAGTTTTTATTATACTATTTATTACTACATCTATTATGTACTAAAGTTTCTAAAGTCTTTATGCCATAGTCTTTAAGAGATAAGCAGATATAAAATTGTGACCTCTTGTGAGTTTGTCTTAGTTAAGACTGACAGCTGGCTAGAATGGTAAAAATCTTAGCTTGAAAAACTAACTTCCTGGGGGTAGAGATCATTGTCAAAAGTCTAGGACCATGTCTTCTCTTTAATTTTAAGGACTTGCTGTCAGTGCATCAGAAATATTATATTTCATTTTGTATTCATATTCCATACATACACATACACACACACACACACACACACACAACACACACACACACACACACACACATATATATATAAATTAAGAACAAACATCTATGTTAAAGTAAACTCACTTCTTATTAGGAGCCCACGTGGAACCCTTTTCATTAACTTCCTGAAAATAAATACATAATATCAGATTAGAAGGGTTTAACACATAATATCAGTTCTAATCAATTAAAACCTATACAATTATTTAAAAAATAAGACTTCCTTACCAAAGAATCAGATAAATTTCTTCATTTATATATATTAATGATTATCATTATCATACATATTTATAAATAATTTAAACAAAAAAAAAATAATTTATAAGTATTTGTTTATAATAAAAGCTATTGTCCAACAGACATCTTAGGAAAAATCTTAATAATAATTTACCTTACTAAAAAATATAAGGTAAATTTATATTTATGTTTTTATTTATTTGTCTTACTTTTTACTTTTTAACTTGTACTTTTGTTTTTTTGTTGTATTGTTATATTATTATTTTATTTATCTTTTACATTGTTTGTAGGCACTGATGATGGCTGTTTACAGTTGAAAGCCGTCCGTGTAAATAAATTTTACATTTAGTGGAGGGGCTGTTGTTTTATATTTAATAATTTACTTCAAAGTTCAGTGTTTTATTTACCTTATTAAAGTCTTTGTGATATTTCTTCCGTTTGAGACAAATACTTAAAACTTTCTTCTCCCTTTCTGGTAACTGAGAGCTAAATAAATTACTGGAAAAATAAATAAAATCAATACTAATATTATTAAAAAAATAAAATAAAAGATAAGTAGATAATTTTGTCTATTAAGTGTGCTTTACAACAAATAAAAAACATTTTTAAAGAAATCAGAATAAATCGAAGAATCAGCTACCGTCGATACTTGCTGTTGGATATAAATATCCCTGGACCGGTTTCGGCATAACGCCATCATCAGCAGGCGGGGCAACACTCGAGCTCTCAACTAATAAAGTTAAATCAGTGATTAACTTTAGTGATCTTCAGAGGGCTCGTCGTGCTGATTGAGACTAGAAGTTAATCACTGATTTAACTTTATTAGTTGAGAGCTCGAGTGTTGCCCCGCCTGCTGATGATGGCGTTATGCCGAAACCGGTCCAGGGATATTTATATCCAACAGCAAGTATCGACGGTAGCTGATTCTTCGATTGCTTCTTCAACTTGCGGTAAATACAACCTTTTTAAATCAGAATAATTTTACAGCGAAGATGAATATACAATTTTATATACTAACTTATACCCATAAATGAGTTGTTGAAAAATTTGAATACATCAACAAATCAAAATAAAAGTTATTATTATGATGCTTAGTCATGTAATGTTTTACTTTATGCTCTCCAGCTCTAAAATAAGATAACAATAAAGACTGACAGAGCAAAAAAAATTGTATTGTATAGACAATTTTTCAACTCTACATTATTGCCATAAAAACATTACACTACTGCTCTAAAGAATTATATTATTGCCCAAAAAACATTACATTACTGTCCAAAAACAATACATTATTGCCCAAAAAACATTACATTACTGCTCTAAAGAATTACGTTACTGTCCAAAAAACAATAAATTACTGTCCTAAAAACATTACATAACTGCTCTAAAGAATTACATTACTGCCCTAAAATATTACATTGCAGCCCTAAACACATTACATTACTGTCATAAAAGCATTACACTACTGCCTTAAAAACAATATGTTACTGCCCTAAAAATCATTACAAAATCCTTTAAAGTTTGCTTCAATGTTATTTTCCCAGTTGTGCGAGAAGGTAATGAGAATTCCATTATAATCTGCATTGATAGTCAGGCTGCAATTAAAGCCCTTACCTCCAATCCTAGTAGCTCCTCTGCCTTGTTCAAGAATGTAGAGCTCACTTGTCTCTTGGCAGAGAGCAAAACTGTTGAACTTAAATGGGTACCAGGCCATATGGGTGTCGTGGGTAATGAGGAAGCAGAAACTTGCTAGACTGGGAGCAGAAACCCAATTCATTGGACCAGAACCTGTCCTTCCCCTCTCAGCAACACATGCTAAAACCCTCTTGGATAGCTGGCTAATGAACACCCTAAAACTTAACTGGCATGCCTTTGCTGGTTGCAGACAAGCAAAAATGTTCATTACTGGGCCAATAGTAAAAAATACAAATTTTCTAATTAACCTCAGCAAGCCTTGCCTTAGGAACCTAGTTAGTGTTCTGACCGGTCACTGTAGATTAAATAAACATCTTAAAACTTTAGGCATAATCTCAGAGGCTAACTGCCCCATGTGTGGGCATTATGAGGAGACAGCCTTTCACCTGCTTGCAGAGAGTGAGGCCTATACTACTCTTCGTACCCGCATATTTGGTGTAGGCCTCTTGTATGGAGAGATCTTTCTTCTCTTAGTTGGAGAGATATCCTACAATATATCAACCTTTCCAAGAGATTCTTGGTAGAGGTGGTGTAGACTAAGGAATCAGGGCTGGCAAGAAGGGCCCAACAACGTGGCCTATTTGCCTGGCTTTGCCTCCCCACCCTATTACTACTACTAATGTTATTTTAATTTTGTTAAGTTATAAAACTATAGATCCCTATTATGAAAATTTAGATTCCCCCTATGTAATGAAAATTTAGTTCCACTATGTATGAAAATTTAGATTCCCTATGTAATGAAAATTTAGATTCCCATGTTAGATGTAATGAAAATTTAGATTCCCTATGTAATGAAAATTTAGATTCCTATGTAATGAAAAAATTTAGATTCCCTATGTAATGAAAATTTAGATTCCCTATGTAATGAAAATTTAGATTCCCTATGTAATGAAAATTTAGATTCCCTATGTAATGAAAATTTAGATTCCCTATGTAATGAAAATTTAGATTCCCATTTTACAATTTAGATTCCTCATGTTAAAATGTAGATTCCTCATTTTACAAAAATTTAGATTCCTCATGTTAAAAAAATGTAGATTCCTCATTTTACAAAAATTTAGATTCATCATGTTACAAAAATGTAGATTCCTCATTTTACAAAATTTAGATTCCTCATGTTACAAAATGTAGATTCCTCATTTTACAAAAATTTAGATTCCTCATGTTACAAAAATGTAGATTCCTAATTTACAAAATTTAGATTCATGTTACAAAAATGTAGATTCCTCATTTTACAAAATTTAGATTCCTCATGTTACAAAAAGTGTAGATTCCTCATTTTACAAAATTTAGATTCCTCATGTTACAAAAATGTAGATTCCTCATTTTACAAAAATTTAGATTCCTCATGTTACAAAAATTTATATTCCTCATGTTACAAAAATGTAGATTCCTCATGTTACAAAAATGTATATTCCTCATTTTACAAAAATTTAGATTCCTATTGTTACAAAAATGTAGATTCCTTGTGTAACAAAAATATAGTTCCTTATGTAACAAACATTTAGACTACTCATGTAGTAAAAGTGAAAACAGCTAAAGAAATTAATAAGATGAACATTTTTACAACATGTACTAACTTATAGCACCATACAATAAACATAAGGAACGCAGTTAAATGAAAAAAAAAATTGAACACTTACTTTTGAGATTTTGAGGGTTTCGCCGAGCTCATTGTCTTATGGTGCGAATAAAGCTCATACTGAAAACAAACAGACATGTAAACAATCCAATGTATTAATTGTCCATTTTACATAAAACAATAGAAAAAGGAACCTTCTTCGTCAACTATGTTTTTGGACTTATGGCTCTTCTCCTTAAAAAGTGACATAAAATGAATTTAGATGAGGTGGCGTGACGGTGTTGCAAACATTATTTTTTTCTTTTTTTGGTTGGTGTTGTTCAACTAGGACCAACTATTTATATCTACACATGACTATTGGAGTTGACTGTGTCATATGCATGAATGTTTTCATGCATCATTAAAACTAAATAAAACCAATGGAAGTGCATCTTACATGTGTTGATTAAATTTTATTAAACATTAAATTAACTTAATTTATGATATTTACATTATTATAAATTAAACTATTAATGTATAATTAGGAAAAGTAATAATAAATCACAGTCCATTACACTTAATTCTTAAATATTAATTTATAATAATATCATCACCAACAACGTCCTTCCACTTATTTAAACTTTATTTTGCAGAGCCGGCTTTAGGTAATAATTTCATCTACAAAACCATGGTGAGATGTTGAGTGGACTCAACATGGAATCTCAAGAGTTGACTCAAAATCTCACCACGGCACTGTAGATGACATTATTACCGAAAGCCAGCTCTGCAAAATAAAGTTTAAATTAGTGGAAAGACGTTGTTGGTGATGATGTTATATAATAATAATAATGCCCGTTTAGAGCCTTGGGGCTCATCAGGGATAACCCCTGCGGGAACCACCACGGGTGGTAGTAGCAACCGTTACGCTCAAAGTGTATTCTAAAGCTGGCGATAATTTATCTAAACAATAATCTTCTATAAACTGAGAGCGTAACCTGGGATGCGAACCCCAGACCTCCGTGGGTGTCAAAGGTCAGTGTAAAGACTAACGCCTTAACGACCTCGGCCACAGAGGCGGCTGGTGATGATATTATAGTAGAAAATTTCACTGCCCTCACTGATTAATTTATAATATTAAATTGTTATAATAAATAGTAATAAAAAATAGAAGACCAAAACTTACATATGATTTGTAAGAGTCATATTCCATACAGGTAGAACTGAAAATAAATAAGAATGAGTATGATTTAGAATGAGCAAGAGTTTGTAAATGAAGAAAAAAGTTTCTCTACAAAAAATTAATACAGGAGAGCTCACATTTTCATACTTTTAAACTTATCTTGCTTAAAATTGCACTTTAAATAAATAAAAGAAAAATCTTTAATCAGAAAAATGCTAACAAGAAACATACATGATTCGTCAAATACTCATTATTCATACAAATTTAAATATCAGTACACTAATTAAAATAGTCCACCATTAAAAGGGATTTAAAAATGTTCATCTCTAAATACTTAAAGCGTACAAGAAGAGCATTAAATATTTTAACACCCAAAACATTTTGATCCACTTCAGCTTTCACAGTTTGTGCAAAGAACAAGAATATAAAGGTCTTTTCCATGCGGCTTATGAGGTAATTAATGCTCTGTTTTCAAAACGTCCCCATAGATCGCGACAGACCTTGATGATTTGAGTTTGTTTTAATGCCCAGAGTAAAAATACAAAGGTCTTTTCCATGCGGCTTATGAGGTAGTTTTTGGCATTTTTTTAACTTTAACCATTCTCTGTTTTCAAAACGTCCCCATAGATCGCGACAGACCTTGATGATTTGAGTTTGTTTTAATGCTTAGAGTAAAAATACAAAGGTCTTTTCCATGCGGCTTATGAGGTAATTTTTGGCATTTTTTTAACTTTAACCATTCTATGTTTTCAAAACGCCCCCATAGATCGCGACAGACCTTGATGATTTGAGTTTGTTTTAATGCCCAGAGTAAAAATACAAAGGTCTTTTCCATGCGGCTTATGAGGTAATTTTTGGCATTTTTTTTAACTTTAACCATTCTCTGTTTTCAAAACGTCCCCGATAGATCGTGACAGACCTTGATGATTTGAGTTTGTTTTAATGCCCAGAGTATAAATATAAAGGTCTTTTCCATGTGGCTTATGAGGTAATTATTGAAATTTTTTTAAGTTTTTGAGGCGTGGCTGCTTCTAAAGGGCCCTACTTTCGGTGACAGACCAAGACCTTTTACGATGTACTAACTACCCCCTACAATATCCCACAGACCAATTTCATGCCTTTTATGAGGTAGAAAATAAACTGTGGGCTCCCGGACTAGAAGTTTTATTGTACATAAAAGATTTTCATATGAATTCCATATGATTAGTGTAGAATTTCATATGATTAGTGTAGAATTTCATGATTAGTGTAGAATTCATAATAGTGTAGAATTCCATATGATTAGTGTAGTGATTAGTGATTCCATATGATTATGTAGAATTCCATGGATTAGTGTAGTATGAATTAGTGTAGAATTCCTCCATATGATTAGTGTAGAATTCCATATGATTAGTGTAGAATTCCATATGATTAGTGTAGAATTCCATATGATTAGTGTAGAATTCCATATGATTAGTGTAGAATTCCATAATGATAAGGTGAAGAAGTAAAGACTTTAATTCTACTATAATTTTTTAAAAAATATAGTAGAATTAAAGTCTTTACTTCTTTACTTTATCAGTTTCATATGAATTATTTATACCTGTTAGATGAAGGTAACTGGTCATTTTCATCTGGATTTCCAGCAATTTTATCCACATCCATAAGCTATCAACAGAAACACAGTAAAATTATAAATATGACAACGGGAATAAAAAATGTCATGTAATTCCTAGGTATAATCTCGTGTGTCCATTGTTCTAATCTTATATTTGCTGCCAATATGTTTTATCATTTTGGACAACTTTTTGTAGTATTGTATTACAACTGAGGCTTTGTATTTTGTAGGTTTTTCAGGTTCCAGTTTTTCTAGTCTTGGGGCAAACACTTGCTTTTCCGGGGTACCTGTTATTCTTATGGATGTTCTTAGGTAATCTTCTCCTTTAACAAGCTTATCTAGGTCAGAGCAAATAGCTTTGACTCTTTGGTGGAGGCACTTGAATAAACCAACTTTAAGCTTATTAATACTGCAGGTATATAGGAAAAGTATTTTGTTTACTCAAAATCCAATTAGGGATATCACCGGAATTATCTGTTTTAGGTGTTTTTAAGGTCTCCTGAGTGATTTTTACAAAGATGTCTGTCTGTATGTGAGTGTGTGAATGTTTGTCAGTTATCAAAGTAACTCCCAGTGTATTTAAGATAGAGACTAACATATGTACTACAGTGTATCGACTACTTTAAAAATCTTGACAGCTCAGTTTAGGCACCACCGATTCTAAAAAAAAAAATCCCTACAAAGGCAGCGGGGAAAAAACTTTGTAAACAAATCAGGTTATTTACCCGTGTTTTCTTGGCGATGTTTCTACATTCTTTTGTGTAGTTTTATTATTTAGGAAGTATGCAAATGTGGAAAAAAATGAATTGTGAAGGGCAATAAAAGTGTACTCATATTTTTTACATTAAAAAAGAATTGTATTTTTTACTAGTTTTGACAGCTCTTAAAAATTGCTACATAAAGGCAGCCTTGAATAAAAGTTTCAGTTATGCTTTTATTTACTTAAGTTATAAAAAAGAATATTTGAGTGCAATAATAATGTTAACAGTCCAACACAAACACAATTCCAGAACACACACAACACAAAAACTCACAAAACGATGTAAACACAAAAAGAACCACAAACGAAGTGAACGAATGCCGGGAAGGAGGTTATTTCCCTACAGGGGTTATGGGAGTAGGGAATTTTCTCTTTCAAGAGAGGGTGCAGCGGCTTCTCAGATTGTCGATCCCCAAAATGCTTATGACCTTGGGGATTTTAAACTTAACGATACACTGTAAGTTTAATCACATTATTAGCATTAGGCATGGCATACCCACTGCTCCGCACGATGCATTTGCCTCCGGATGTCTGAGTCTATGTACAATGTTGCACCTCTGAATTTCTATCTCTAATATAAACCCTGGGCAATTCAGGGATCTGGATGAATGGTCCTCCAGGCTTGAAGCTGTTAGTGTGGGAGGGTTTCCCGCAAACGCACATTTGTTATTTGGGCACTTCATTCAAATCATTTTTCTCAAATGACTTGTATACGATACTTAAAAAATTGTAAAAAATCGGGAAAAGATCCATTTAAGTTGAAATTTGGTACAAATTTATACATTTAATTGAACGAACGTAAGTGAGTTCTTACATTCAGAAGATTGGGACGGCGCGTATGTTTGTTTGTATGTTTGTGTGTTTGTGTGTTTGTTTGTACGTGTCGCGATAACTGCCGTAAAAATTGACGATTTTGATAAAATTTTGTATACAGGTAAAACTAATTATGTGTCAGAGCTGTAAAGTTTTTGGTAATATTCCGAAAAATATTTTCAAATGGCAGCCAAATGGCGGACCGGATAAAAAAAATTTTGAGCGAAAAAATCGTGTTGTATATCGTTTCAAAGCTCTTAAAGAGTAGAAAAAGAAAATATATGTTTCATGGTCAGCATTTTAAAATTTTTTGAATTATTTAAAAATGGCGGCTAAAATAATGAACTCAAAAAATTTAAAATTAAAGGAATAACTCGAGTAATATATCGTTGTAAAGCTCTTGATTAGTAGAACAAAAATGATATATACTAAATTCGAAAAAATTCAACATGGCGGCCATAATTTAATATAATAATTAGTTTTTTACTAATTTTATAAGAATTTAATAAAGATAAAGATTTATTGTAATATACTTTAGATACTTTTATAGAAATTAAATTAACTATATGTCAGAGCTGTATAGTTTTTGGTAATATTCCGAAAAATATTTTCAAAATGGCGGCCAATATGGGTACCGGATAAAATTTTTGAGCAAAAAATCGTGTTGTATATCGTTTTAAAGCTCTTAAAGAGTAGAAAAGAAAATATATTTTACATGGTCAACATTTCAAGTTTTTTTAATAATTTAAAAATGGCGGCCAAAAATAATAAACTCAAAAAAAATAAATTTAAAGCGAGCCTTTTTAACTATGTATTATTATAAACATACGAAATCAAGCGAGCGAAGCGAGCCTTTTTTACTACACATAATAATAAATTAAGCAAAAAGCGAGCGAAAGCGACCTTTTTACAAGATATTTTTTTTACATACGCAATTCTAGCGAGCGAAGCGAGCCTTATTTACAAATATTTTATTATAAATATAACAATTTAGCGAGCGAAGCGAGCCTTCTTTTACTATTTATTATTATAAATATAACGCAAAAAAGCAAGCGAGCGAGCCTTTACAATAATATTTAAATTATAAATATAAGCAATCTAGCGAGCGAAGCGAGCCTTTTTCTATGTATTATTAAAAATATATACGCAATCTAGCGAGCGAAGCGAGCCTTTTTTTACTTGCATTAATATAATCTACGCAATCTAGCGAGCGAGCGAGCCTTATTACAATATATTTATTATAAATATAAGCAATCTAGCGAGCAAAGCGAGCATTCCTTTTACTATGCATGAATATAGATCTACGCAATCTAGCGAGCGAAGCGAGCCTTCTTTTACTATTTAATTATAATAAATTACGCAAAAGCGAGCGAAGCGAGCCTTTTTTACAATATATTATTATAAATATAAGCAATCTAGCGAGCGAAGCGAGCCTATTTTTAACTTTGTATTATTATAAATATAAGCTATCTAGCGATCTTTTTTACTATGCATTAATAAAAATATTCGCAATCTAGCGAGCGAAGCGAGCCTTTTTTTTACTTTGTACTAAGCAATCTAGCGAGCGAAGCGAGCCTTCTTTAAGAATGTATCATTATAATTTATATATTTATCATTATAAATATACGCAATCAAGCGAGCGAAGCGAGACTTCTTTACTATTTATTATTATAAATATACGCAAAAAAGCGAGCGAAGCGAGCCTTTTTTTACAATATATTTTATAAAATATAAGCAATCTAGCGAGCGAAGCGAGCCTATTTTAAACTTTGTATTATTATAAATAAAACTATCTAGCGAGCGAAGCGAGCCTTTTTGCAATGCATTAATATTAAATATAAGCAATGTAGCGAGCGAAGCGAGCCTTCTTTTCTATGTATTTTATTTATAATATAAGCAATCTAAACGAGCAAAGCGAGCCTTTTTTTACTATGTAAATGTTTAAGATACCTAAACTAGCAAGCGAAGCGAGCCTTTTTGAGTTTATACTTTAAAATAGTATAGCATCCGAATGTTTTGATAGACTATCTTCGCTTGCTTTAAATAAATAATTTTATTTGATGTATTCTTTTAACGTGAGTTCTTGATGCAACGCATTACTAGTTGTTAGATCATAAAAGTTAAGCATCGTCGAGCATGGTCAGTGCCTGGATGGGTGACTGCTGAGGATGAAACGAATGTATTTAATATGTGAGGACAAAAAAAGTGAGTCCGAAGAGGTTTTGCAGCAAACATTCTCTAACCCTGTACTTGATTTTCTTCTCTTGAAACCATAAAGCAGAAACATTATAGCATTATTTTTATCACTAAGCTTTCGACTAAAATTAGTCATCATAGAGTTAAAAAAAATTTTAAACTCCATTTTTTTTTTTGAAAAACATAAAGAAAAACAAGAAAGAAAAATCCGGATGAATTATTTTCTCAATGTCCATATTATATGAAACATCTAAATAAAAGACTGGCCAACATAAATTACGGCAAAAAGATAAAATAATACTGGACTTTCTAACCACAAACATAATGCAGGACACAGTTTTTGATTTTGACAATACCCGAATCCTGCAAAATGAACCTAATGGCAAAAAGGAAAGTTAAAGAAATGATAAATATAGTCAAATTGGATAATAAATGTTAATTTTTAAAAAAGATGTAGAAAAATTAAGCTCCATTTACTCAAATTTAATAAGGAACTCTTAAATCTTAAAAATCTTAATTTAGTTTAAAATATTGTTTTTCAACTAAAATGATTGGTAACACTGATTTTTTTAAATTCTTCAATGTAAAAGTTTTTAACGGTTTTTAAACATAGCTTACCAAACCATACCAAGGTGCAATATGAAGTAGTTTGTAAAATTGTATTTTTATTTTATATTTTTTTAAACTCTGATGATGACTAATTTTTAGTCGAAAGCTTAGTGATTATATATTAAACAATAAAGGACTTTGTGTAATTAACCTGTTTTTTATTTATATATTTTTTATAAGTCCACAAAAAGAAACTTTTTAATTATTTTTATCCGTTATTATAGATTAAAATCTTTATGTGTAATTATTTATTATACAAATTGTGAAATAGTACAATTGGCTGAACGCAAAATGTGCACATTCATTGTCTCATTAAACTTTTGATTAAAAAAACATTGAATATCTCAAAAACTGAGCTTGTTTCAGATATGTACTTGGACTTGTAACAATTTAAACTAGCATTTAGAAACAAATGTTTAGTGAAATTTTGTGAAATTATCAGATTAGCCTTTATTGAATGTTTCCTTCAAATTAGTTCAAGTGATTAGATTGTTCACAAGAAAAAAGGACACATTTGGGATCTGCAGGTGGCAAAAAAGTGGATATTTGATGGAAAAAGTAGATGGGCCCTTTTTCCTCCAATATTGGAGCTAAATATATTTTAAATTATTTTAATAAATACTAAAATGAGCCTTAAAGAAAACAACCCACCAAATTAAATCAGATAAAATGCATACTAATAATAATGGCCGTTTAGAGCCTTGCAGCTCTAGAGATAACCCCTGTGAGAACCACCTCAGGTGGTAGTGGCAACAGTAACACACTCAAAGTTTAATTGGAACATAATCTTCTATGATTATGTCGGTCAGTTATTGTACTGACCGTGATGTCAAAGGTCAGACTGATCAAAGGTCAGTACAATAACAGACACCTTAACGTCAAGGTCAGTACAATAACTGACACCTCAACAACCTCTATCAAAGTACAATAACTGACACCTTAACGACCTCTATCAAAGGTCAGTACAATAACTGACACCTTAACGACCTCTATCAAAGTCAGAACAATAACTGACACATAACGAGCTCTATCAAAGGTCAGTACACATAAATGACACCTTAACCTCTATCAAGGTCAGTACAATAACTAAGACCTCTATCAAAGGTCAGTACAATAACTGACACCTTAACGACCTCTATCAAAGGTCATACAATAACTGACACCTTAACGACCTCTATCAAAGGTCAGTACAATAACTGACACATAACGACCTCTATCAAAGGTCAGTACAATAACTGACACCTTAACGACCTCTATCAAAGGTCAGAACAATAACTGACACCTTAACGAGCTCTATCAAAGGTCAGTACAATAAATGACACCTTAACGACTCCTTATCAAAGGTCAGTAAATAACTGACACCTTACGACCTCTATCAAGGTCATGAACTGACACCTTAACGACCTCTATCAAAGGTCAATACAATATGACACCCTTAACGACCTCTATCAAAGGTCAGTAACAATAACTGACACCTTAACGACCTCTATCAAAGGTCAGAACAATAACTGACACCTTAACGACCTCTATCAAAGGTCAGTACAATAACTGACACCTTAACGACCTATCAAACAATAACTGCCTTTCAAAGGTCATACAATAACTGACACCTAACGACCTCTATCAAAGGTCAATACAATAACTGACACTTAACGATCCGTCAAACGAGCTCTATCAAAGGGACCTCAATCAAAGTCACTGACACCTTAACGACCTGAATCACAGAGGAGGTTAATTCAGATATATTAAAAACAAAGTAAAGTTACCTCATCTCCTTCAACTGTTCCTGTCGAGTCATTGTCCCCATCAGGAGATTTTTTCCTGTTAGTATCCACCACATCAATTTTAGCTGATAATAACGCAGATACCCTTAAAATATTAAAATCATAAGTATTAGTTATAGAGACATATATGAGGTCATTCCTGTCAAATCAACACAAAAAAGTACATTTTTGGACTTTATCTCACCGATTTCAATATAATTTGGTTGACAGGTAGGCACCATAGAAGAAAGAAAAAATACACATTTTTGGCTCATTATGAGCAAATAAAATAAAATGCTAATTTTTAAAAAAATCCTAAAAAGAACTCAAACTGTTAGTCAAATATCCACAAAGTTTCATTTTGGGACCGCCATGGAATTGGGCACAGTAGTACATAACGTGTGCCAAGGTAGGTCAAAGTGTAAAAAAGTTAAGATCTATCGCAAAATCATTAATAGAAATTGCAAAAACATTGACTTTTTTACAGTTTGACATACCTTGACAAACTTAAGTTCTTTTAGGAATTTTTTCAAAATTTGGATTTTTGAGATATTAGTATTTTTATTTTAAATTTGCTCATAATAAAACTTGCAACTAATAATTCAAAAGTATGCAGAATCTATTTGAAAGGGCCAAGTTAAAGCTTTTAAACGCCACCAAAATAAAAATTATACCCTATGGAGAATTTTAAATACAGCCATTTTCGAAGTCAAAGAAATGTTGAAAAATCGGTAAATCTTCGGTATACGGTACCCCCTGTTATCAATACTATATATCGATATATTTTTAGTTACGCGACACGTAAACGAAAACTGAGCACTTAAAAGATAAGCAGCGTCGTTAAATTATTAATTATAATTAAAACATTAAAAAAAACATACAACAAATAAATGAAAACATTAACAACAAAAATATAATAAAACACCTGAAAATAACGAACAAAAAAATACGTAAAAAATACGCTTAACATAAAATTAGATGTGGTGTATCATCGATTATTCTTATAAAAACATAGTTAAAACATTATAAAAACATAAAAATAGTTATAAACCATTTTACAACAAATAAATCAAAACACAAACAACAAAAAAATAATAAAATATGTTCATAAACGTAAAAGAAAAGGCATATTATATCGATTATTCCTACGTCACATCTCTTAACTAAACATATATCGATATATAGTATTGATAACAGGGTGCACCGTATACCGAAGTTCAGCCGAAAAATCACATTGTTTTTGGAAAATTCACCACCATACTGCGGCAATATAGCTGCACCTAATGGGCCAAAAATCTGGATTTTTTCTTCCTTCTATGGTGCCTACCTGTGAGCCAAATTATATTAAAATTGGAGATATCACGAGTTTTTACCTGTTGATTTGATATGGAATGACCCATGAGGTAAATAATTATCACAGAGCAGAATGTCATTTACTCCAGTTACAAAAAAAAATCTCTAAAATGAAGTATACTAAATCAGGTAATTATAAAGTAATATATTGTTTATGAAGTATACTGCATATGCATCCGTTTTAGGTTATACATATTATTTGGGTCAGTACATTAAAAAACTCACTAATGATTACGATTAGGTATAAATAAGTTATTTGGATCAATATAACATTTTCTTATTAGTAATACACAAAGTAGCTTATTACAGGAGGATTGGAACTTACAACTTTAAAGTTCAACAGGTGCTCTATCACAAGGCTTATAGTCATTAAAGTTGATTTTTACATTAATCCCGGATATTAGGATTAGAGTTAAAAAGAACTATCCTACTCTAATCCCGCACACAACAACTATTGGGTTGAGGAATAATTCATGAGCGTTGTTTTCAAATTTAAAAATGCAAGCAGAAATAAAATGCATCGGCAAAATGTTTTATGTTGTTTGAAAGAGAATGTTTTGCTCTACAAAATAGTGTGTTTTGATTTGTAATTTTTTTTATTTTTGTGTATTTTCAGATCATTTAAAATGGAATGTCAAGTGGACAAAACTGAGCATTTTCGACGCCTTTTGCTTTTTGCATTTAATCGAGGTGTTAAGGCCGCCGAAGCTGTTCGTGAGATTTGTGCTTTGCCTGAAAGAGAAGGAGCAATGCCTGAAAGTACCGCCCGCCGTTGGTTTTCGCGCTTCAAAAATGGGAATTTTGACCTCAAGGACGGATCACACACCGGTCAACCAATTGAGTTCAATGAAGAGCGATTGAATCATCTTCTTCACGAAAATCCACGTCAAACGACCAGCGCCGAGTTTCTGAACCTTGACCATTGAGTAAAGGTGATTCACCACAGTTTTTTTATCACAATCCATCTGCTCCGCCAATTCTCTGGTCGTTTGACGTGGATTTTCATGAAGAAGATGATCCAATCGCTCTTCGTCGAACTCAATTGGTCGACCGGTGTGTGATCCGTCCTTGAGGTCAAAATTCCCATTTTTGAAGCGCGAAAACCAACGGCGGGCGGTACTTTCAGGCATTGCTCCTTTTCTCTTTCAGGCAAAGCAATAATCTCACGAACAGCTTCGGCGGCCTTAACACCTCGATTAAATGCAAAAAGCAAAAGGCGTCGAAAATGCTCAGTTTTGTCCACTTGACATTCCATTTTAATGATCTGAAAATACACAAAAATAAAAAAAAATACAAATCAAAACACACTATCTTGTAGAGCAAAACATTCTCTTTCAAACAACATAAAACATTTTGCCGATGCATTTTATTTCTGCTTGCATTTTTAAATTTGAAAAAAACGCTCATGAATTATTCCTCACCCCAATATATTGTTAAAATGAAGAAAAGTTTGATGTTATTACTTTTCTTTATTAAAACCATAGATATATAGGAAAATAATTGTGTTAGCACTATAACTCTATTGTAACTCTATAACACTATTGTGTTAGCACAATAACACGGTTTCAGATTTATCGACTTCAAACATTTTAGATACCTCCGGAGTGGTTTTTACAAACTTGTCTGTCTGTACGTATGAGCTCTATGGCTCCAAGTGTGTTTATTCTAGAGTTGTAACTTGGTACAAAAATCAATTTTTAGATCTAGTTAGACTATCCTGAAAATAATTGTTCAACAATAACCGTCATTAATGGCTTCTTGAAACACTGAAAAATGTATAAATTAAAAATGTGGCACCTATAAAATCCCACATAAAACCAACAAATGTGCCAAGTTTCATCTCTTTATCAGCATTAGTTTCATTTTTATTGAATGACACGAATAAGTTATTTAAAAAAGTGTTAATAATCCAATTGACTTGAAATTTGATACAAGTATATTCCCTTTTAGCGAATTTTCAAAGAAAAAATGAGCTTACGAGGTTGGGGTCATGGAAGGGGGGGAGGTGGTTTATTTTGGAAGATGGGGACTCACTGATCAAGAATTATATATATATATATATATATAATATATAATATATATACACAGGGTGTTTTATAAAGTGTCCACCAGAAAAGGAGGTGATAGCACTCCTCAAGGGAACAAAAAATGTCCTATAATATAACCCCGATCTGCAACCGTTTTTCCACAGGATCAAATTAATATTTTTAAAAATATTTGACCTCACATCATACAATTGTTAATTGGGGTTTTAACTGTTCAAGCTAGAAAGGCGAAATTGGTCTTGTTAGAAAGGTGAGTAAATTTCCTAAAGGACAAACTACTAACTATGTCAAATATTTTATAATACTGCCCAAAATTTGCATCAAAACATGTTTTTTTTTAAAAATGAATATTATGGAATTTTGTAGTAGGCATTAGAGGAAGTAAGAGATGAGCAAAAGTTCAGCCAAGAACGGAAAAAACTCTCTCATGACTGCCTTTTAAGTAAATGTAAAATTTTAATACATTCAATAGTCAAAAATGTAAGCTATTGTTGCTAGAAGTTGCAAAAACTGATCATTTTTGTCGTATAAAGTGAAAATAATGTGTTATTTTAACTAAATATATTTTCGAAAATAATTTAATAATACGATTTTTAGACTCTAGAAGGTAAAATAAACCTATTTTACTCTTACACATTTTTCTCTAAAACCACTTTTTTCCCTTGCTTTAGAGATTTTTAATTATTTTATGTACCATGTAATTAACATTGTAGACATTACAAACATGCCCAAAAACATATCAGTTTTTGCAACTTCTAGAAGAATAGCTTAAAATTTTGACTATTGAATGTATAAAAATTAACTTTTCTTAAAGGGCAATCATAAGAGAAGTTTTTTCCATTCTTGGCTGAACTTTTGCTCATCTCTTACTTCCTCTAATGCCCTACTACAAAAATTCTATAAAATTCATTTTTTTCAAAAAATCATGTTTCAAAAATTTTGGGCAGTAGTTCCAAATATTTGACATAGTTAGTAGTTTGTCCTTTAGAAATTTACTCAGCTTTCTAATGATACCAATTTCGCTTTTCTAGCTTGAATAGATAAATCCCTATTAACAATTTATGATGTGAGGTCAAATATTTTTTGAAAATATTAAATTTGACCTTGTAGGAAAACGGTTGGAGATCGGGTTTATATTATAGGACATTATTTGTTCCTTTTGAGGAGTACTATCACCTCCTTTTCTGTGGACACTTTATATGAAACACCTGTATATATATATATTCTTGATCAGTGAGTCCCCATCTTCAAAAATAAACCACCTCCCCCCCTTCCATGACCCCAACCTCATAAGCTCATTTTTTCTTTGAAAATTCGCTAAAAGAGAATATATATATATGTGTGTGTGTGTGTGTGTGTGTGTGTGTGTGTGTGTGTGTGTGAGATGTTTGTGTCCAAGGCGTTTCTATTGTACATGATAACTTTTGAATGCTTTTTCGGATCAAAATGAAACTTGGTACAAAAATCAACCTTGCTAATGTCCTGAACCCTATTGTTCATGAAACATGTGTGACGTCATAACCCACAATAATGACCCCACAAACATTTAGAAAAATCACAAGTCTTCAGATCAAGTGTTTAGATTCAGCTGAAATTTTATACACATATACTACTATGTATGGTTCACATAAATGCAAAGTTCCATATTATTATCAGTATTAATTCTAGTTTTATTGATTGACATATACACATCAACAAAACAATATGTCATTAATTGACATAATGCAAACAAAGAAAGTTTCTTCACTATAACACACAGCTACAATCAGTTAACAGTGTGGTAAAATAGTGCTCAGGAACCAATAAGGTTGGACTGATTTGAAATTGAGGGCGTGGTTTAACATCCATGGCTAATTTCATTGGCTCCCTCACATTTAAAATAAATAAGTTTATTTCCAAAAAAATTACAAACTTGGGTAACATGTTGGATCAGTCAAGAGGTAATAAAAGCTTGTTTGGACAAATAACAGTAGGGTAACTTAAGGACTAAAACTAGTATCACAGATTAACCTACTATAACTATATCACATACAAATTAACATACCTAACTTATTACTAATAACTATTAACTAACATAATTAAGTCAGACATATCCCTATCAAAATATTCTTTTAAATTATAAAATACATTTTCAGTTAGCCATGACTTGATTTTACTCTTAAAGCTTTCAAATGGTAACTTAGAGATCTGCTCCGGTATTTTATTATACATTTTTATTCCTAAAATTGAATGGCCCACTTCCATCTTAGCTAATCTATAGTATGGAATGGTTAACTTAGTTTTATTTCTCGTATGGTAACTAAATAGTTATAAATGTAATAGCGATGAGCATAGTTACCATAAATAAATATTTATTTATTTATGGTAACTATGCTCATCGCTATTACATTTATAACTATTTAGATTTAACTTAACAAATAACAACACATTATATACATACAAGTTAATCACAGTCATAATCTTAAATTTCTTAAATAATCCCTTACAATGCTCATCACTTTTACTCTGGCTATAATCTTATACTTTCTTTTGTAGCACTAATATTTGTTGATTTACATGACCATACAACACTATTCCATAATTTATTCGGCTCTGTATCATTGCTTTATAAACAACAATTAATATATTATTTGGTTACAAATTTTTTTAATTTTCTGATGACAAAAATGTACGAAGATATTTTGCTATGGACCATTTGTATATGGTGTTTCCAAGTTAGCTTATTATCTAAAACAATACCAAGAAACTTGATTGGATGTTGATTTTCATTTTCTCTTAGGCTAAACGTAATAGTTTGGGTTTTTCCCGATTGAGAAGAAAACCGTTGGCCTTGTACCATTGCTCTAT
This sequence comes from Microvelia longipes, assembly GCA_018340805.1. Taxonomy (NCBI): domain Eukaryota; kingdom Metazoa; phylum Arthropoda; class Insecta; order Hemiptera; family Veliidae; genus Microvelia; species Microvelia longipes. The sequence goes on from JACMZG010001908.1 coordinate 58,785,451, forward strand.
TATTTTCATTCTCCTTTCAGCTTCTTCTTTCAATATTTGTTTGTCACTGTGTGTATGTATGGCATTGGAGTCATCTACAAAAAAGCAGAGGTCTTCCTCAACAACATTATGGGTCGGTTGCATTTCCTGGGTTCTAGATATGCTTCTAAGTCGTATGTATCCATTACAAAAACGTAACCAGCTAATATTGATCCTTGTACAGATCCAGCAACAACATCTTGTACTTCTGATATAGACCGTCATAACATATTGCTTTCTTCCTTGAAAGTGATTCAAAAAAATTATAGGCATTCCCTTCTATATTCAGATGTTTGGCTTTCATTAGAAAGATATCATGGTGCAGTGTGTCAAATGCTTTGCTTAAATCACAACACATTAAATTTACATGATCTTTGTTTTCTAGACCTATTATTATTTTTTCTACTACTTTAGTCACTGCCATTATGGTAGATCTGCCTTCTCTACTTCCATATTGACTATTCGGCAAGTAACCATTCCCTTCCAGATGTTTTAATAGTTGTTCTTTTACTAGGGCTTCTATGATTTTACCTATAACTGGAACTAGCGACACTGGTCTGTAGTTATTCAGGATCATTATTTTCCTGCACTGTCAACTGATTTTAGCTGTGTGTCGTACTAAAATAGATTTGACAATTTGCTTATATTGTAGCAGTATGCCACTTATATAAACCAATAATATGATGAACTGATAAAGTATAACAATCATGTGGGCGCAAAGTGGTCCCCAGCACTGATGCCGTAGAGTGGCAAAGTGTGAGTGTAAGTGTAGTAACACTTAAACAAAGTGTAAGTGTAGATTGTAGAGTGGCAAAGAGGCCAAAGGCCTCTTGTTTTAATAAATAAGTATTTTTTATACTTATTAAAAGTAAAATTCATAAGTTTACTTTTGTTTACTTTTATATAAACCAATAATATGATGAACTGATAAAGTATAACAATCATGTGGCCGCAAAGTGGTCCCCAGCACTGATGCCACAAAGTTTTTGTGGCATGTTTGCAAGTTTTGTTTAAATTAGATAGAATATAACAGTCTTTGTTGGATTACTGTTATGTTAAGCAGCATCAAGTGAGGTCAGTACCTTGATAGGTGATTGCTGGGAATGAAACAATTGTTTTTAATGTCTGAGGATGAGTGAAATGAGTCCAAAGACAAACTCCAATATAAGTTAGGTTGGACCCATCTTATATTTCAATGTTCTCTGTTTGAGAAAGAAAGGAGAACACTAATGCTAGACGTTATGACACAAGGAAAGATTTGGTCTCCAACAAATTTATCCATTTTCACAGAAGTTTTCCCACTATTTTCTAAATTCATAAATTCTATTGATTTTGATTTATTCAAATAAAATATTTTATTTTCATTAAATACCACTATCTATCGATTCAATATTTATTTCCCTTTCAATTTATTCTATTTCATTAATTACTTATTATTATTTATACTCATCATTATATTTAATACACATTGTTATTTTATATTATATTTTATAAAAAGCCATACTAATTAATATAATCCAACATATTTAATTAATTATGCCATTAAATATGTATATATGTGTGTATATATGTATATACAGGGTGTTTCATATAAAGTGTCCACCAAAAAAGGATGTGATTGTACTCTTCAAAGGGAACAAAAGTTCTATAATAAAAACTCGGATCTCCAATAGTTTTCCACAAGTCAAATTTAATATTTAAAAAAATATTTTACCTCTCATCATAAAATTGTTAATAGCGTTTAAACTGTTCAAGCTAGAAAGGCGAAATTGGTCTCGTTAGAAAGCTGAGTAAATTTTCTAAAGAGCAATCTACTAACTATGTCAAATATTTGGGAACTACTGCCCAAAAATTGACATGAAAATTTTTTTTTTTAAAAAGTTAATTTTATGGAATTTTTGTGGTAGGGCATTAGAGGAAGTAAGAGATGAGCAAAAGTTCAGCCAAGAACGGAAAAAACTTCTTTTATGATTGCCCTTTAAGTAAATGTAAATATTTTTATACATTCAATAGTCAAAAATGTAAGCTATTGTTGCTAGAAGTTGCAAAAACTGATAATTTTGTCGTATAAATGAGAAAATAATGTGTATTTTAACAAAATATTTTTTTCGAAAGTAAACTTATAATACGATTTTAGACTCTAGGAATTAAAGTAAACATATTTATTCTCATACATTTTTCTCTAAAACCATATTTTAAAGATTTTTAATTATTTTATGTACCATGTGTAAGAGATATGCAAAAATGCCAAAAAAATTACAGTTTTTCCAACTTCTAGGAAGAATGGCTTAACATTTTGACTATTGAATGTATGATGAAGTTTGGGTTTTCTTAAAGGGCAATCATAAAAGAAGTTTTTTCCGTTCTTGGCTGAACTTTTGCTCATCTCCCTTCCTCTAATGCCCTACCAAAAATTCCATAAAACTAACTTTTTCAAAAATAATTTTTCATGTAAAATTTTTGGGCAGTAGTTCCAAAATATTTGACATAGTTAGTAGTTTGATTCTTTAGAAAATTTACTCAGCTTTCTAACGAGACCAATTTCGCTTTTCTAGCTTGAACAGTTTAAACGCTACTAACAATTTTATGATGTGAGGTAAAATATTTTTTTAAAATATTAAATACACTTATATGAAACACCCTGTATATATGTGTGTAATGTATTGTATATGGTATATATATATATATATATATATATATATATATATATATATATATATATATATATATATATATATATATGTGTGATATATATGATGATCTATATATATATATATACATATATATATATATAATATATATATATATATATATATAATATATATTATTCCTTTTTTTTTGCATGACTAAATTTAAAAAGTCAATATTTAAAATTCACGTTCTTTTAGAAGTGTTTATCTAATAACACATGTAATATTTAAATGGGGCATGTGATAATAAATGCTTTTTAGATAGGGTTACTATCTAAAAAAAAAAAAAAAAAAAAAAAAAAAAACAGGTAAGGAAAAGTACTGAAGTACCCCCTACTCAATTTTTGAAGTAAAAAAAAAAATGTTTTTTTTTTACTTATACATATAACTTATACAAAGTTTTTTTAACATAAACTAAAACCATAAAAATATTCAAAAAAACTTACAATTCACTATTAGTATCAGCTAAGTATTTAATTTTACGAATTTTACTGTCAGAGCTAGACGAAGATCCACTGCTAAGGTGGGATCCAGACATCTTATCACTGAGTACTTCTATTTGTTTACTGGAACTGTTATCTTCTAGTTTTAAAATGTCATCATATATCTTTGAACTATTATCTATCGTAGACAACATAGTACGTTGGGATTGATTCCGCAGATTCGAAGAAATTAACAAATTATTTGTATTTTTTTCATTCTGAAAACCAAAAAATAGATAAGTTGAACGCCCTAGTTACACTAGAGCAGCGTTTCCCAACCTTTTCAGTACCGCGACCCTATAATTTGCTTTTCTAAAGTTTGGCGACCCAAATGCATTTATTTTGCATAACCTGAAAATTGCAGGCGTTTTTATTTATTTCCGAACTAGTTATGACTTCTGCCATTACGCCTATCCTATTTGAGAATTTTATTCCCAAAAGAAATTTACTGAAAAGAATAAAAAAATAAAAATATGTATGATATCAATGACTATTTTGTTGCTGTTGGTTTTCCGCTAATAGTCAAGTCGTGTTTTGTTTATTCATTTCACTAATTTAATTAAAACGTAAATGTAAAAAAAAAATAAACTGGTAACACAATAATTATTAAAAAACTTGTACGCGATATTAAACTACTTTGATGATTTTTAGAACCAAATTCACATATAATTGAACATTATAATTTTAATAACCTGAACCTTTAAAAGAAGTGATAAGAAACTGTTAAACACAGTATTATCATTGGTATAACAATTCATCAAAGTTAGCAAGAATTAGATAAAGGGTGCCTCTGTCGGTAAAGGATATCTAAGAAATATTTTGGCCGCGGCTTCTTTTGTTATCGCATGTTTAAAGTATTATAAATTTCTAAAAATAATATCCGTTTAAGCAAATATGTTATTTGCTTATAATAATGTTTTACATAAATCTTTGAATTTTGGATTGTTAATAAAAAAAATTTGGCGACCAAAACATTTCGGCGACCCAATCTGGGTCGCGACCCAAGGGTTGGGAAGGGCTGCACTAGAGCACCTAGATTATCTGAGTAAAAGACAATTTAAATATTTTTATACAAGTGGAAAAAGAAAAATCTCTTTCCCCTCGACAAATAACTATAAAACTTAACGGATGTTTTACTTCACTTAATACTGTAAACTAATTGTTGAGTTTTAATCGGTATTGTCAATAAAATATTTCTTAGTAGAGAGACATCTTTCTTTCCCATTTATTTTGGACCTCCTTTATTACAAACAATTTTTACACTATGAGCCTTTTTGTTTTTAAAGAATGATGAAAAGGGAGAAATGAAGAACAATTTTTATTTTTTTGACGTAACAATCTTTACGAGTTTGTATTTTGAAATACTTCCAAAACCTTTCTAAATAATGAAGCTTGCTCATGCTGTTGATAGACAGAGAAGTTTATATAAGCAGCATTGAATTTTAGCAGTTGAAATAAAATAGCTATAAATATTTTTAAAAAAATCAAATAAAACTTACAGATTGAATAGTACTGGCATTATTCATAGATACTTCCATTAGCAATCTAAACACAAAAGAATTTTATTTACTTCCATTAGCAATCTAAACACAAAAGAATTTTATTTATCAAAATAATAAATAACAGGGCACAAACAAATAAGTATTGCTTTCTATAGAAACTTGCAACAAAAAATAAGACAATAACTTAAAAAATATTTTTTATTCATAAACACAACCTGTTGAGATAGTCTATTAATTAATATTTAATATTGAATACAAAATTTTTATAAAAATTTTAAAAAATGGAGCTCCTGGACTATTTTTTTTAGTCAAGAAAAGATATTAATGAGCTTCCTTCTGAGTCAAATATTGGATATTATTAAAAACATGTTCTCCCTAAAAATAAATAAATAAATAAATGCCGTTTTAGGGCCTTTCGGCCCATCAGGGTATTCACCCTGCGGGAACCACCTCAGGTGGGTTGCATCTACTACACTCTAAGAATTAATTAAAGTTGGCGAAATCATTTTAATACAAATACTATTCAAAATCTTAGAGCATAGCCCGGGCTACGAACCCCGGACCTCCGGTGCCGAAATCGAACGCCTTTACGATCACGGCCACGGAGGCAGATGTTCTCCCTAATACACATATAAAAAAAATTACTAGTTACTCTTGTGCTTTTTTATCCATCACGAGTTAAACTCTACTATCTTGAAATAATTTACTTGAATCAATCAAAATAAACTTACTGTGAATCCAGAACAAGATCAGCAATATTTTTATCTAACGAACACAAAATAGCTAGAGTTGCAAGACCTCTCCTTAACTCCACATATCTCTCTCGTTCTGTTACCTTCCTGCAAAAAATAATTCAAACAAATAAAGTTATGATGGTTTTAAGTAAAGTTATGATGGTTTTAAGTAAAGTTATGATGGTTTTAAGAAAAGTTATGATGGTTTTAATAAGTCCAAGCTTAGTCAAAATTGTTGGCTTAGTCTCAGGCTTTTATTCTAAGACATTTACCAAACCTATTTCTTAAGGAACCCTTAAAAAGACTTTTAATATTTTAGAAAAGATTTAGACATTTAGATAGATTAGATAAAGAACTTTCTATACGTATAACAGGTACTTTTATATATTTTATGATTTTCTAAAGCACTATTAAGGCTTCATAAAGAATAGATCAGGTTTAGGTAAGGAAAATGTCCTTAGATATGGGCTTTAGACTCTTGGCGAAAAAACAGACATCACAGTAGGTTATGGAACAAAGACAATTAAGAGGAAATAGGTCATTACTTACGATACGTGGTCTGCCCCCTATAAGTAAAATACAATAGTTAATACACTACATGAGTATTTCACTGTAAACTTTAAACTATGGAGTCATGGCTTCAATCCCTGTACAAACCTTTATTATTTTCCACAGAGGAAGAAAAATTTGATGTGTCAAGTAGTTGTTAAAAAATCTTAACCCTAAATACCCTTGAGTTTTGAAAAAATTTAGGACTTACACAGTAAAATAATCTTTTTAGCGTCTGCTAAGTTATCAAGCTGTGTGATTATGAGAGAAAAAATATTTTGAGAGGCACTAGTTATTACTACAGTTATAAAATGCAATACTCTATACTAGCCGTTATACGTATGACGGGCTAACAGCAAGGTGCTATAACCATAAAAGAAGAATTCTCAGTGGACTTCGCGTAAAGAAGAATCAAGCAGGGATAACAGCAGAACCTAAGGGACCTTACTGCTAAATAAGCTACAAAGGAAGAACACTGGAAGCCAATGTCTAGTAGCAGAACTGAACCCATTGATACTATTATAATTGTAACGAGACATTTAAAGGCTGTAGGTGCTGGGCTTCAGCACACATATTACAATGTCACACAGTATCGTTTAAACCAACGGGATATGATAACAGAGGTCTCAAATTGTGTCTACAAACCTATTTACACACCATAGAACATTGTAAAGTACTTTTTTTTGTAAATAATATAAAATAGAAAATTCAAAAGAGAAGACAAGCCATGTACAAGCTTCAGCAGGTTAAAAAGAATTTTTTCTCTCTGTCTCTCTTGTAAAAAGTTAGATAGTTGCTCTAGTATGATTTGCATGATTGGTCTCCATATTAGTTTAGTAGTGATGAGTGGGCACAAATGAGACAATGTGATATTGTTTTTATAGAACTATGTTTCGCTCAATACTCAGCACATTCATGTTACACATTTATACCTAAAAAGAAAAATCTTTTACAAGTAAAAAATTCATAAGGCGCGGTCGAATATCCACGGCCTTCTAGAACATTGGATCACCAACAAACTTTTTTTATGACTTTTTTTTCAAAATTTTCAGTAATTAGCCGGATTTGTGATAAATGAAGCCTATTTCCGTAATCTGCACACTTTTTTGGTTAATCTCAAAGAGTATTTACATTCACTCAACGATTTATTTTTAATCTAACTTGGTACATACATAACTACTGTTAGACGTCAATGTTAACAAATATGACATGTCAAAATATAACACAAAAATATTGACGTCTAACAGTTTTAACCTCCATAATGTTTTTTGACTTCCCTGTTTATTATTATTTTTTCACTTATAAAAGGTTTTTCTTTTTAGGTATAAACATATAACATAATATGCTTAGTATTGAGTGAAATATAGTTCCATGAAAACAATATCACACATATTTGTGCCCACTCATCAGTAGTTGTTCTTATTATAAAATTAATTTAAATACAACTATTTACTAATATAAATTTGCATGTATTTTATATGTTATAAATAAATATATTTTATTATTACTCACTGATTAGAAAGTAGGTTAATTTGCTTATAAGGACCTTTTATAAATAATTCACTAGTAGCAAACTCATTATTATAAAACTGATCTTTTAACTGATCTGGTATTCTAGGATCACAAACCTTCTCATGTAGATCATTTATCATCTGGGTTAGATGAAGAACTATCTGAAAAATAAAATAAATGTTTTTTTTTATTGTGATATAGAACTATAAGTTATTTTATTCTAGTTATTAAAAAAGCCTCTAATCTGGTAAATAATGAGAGCAAATGCTTCTAATCTGGTAAATAATGAGAGCAAATGCTTCTAATCTGGTAAATAATGAGAGCAAATGCTTCTAATCTGGTAAATAATGAGAGCAAATGCTTCTAATCTGGTAAAATGAGCTTCTAATCTGTAAATAATGAGAGCAAATGCTTCTAATCTGGTAAAGGTATTTTATCAGATATCTTTGTTTAATTATTACCACTTTAGGAGGTTCCAAATTTCATACTGCTATATATCACTTAACTTCAAACAAGGTAAACCAACTTATTTAGTCTTAGGGCGCCCTACTAGTCTGACGACAATATATTTACCACGTTTAACATGTGATTTATGCAAATTTCAACACATTTGAATTTTGGCTTGGATGCAGAAGTTTATTTTACCCACTTTAAATCTTCTTCTAAAGGACATTCTGGGTACCAATTATTAAGGATTTTGTCTACTTGTTAACGAATATTAATAATTGTAATATTAATAATTTACTATTATAATTTTATATATAATTAAACAATTATACTGTCTCTACACTCTATACTTGTCAACGAATATTAATAATTTACTATTATAATTTTATATATAATTAAACAATTATACTGTCTCTACACTCTATTTGCGATTCAAAGAGATAGTTGTAAGGTTGGCAATACCAATGGCGGGAAAACGAAAGGGTGATCAAATTTTTTTTATCATAGGATTAGCATGAGAGACGTTGAAAATTCTTCTTTTATTCCTTTATTGTTCATTAATTTGTGATAAATGAGGTAAAAACTAATAGAACGACCATTGGTGCTAAAAAATGGTCAATATTTCATAGATAAATACTTCGATTATTCCAGGATTTCAAATATAGAATCAGGCTCTTATCACTACAGACTTGGATTTGTCCGATTTAACCGAGAAATAATAAAACCTGAATGGATAATTTAAACAAACATTTTACAAAAACATGAATTTATTGAGTTATTTATTATTTTAGAGTGTAAATAAAATTGATTGATAAATTAAAAACACCATTACGGTGAAAATCGGCTTGTTATCAGTTAATTTTAAATACCTGTAACAACTAATTTAAACAATTTAATGCAATTAAAAGGTAATTTTGTGTGTTTGTGTAAACTAAAATTATTTAAAAGTAACATTAATTAACAATATTAAAATAAAACACTATATTTTCATTTGCACCATCTTATCACCTAATTTAAATACTCGTGACAACCCATTAAAACACTATTTTTCAACGAAATAGTGATTCGACTGAGTTCATACGCCCTAAAATTAATTAAATTAAAGCTCTTTGATAAAACATTTAAAGAAATAATCGTCACAAATAAGAAAAACCAAAAAACTCCCATAAGGGCTTTAACAACGATCACCCTTTCGTTATCAATTTCTTATCAGCGACGGTGGCGCTGCTACGGACTTTGAATCGCGAATCATTTCAATTTTTATTTAAATTCTATGCTAAGTAGTTAATTGGAACTTTTTCCCCTTCTCCTTAGCGAACAACAATTTGTTTAACACAACTACAGACTGATTTTTGAACAAAGTTTCAAATCTCTAACATAAATACACTGGTAGTTACAATGATAACAGACACACACACACATACAGACGGACAACTTTGTGAAAACCACTTAGGAGACCATAAAAAGGGATAATTAAGGTGACATACCGGTTTCAAATTTTAATTGAAAACACAATACTTTTCCTATATACCTACAGTATAAATAAGGAAAAGTAAAAATCACACTATAGGTAAACATTACTAGCAACAGGTGTCACAACCTGACTCCCCCGGTAAGGTTACTTTCCAGGGTAGCCACAACACAGCAGCTCTATTTACAGTTTTTTTCGGTCAAAGACTAGTCGCCATTAAAGCAACTCAAAGGAACAGACGGATTCTTGGTAAAATATATACAAGGCACCCCTTTCTCAAATCATTAGTTTTAGTTTTGTATAGCATTGTGGTTTTATCCATGATGTCTAACATCTCTGAAGATGACTCAAGCAGTGAAAAAACAGATTTATTATCTACATTGACATGATCAGCCTTTATGACGATGTAAGCAAGGAAACTATATGAGGTTATTCTTTAAGAGCCAGAAAAGTTGTAATATCAAGACTTTGTACTGATAAGGCTTACACTAAAAAGGCTAAAATTTGGGTACCTATTGAACTTGATATCATGACCCAGAAGTAAAAGATGTGTAAATGCCTTTAACTGTCTATCATGCAAAGTACATGACTGTATCTGATTCAGCAACCTTCGAGGAGACACCAGAGTAGTTGAAGTAAGACCTCATCAACCTGGTTCACATTTGGAATGTTATATATGTTATATACCAAACCTTTGTTTATTTCCCATCAGATGTTGACTTTCCCGTGTTTATTTATAAAAGAATCAGTTTGTTTTGTAAGGAAATATCCCCACTACTTCGTTCAAAATCTAGAAAAGCACCATATAAATTTAAGGAATAGGAAAGATCTAATCACCCCTTACTGCAGGACTACTTGTTTCAAAAATTCAGTAATTAATTTGTCATCTAAACTTTATAACTCCCTTCCAAAAGAAATAAAAGCCTGTGACTCATATGAAAAATTCAAGCCAGCAGTAACCAAATTTTTAAAAGAAAATGGATTTTACTCTGTTAATGAAATTATAAAAAAATAAGTTTAAATGATTAACTATTAAAAGCCATTTTAGTGTTATAGTTTAACATGTATTTATAAGTATTAAGTTATTGTTGTGTTAGTTTTGTATTTGTATGACGTATTGTATCTAATTATGTTAGCTTTTGACAATAAATTATATTCTATTCTATACGGACAAAGACCTTACACAGGATACAAATTATATTATTCGTGCTATTTATTTTTTGGCAGACACTTTTAAGTATGGGTTTTATTGGACTGAAACTTTTCTTAAAGTCCAGGATGGTGGGAGTGTTTATCTACATTATATTTGGCAAGTACTATTCAACTTATAGAAGTGATTTAGATAAAAACAATAATAATTACCGAAGTTATTAAATCCACTGATGAATCCCACTTTTGTAACTTAGTATGCGCTTTCAACTGAACATGTATAGGTTCCAAAGTTTTAAAAAACATGGAATCTTCTCCTTTACTAGGCTTGTAATTCTTGCTAGTGTCATCTTCTGAACCATCCAATGAATTTGTTTCCATAAATGAGTTATTGAATTTAGTTTGATCAGGGCTTTGGTCACACATCTGAGAACCAAGGATGGCCTTGACTGTTTCCATTGCATCAGGATCTTTATCAAAATTCTCCATCGAATCTTTAGTAGTTCGTGTGCTTTTATCATACATAGTTTTTAAATCGATTTTCCATAATTTTTCACCCTTTTCTAAATCTTCTAAGTATTGTAAATCAGTACTGTCTGAAATTAATAAAATAAATAATTACAAATGAGGAATGATAGTGTGATTGTAAATACATTCTCATAATCAAGTGTAAGAGTATATTTGTATTTTTACTAAAGAAGTGAGAGCACCTAGAGAAATAATTGCTTATTTCTTATAAAAAACCTATCTTGTATTATACAAGATAAGTTTATTATTATAAGATTAAGTTAATTATAAAGAGTAACAACAAAGAATTTTAAATTTTTACATAATTTTGCTTTCAATTACCTACATAAAAAATTGGGTACCTCAAAACTCTTAAGCTCGGACTTCTTCAGAAAATAACAATTTCTGAAAGAATAAGATACTTCAGACTTTCTTCGAGAGTCCTCAAAAAGTAAAAACAGATCAGAGTCAAATAATATTCCCAGTTACCAACTCAAGAACCGACCAAGCTCAATGTTGCTTAACACTTGTTGTTTGAACAACTTGTGAATTAGGAGTAGATTTACACCAAATGTTAAGACAATTGGTATTTATCTATTTTGAAACGGTATTTAAAGAAAAGTGTATGTTTAATTTGATAAAATATAAAATTTGGTTTAAAGGAGTTGAAGTTTTATAGATGGAACAAGAAACTAAGTGTTCTAGTCGTATATGAGGGGATATGAAACAGGTCTAATCCAGACAACAAACTTGGTGAAAAGCTATGGCATCTGAAATTGATTATTCAGGAGAAATTTGTTTTGGCTTTCAATCAAATTAGCAATTCAAATAACTATAATTCAAAAACAGTATTTTACCAACATACCAATAGGTAGTCAGGAAAAGTAAAAAGTAGACTCACCCATTTTCAAAAGATTCCCTGGGTGAAAATCAATTGTTGGTGTCACAATAATTTTTATTTCGGGATCGGCTAAATTGTAAATGGTGTCTGAGATTTCATTGTGAAAAAGACGTCCCTTGTGAACAGATAATGAGTAACACCTGGGATTGAGCCACGGGAACTTGGTTCCAATGTCCAGAGAGTTTTGCGAGGGCTCTGTCATCTCTAACCTCCGTGGAGTCCCAGATTTGCCTTTAATAGCTTCCTCTAAAACAAAATTAAAAAACAATATCTATACAATAAACTGAGTAGGCTTCCACGGTTATTGTCATAAAGATTTAGGTCTTCCGGTGGTGACCGCGTCAATGTAGATGAAGAATCCGACTTTTGGCTTCCACTGTGGGAGCTTCATCTACATTGACGCAGTCACCACCGGAAGACCTAAATCTTCAATATCTATACAAGACCAGTTATGGACAACCTCATATTAAAAAATTCATATAAAAAACACTATTTGATCCATTTGGGGGAGATAAACAAGGTTTTTATGAATTCGTCCAAGAAGGTCCGACATATTACCTAAGCTTGGAATCATTAATAGATGAGTTATTAGATTGTATTAATTTTCTCTTTCTTATTCCCTGGTTTCTTAAACTATTAGAGTGCCAGTAGAGGCATGTGCATAAGTATGAAACAATTTAATATTTTAACATAGTTAGAAACCCTAGCTACATTGTAAGTCATTTTCTTCTTATTTTTTCTTTCAATTTTGCTGCTTGTGATGACTTAAGTAGAGAATTGTAAATTCTCTAAAAAGGGCAAAAAATAAGTGGAAATATAATATCTATATCAACTTAAAAAAGTCAGATCAGGCCGAAATTTTATACGCATCTATTTACTTTTTTGGTGGGCTTTAATATTAGAGGATATAATTACATACCCTGTCTAGAAGGAGGTGGATGTGGAATAGGAGAATCTTCAGTTAGATCAATTTCTATAATGGCTGGCTGTAAAGACGGGCGGGACTGGGCTTTCTTAGTAGGAGATTTCATAACTGGCGAATCCAACACCCTAATCAACTCATCACTTGTTAGATTCCGCAGATTATCCGCTTGATCACTTTTTCTCTTTTTTAATATTTTCTCAGAGAAATAATCATCATCGTTGTCATCATTCACACTCACGGGTAACTTCGGAGTAACCCTTGATGTAGTAGGAGTATTTTTTAATCTGAAATAAATTAATGAAAATTAGTAACAAAATAAAATAACTCCTGAAATTATAAATATACTTTGATGTAAAAGAAACGGTCTAATAAGCTATTTTAATTAATTAACTATCAAGTGAGATAATTTTATAAGCAATGTAATATTTCATAAAAATTATATACAGTTGGACCTCTATATAACGAACTTAAAGGAACAAGTGAAAAAATTCGTTATATAGAAATTTTGTTGTATAGAAATTGAAAAAATAAATAACTCTGTACTATTTTATGATATTTTAATGGATATATGGGATGAATAATGACCTCGCAGTTGCAAATTCAGCAGCTTTTCCTTTTATTAGCGGTACTGTCACAGGCATATTTTTGTCTCTTAACATTGTCACCCACTGTAAAATTGCGTCATCAATGTCTTCATACTTGCATACTCCAGAACTTTTTTTTAAATCGCCACTCGTTTCGTATAACCTAAGTATAGATTCTCAATTTTTTTAAAATTGTTGATATAGAACTAGGAGCAATTTTATGCTTCAGAGACAAGTCTTTGTTTTTGACTCCATCGTCAGAATCTTTTAATAAATTGATTTTTTCAGAAAGGGACAGCGATTTCCGTTTTGACATTTTAATAAACTCGATTTACAAACAAATAAAAAGTTTCACAAACGAACTGGTCAGACCGAATACCAAATTAAAACTGAAAGATTTTTAGTTCTATGCTGTGTTAATCCTAATTTCATAGAAAATTGTAAAGAAAGAGTTCGCAAAATTAAGTAAGGCAGGGCGAGAATCAATAAATAATTGTTCTGGGAAATTACAGAAAAACAGAAGTGCCGTTTTGGTCAGTTTCTTGAAAGTTTGCGGGTCTTTTCTTTATCTTTATTTCTGGAAATTTTGTTCGTTATATAGAAATTGTTTTCGTTAAATAGAAACACTTTTAAACACAAAATTCAAGGGAACGTAAAAAAATGCATTACATAGAGACTTTCGCTGTATAGAAGTTTGTTATATGGAGGTCTGACTGTACATTCATTACCATTTTAATAAAATATAAAATTTGGGTTTTCAGTACTAAGTCACTCCTATGTAGAAGTGAATATATTTGTCTATAATACGCCACACGGCTAAAATCAATTGACAGCAAGGGAACCAATGAGGTTAGTCCTGGATATTAAACCACTCCCTCAATTTCAAATCAACACTATTTTCCCGTGCTGTCAACTGATTTTATCCGTGTGTTGTACTAAAAGATAATAGAATATATTAAATTTCCAAAACAATTAGACTTTGCTAAACAAAATAGGCTTCAATGATCTGGATTTTTTTATAAATATAATGAGATAGAGATACCATTGAGATTTTGACATTTGAAGAGAAATATGGGAACATATACAACTGGGGCTTTAACAGAGCAAAATAACCTTCAAGTTGTTTACATCAATAACCTTCAAGATAAACAACACGACTACTACACCAGACATTGAAATAAACTAGACTACCCTGTCCATCGACTGAACCTGACCAACAACTCACCCCACTACATGGCCCGGAAATGCTTTAATCACCTCCCACTGGAAATAACTTCATTAATTGAACCAGACTTTCAAAACCTTATCAAGAAAATTCTCATAAAAAAAAGCCTATTATACAATAGAAGAGTATCTACAGGATGTATTGTAAATGTTGTAATTTTAAGTCTATTTATAAGAGTAAATTTATTTAGTTTTAAGTATGAATGACGAACCTATACAATGTTTAATCATTGTGACAGTGGATCCATATATTATTATTATTATTATTATTAAAACAAAAAACTTCTTCATTCGTCTTACCAACAACCAACTACTATACAAACTATACAACCAACTACTGACAGTATCAAGAGATTAATGACTTGAATTACTTTAAAGCCGAAATTGCTAAGTGGTTGCATAAAAATACTTCAGTTACCTTGTGATAATTTAGTATTTAGTTCGTATGTAATTAACATTAATCTAATAATTGTAGATTAGTAAATGTGTGTGTGTGTGTGTAAGTTTATGCGCATGTTTTTTATTTATTTTTATTTTTTTGTGAGTGTTTGTGAGAGAATGTGGGTATGTATGTTTTATTTTTCTTTTTTTTTTAGTTATTTATAACAATAATACATATAGTGTACATTTCACAAAGAAAATTAAGATACATTCAAACTAATAATATGTCAAAAGTGAGACGAACTCCGATCAAGGCGTTGCCTTATGAGGTTTCTCCTAAACAATTAATTATTGTTAAATAAAATAATATGTATTCTTTTTTGTATTTGGAGAAAAAAAAAAATTATTTATTTATCTTCTCTTTAGTTTCCTATACTACTCTTTTTCTAAACATCATTATAGAAAAAATATTTTTTCCATAAAGATCAAAACAAATTAAAACATTCAAATGCTACACGATGGCTACACTTGCTCCTCAACAAAAAGGCTCTATCTATCATTTCTTTACATCTATCATAATATTTTTTTATGACATCATTAACCTGCAATTTCAAAAAATCATGAAACATGGAAAAATTTTGTGATCAATTTGAGATTTAGCATGCATGTAGCAATGTATAAGAAAAAAATAAGTGCTAAGTTTCATCTCATTATCAGCATTAGTTCAATTTTTTTGAATGACTCGGCACGTTTTTTTAAAAATTGTAAACAATCAGAAAATAATCCAATTGAGATGAAACTTGGTACAAGTATATAATAATAATACAATAGGTACAAGTATATAATAATAATACAATAGGTACAAGTATATAATAATAATACAATAGGTACAAGTATATAATAATAATACAATAGTACATTAATAATAATAATATAATAAAATAATAATAATAATAATAAAAATACATAATAATAATATAATAATAATACAATATAATAAAGTATATAATAATAATACAATAGGTACAAGTATATAATAATAATACAGGTACAAGTATATAACTAATACAATAGTACAAGTATATAATAATAAATACAATAGGTCAGTATATAATAATAAACAATAGGTACAATATATAATAATAAATACCCGTTTTAGGGCCTTTCAGCCCTTCAGGGTATTCACTCTGCGTGAACCACCTCGGGTGGGTCACATCTAATATGCTCAAAGTAAAGCTAAAGTTGGCGAAATCTTTTTACATCAAATTATATTCTAAAAACTGAGAGCATAGCCCGGGGTGTGAACCCCAGACCTCCCATGCCGAAGTCTAGAACTATACGACCGCGGCTACGGAGGCAGATACAAGTATATACCTTTTCATAATAAATAAGTTTTATTTTAAATAAATAAAGTTTGTCTTTCCACAGATGATTTATTATTATAAAACAAAGCCAGCTTTCAACCTGAATGGTCATCTTCAGTGCCGGTGAGATGAGTCTAGATTATTTTTTTAGCTGGTTTCTGAGGCCAAGGCATGTATACGACTCTACATGTCATATACATGCTTGGCCTCAGAAACCGGAAAAAAATAATCTAGACTCATCTCACGCACTGAAGATGACCATTCAGGTTAAGGCTGGCTTTGTTTTATAATAATAAATCAATCTGTGGAAAGACAAACTTTATTTATTTATAAGCTTATTCCACATCTCAGTATTTATCGGATTAAGTTTTATTTTAATACAAAAAGTATATCCATGATGTTTATTAGATCATAAAAGACAAGTGAAGCGAGTCCAAAGACATGTAGTAGAATAAATTGGGCAAATTGTATATTCTGAGGACGAGCGAAGCCAGCCTGAATAAGGGAGAATGAGCGTAGCAAATCTGACATGATCAAGAAAAGTTCCAAGGTACCCCCGTACCTGATTTTTTTTATAATAAATCACAAAATACAAGAAAAGATAACTCTTACCTTTCTTTGACAGGAGTTTGACTACATGGGAAAGCAGGTTCCACAACAGATACATTTTTTAATTCTAGATATTTTTCTCTATTAGATTCAGATTCCCTAGCCTGAAACAGAATTAAACCAATTATTAATAGCTTATAATTTGCGGTATTTTTAAATATAATTTAAATATAATAATTAATATATTATTAAAAATTATAAATAATTATTATGTTAGAATGTAAGCTAAAAGTTTAATAATAATGGTGCAACTCCAAGACACCTTTTGGTAGCCACGGCAGCTAACTGCCAATTTGCAGATATAAATTTGTAATAAATGGTTTATTAATTTATTTATCAATTAATGGTCTCACAGTCATGACAGGATTAGAAAGACCAAGCCTTCTGGCGGAGATATTTTTTTACGAGTCAGATTTAGTTTTTGAATAATAAGTTGATGTATCGTCAGAGGTATAATTCATCTTTAATTTGTTTTTAAGTGACTAAGAGTTTTATAATAAACTAAATCTAAAGGAAGTTGAGTAGTAAGATATTTATAGCAACAGGTAGCACGGCACCTGTAGCTAACTCAGAATTCCCAGGTTTCTTCACTATATTAGTGAAATAAAATTTAATATCACTAAAAATAACTAAAATATTCCTCTCTCTCCATCGATCATCTCCTCAAACATCCTTTCTGATAATACTTTGTGATGCTTGAGGAAGCAGTAGCCTCAAGTCTAATTATCCTTGTAAATTTAACTTTACTTCACAATTTGAAGTTCAATACTTTCTGGCAAATACTGTATTGACCAGGAATTGGAAGTTACATCTGTTTGTTTCCATTGTTGTTAACATCTTCATGGGTACAGCACTTTTTTATTCGTTTAAATCAACATTGTGATGTTCCGCACCCTTGAAGCAGTTTCAAACAGCGCAAATAAAATGTCAAAAACTTCAACTTCACTGGAATATAGTGCACTTCCAGATATCTACTGCATAAGGCCACACTTCTTACATTACTAGATATTTTTTATCTCATCTTGATTTATTTCGTCAATCACTATCTGCCATCGTTTCCTCTCTTCTACTAACCTTACTCTATTATGTATACATATTGTTTCCTCTCTTCTACTAACCTTACTCTATTATGTCTACATATTGTTTCCTCTCTTCTACTAACCTTACACTTTTATGTCTACATATCATTTCCTCTCTTCTACTAACCTTACTCTTTTATGTCTACATATCGTTTCCTCTCTTCTACTAATCTTACTCTATTATGTCTACATATCGTTTCCTCTCTTCTACTAACCTTACTCTATTATGTCTACATATCATTTCCTCTCTTCTACTAACCTTACTCTTTTATGTCTACATATCATTCCTCTCTTCTACTAACCTTACTCTTTTATGTCTACATATCGTTTCCTCTCTTCTACTAACCTTACTTTATTATGTCTACATATCATTCCTCTCTTCTACTAACCTTACTCTATTATGTCTACATATCATTTCCTCTCTTCTACTAACCTTACTCTATTATGTCTACATATCATTTCCTCTCTTCTACTAACCTCTATTATTCTACATAACTTCTACTAACCTACTCTATTATGTCTACATATCGTTTCCTCTCTTCTACTAACCTTACTCTATTATGTCTACATATCATTTCCTCTCTTCTACTAACCTTACTCTTTTATGTCTACATATCGTTTCCTCTCTTCTACTAACCTTACTCTATTATGTCTACATATCGTTTCCTCTCTTCTACTAACCTTACTCTATTATGTCTACATATCATTTCCTCTCTTCTACTAACTTACTCTATTATGTCTACATATCATTTCCTCTCTTCTACTAACCTTCTCTATTATGTCTACATATCGTTTCCTCTCTCTACTTACCTTACTCTATTATGTCTACATATCGTTTCCTCTCTTCTACTTACCTTACCTATATGTACATATCGTTCCTCTCTTCTACTTGCCTTACTCTATTATGTCTACATATCATTCCTCTCTTCTACTAACTACTCTATTATGTCTACATCATTTCCTCTCTTCTACTAACCTTACTCTATAGTCTACGTTTTCTCTTCTACTTACCTTACTCTATTATGTCTACATATCGTTTCCTCTCTTCTACTTACCTACTCTATATGTCTACATATCGTTCCTCTCTTCTACTTACCTTACTCCCGCTTAGGAGTTGAAGCTACAATGATACAGACATACACATACATAACAATACTGCAATACTGCAAATACAATACTTTTCCTATACAATATGCAAATACAATACCTATACAATACTGCAAATACAATACTTTTCCTATACAATACTGCAATACAATACTTTTCCTATACAATACTGCAAATACAATACTTTTCCTATACAATACTGCAATACAATACTTTCCTATACAATACTGCAAATCAATACTTTTCTATACAATACTGCAAATACAATACTTTTCCTATACAATACTGCAAATACAATACTTTTCCTTATACAAATACTGCATATACAATACTTTTCCTATACAATACTGCAAAATACAATATTTCCTATACAATACTGCAAATACAATACTTTTCCTATACAATACTGCAAATACAATACTTTTCCTATACAATACTGCAAATACAATACTTTTCCTATACAATACTGCAAATACAATACTTTTCCTATACAATACTGCAAATACAATACTTTTCCTATACATCACTGCAAATACAATACTCTTCCTATACAATACTGCAAATACTGCAAACCTATACAATACTGCAAATACAATACTTTTCCAATACACATGTGCTATGAATAAGGAAAAGTAAAAATTAGAAACTACAAATAAAAAAGACTTACTTTCAAAGCAAGTTGTATGGAGGCACTGTCTTTCTCTTTAGTTAATTTCTTAATCATTTCATTGTACTGTTCTTCTTTCTTTCTAAATTCTTCTTCAACCTGCTCCCTACTTTTAACTAGCTGTAATTGAGCAGCATTGTTTCTTTCTCGTAAAAGTTTCACCTAAAACATCAGAAACATTGCATTGAAACCAAAATATTGTATTTAGATATGACCAAGAGCCCAGGGGTGTTTTGTTAATAAAAAGTGTAATGGCTGGAACCGGTCTCAATTTTTCGTAAATACCTTCCTGAACAAGGATCTGCAATTCTGCTGACTCGTATCGGATGGGTGTCCAGGCAGAACCTTTGACCCCTAAAGTGCGTTCTGCCTGGGACACCCATCCGATACGAGTCGGCAGAATTGCAGATCCTTGTTCAGGAAGGTATTTACGAAAAATTGAGACCGGTTCCAGCCATTACACTTTTTATTAACAAAACACCCCTGGGCTCTTGGTCTATAAGAAAAATACTCATAAAAACATATACAAAACAAGACATAGAAAAAAGGCAAATAAGTTGTTTTAAATATGTAACATAGTAAATAACCAATACTAATAGAAGTAAATATTTACTAATTATTATTATTAAACATTTATTCACTACTGAAAGGAAATAATAGTATAAATAAGTAAATTTGAAAAGATGTATCAAATAACATAAGTATAAAGAAAATATATATTTTCCTGTACACAGGAATCAGTTTAAAAGGCAACCACAGCTATTTTGTACTTGCATTTGTCTTAGATTACTGATTTAACCTTTTAAAATGAAACTTATATTAGTTCTGATCATATAAATAGCAATGACGAAAAAATGGTTTCAAAAATCAGGTACAGGGTATCTCAGAACTTTGCTACGCTCATCCTTCCTGCTTTGAACTTTATACTGTACTGCCCCCCTTAGCATACTTACTGTATCTGCATTTTTGACAAACTGAGATATTGAACCCTCAACTTTGGAGCTGGGATGTAAAAAGTATATTTATTCAGTAAATGTTTTACTTAAAACCTAATTTTTTATCTGATTATTATATTTTTGGCCTCAATAAAGGTTTCTTTTTCATCTAAATGCCATAAAGAACCGCGTAAAATAAATAACTCAATTTTGATAAAAATGTCGAATACGGTAAGTATGCTAAGGAGGGCAGTGTAGGTAAATACATCCTTTTTTTTCCAGAGGTCGCCTATGCAGGCACTGACCATGCTTGATGTTGCTTAACTTTGATGAGTAAAAAAATCATGGATATACTAGTCATATTGAAACAAAACTTGATGTACTTATTAATTAAGTAAAATATGAAATTTGGTAACAAGTGTACACTTGTACCAAATTTCAACTTAATTGGATTATTTTCCAATTTTATTCAATTTTTAAAATAGGTACACAAGTCATGTGATAAAAATTGATCTACTGCTGATAATGAAATGAAACTTGGCATATCCGATAGTCTATACATGGCTACATGTGTGCCAAATCTCAATCCAACCGCTAAATTTTTCCAAGTTAAAAAAAAAATATTTTTAAAATAGCACAACTGCACATATACACTAATATATGTACCAAGTTTCAACTGTCTAGCATAAATACACTGGGAGCTACGATGATAACAGATAGATACACACACATACAGACAGACAACTGTGAGAAAACCACTCAGGAGGCCTTAAACACCTGAAAGGAATAATTACTGGTAACATCCCGGTTTTGGATTTTCCAATAAACCTAGGGTATAGGAAGGTATAGGAAAAGTAAAAAGAAGAAGGGTGTCCAAAATACTTGAGATTTAACTACCAAGCTTTCAACCCCAAATCCTGGTCATCATCAGGGCAATGAACTTTCTTAAAACATAATTAACTTTTAAACTTAAAACTAAAGAAAACCAACAAAATAGAAAAGTTCACATGAAAAGCAGGTTGTGTCTAATGTAAGAAAAGCAGGTTGTTTTTCTAATTTATTTCTTTTTTATATTCAATGTGAATTTACAGTAAACTTAAATAAGTATTTTTTTAGGGTTCTTCATTTCTTCATTTTAGTGAATTTTTAAAGAAAAAATGAGCTTATGAGATTGGGTCACGGAGGAGGGAGTCGGGGGAGGTAAATTTTTGAAAGGGGGGGGGGTCTCCATGCCACTTCTCTTAGCAGCAGAGTGGCTAAGAGGCTGAAGGCTTCTTATTTTGTTTTTTAAAAATAATCTTAAACCTGGAAAAGTAAGTATTGTACTTTTTTATCAAATAATTATACTGCAAAATAAGTCATTAAGTGGTTATTATTATTTGCTAATAACAATGGTAATCATTATTAAAAGAGAAAGAGGGAAATCACTTGTTCAAAGTAAGTAGCCCGCTTATTAGGAGCCTTAATTATTAACTTCCTTACAGTTGTATAACACTATTAGCACCCTATGTGCCACTGAAGACAGTGAAATAAGTCCTGTCCTACAGGAATTTAAAGCTGAGAGGTTATTAAGTGTACTTACTACAACACTCGGTCATTCTAAAACTTTAGGAGTCCATTGAGAGGTCAGCTGAGACCATGTCTTCATCTCTTATTGTCTATTCTGATTAGCTGACCTACCCATCTTCATTCAACGCAAAGAGCCTCTTTTTGAGAATTTCAAGCCTTATTGCTTCAATTAGAACACATTTTGGAAACACTTCACTCAAATTTTGAACCATTTTTCTGCATATATTTGCAAATAAATTGTAGAATGTGCATAAAAAATAGTTTTCCTGATTTTGCCTTATTAGAAGATGCACAGTGTGTACATAGGACATTTGCACACATTTCCTACTCAATGTTAATGAAATTTCCTGTTTGAGAAAAAAGTTGAAAAGATCTTGCCTTGGACAGGCTAATTTCGAATACCTAAGAATGTATGAGTTTAAAATAACTTAAGATTCCTAAAAAAATAAATAATAAAAATGAATAAATAATAAATACTACCTCTCCTTCAAGGGTTTGATTTTTCTGTCTGAGGTTATCTTCAATTTTCTTATGCTCCTCTAATGTTTTACGAAGCCATTCCGTTTTTGCAACAAGTTGTTTTTCTTTATCTAGAAAATAATTTAAAAAGTTAATTTTATTTTACTTCTCTGTTCTTAACTTATCTGATTGGCCAAAAAAATATTCTAACAATAAATTAAATCAAGTAAATACTTAAAACTAGTAGTTTTTTCTTAAACAGAACTATTACAAAACCAAACTAAAGTTATTTTTTTTTATTTATTTTTTTATTTAAAGCTTTTATTTCACATTTTTATGTTATTTTATAACACATTTTTTATTAGTTGGTCAGATAAATTACCAATACATTCTTCTATAACCCAACTCCTCTTTATAAACATAATCTTTCAAGAAGAAATTAAATCTTTAGTTTATCATAAATAAATAAGAGAATGAGAAGTCCCTACACTACTGAAATATTAAGAGCAACAGTCATGCAATAAACATTAATGTTAAGGCCTAAGGCAGGCAAAACAGCAGACAATGAATGGATCTCGCTTAGGTACCAGGATTAAGACATGGATTCATAAACAAGGGCTTGTCTAGTATAGTTGTATGGCGCGATCTTATTTAAGTTTTGTATCCCCTCCTTCGTCTCTTTCCTTCCCACAATCCTGTGTGGCTTCCCCCTCGCCCGCCGACCCACTCCTCTCCTTCCTTCAGTCCTTCTTATCTTATCCTAGATAAAGCTTGTTCATTTTTACTTTTATTTATATTATAGTAATTCATTTTCAAAAATACAGTCCTTTCGTTTTATTTATCAGTATTTCACATGGTCCTTTGAGCCGGATAATTAGCGATGTCAAATTACTTCTAATGGTTAAAATAGTTAAATTTAAAAGGATTAATTCATGTTCATTTATTTCATTCTACAAACGAAATATCTATTATCAATCAATATAACCAAATACATTTATATTATCACGTTTATAAACTTCTGTATTGGAAAGAACCTAAAGTTTTTATTTATTTATTTATTTAATTAATTATACAAACAATAATTAAAATTAAATGTATAATCTGAGACCTCGACAGCATTAAGCAAAAAAAATGGGGTACTCACCAACTTTTAAACATAAAAAGAATTATAGTAAAAAAGATTAAATTAAAAAAAAACAAATGCAATACAGATATGAAATAAATTATTAACTAGCAGACTAGAAAAATATGTTACAGAAAAGTAAAACTTAATAAAAATAATTAGAAAACTGAATAAATAAAAACATTTAACAATATAATAAAATATTAAAAATTAAATAACTGACTAGACAAGAAATGATCGCAAACAGACATTTACTGACCAGAGGAAATAAAGGGAATAATGGTCTGGATACTGGTTAGAGAGAGAATATTAGGACATTTGGTTAAGGAATTACAGGACGACACACAACGGACAAGAGGACAGGTAGGATTTACTTCCCTTATATAGAATGGGCGACCAGCTCTGCGTCCAGGTGGAAGCACCGTGACTAGGTCCTGCACTGGTGAGCAGATTGTTTTACCAGACAAGCAGTTCAACAGGAACAGAACCTCATGAGCTGTTCTCCTCCTATATAAGGGATCCAGGGATAAACGCTTACACAAAGATTCATACTTATAATATACACGACGATACATATACCTAGTATAACATATTCTAATAAAGTTTCTCTGAATATTTTCAATCGCACTGGACTTAGTTGAACCAAACATATTCCAGACTGGAACCGCATATTCAAGGATTGGTCGGACAAGGGATTTATATAACATAACAAAACAGTCCAATGAAAGATCTGAGGCAATATGTCGAATCAAGCCAAGCCGCTGATTAGCTTTTCTAATCATAGAATCAAACTGATCAATGAACCTGAGCTTGTCATCCACAATAATACCCAGATCCTTCACTGAGGAAACACGAGGAATAGGAGATTTATTTAAGGCGTAAGGAAAGTGAATGGGAGAGGAAGAACGGGAAAAGGAAATAACTTGACACTTGCCAGGATGAATTTCCATATTATTAGAGGAGGCCCATTGATAAACACGATCAACATCTGACTGAAGAAAGAGACTGGAGAATGAATTAGTGACAGGGAACGAGATTTTCAGATCGTCCGCAAAAATTCAACCATGGAGTATACAACATTGTCGGGCAGGTCGTTTATAAATATACTAAAAAGCATAGGCCCGAGTATTGAGCCTTGATGGACTCCAGAGGAAGCAGAATAATAGGAAGAAGTCTGGGAACCAAGACGGACAGAGCAGGTGCGAGTAGTAAGATAGGAACGGAACCAAAAGATAAGAGAAGGATGCAGGTTAAGAGACTCAAGTTTAGATAGTAGGATACCATGGTCAACACGGTCAAAGGCTTTGACAAAGTCAAAGAAGACAGCGTCGACCTGGGTTCCATTAATAATACATGATGAAACATGGGAAAGAAAAGACATTAAATTAGTACAGGTGGATCTTGAAGGACGGAAACCATGTTGAGAAGGGTGAAGAAGAGGTTCAATTAAAGGAAACAGACTGGAATGGATTGTACGTTCAAACACTTTGGAAAATACATTACAGAGGGAGATAGGACGATAGTTATGCACAGAGGATTTATCCCCTGATTTAAAAATAGGAACTATTAAAGCTGAATTCCAAGCTTTCGGAAAAATACCATTAGCAAGGCTTTTATTAAATATATTACTAAGCACAGGGGCTAAATAATGGGCGCAGCCTTTAATAATGAACGAGGGGATATTATCATCGCCACAACTTTTTGACGGCTTAAGCTTGTTAATAGCATGAAGAACTTGGTCAGCCGTAATAGTAGGGATGGAAAGGAAAGAGTCAGGGTTATTAGCAGGATAAGGCAATTTAGGGAGGAAAGAAGAGGATTGGATAAAGACGGAACGAAAGTGGTCAGCAAAAGCATTAGCTACTTCACTAGCATCAGATACAGGTTCATTATTAACAGTAACAGAAGGACATATGTTATTTACACCTCGCATGTTATTTACATGTTTCCAGAAGTAGTTATTATTCTTTTTAATTGAATTTTCAACTTTACTAAGATAAACAGATTTATCCTTCCTATACTGCTCTCTAGCAAGTTTACGAAACATTGAAAAGTAATTATAAAATATATGTTTTCCAGTTTTATTAAACTTATAACTATAGAAATCTTTTTTCTTGATATAAGCACGTAATTGGAAAGAATACCAAGAAGGGAAAGATGAAGGCTTGTAAGTAAAAGTGGGAATATAAGTTTCCAGAAGCTGCTGAAATTTACTTGTAAGTTCTTCGACGCTATCATCAACATCAGGGTTGTTTATTACATCGGACCAGTCCACGGATGCAACAGCTTTAGCAAGTCCTTTATAATCGCCAGCTTTATAATTTCTAATAATCTGAGAAAACGTCACAGGATGCTGGTTTACATGATTGCAATTCAATACTATGTCCAAACAAGGGTGATAAGCATCTTCTTGCACTAAGGGATCAGTATGTCGTGAAACTGTTACGTTCATTGTGTTCGAAAGTACCAAGTCGAGAAGTTTACCTTTTATATATTATATTACTTTTATATATTTTAATATTTATATTACTTTTATATATAATATATCGATAGTTATCATAGTTATCAAGACAAATTAAGTTTAGTTTTAAATTTAAACATTTCAATAAAACATTTTAAAGTAAAAATGAACAAGCTCTCTCTAGGATAAGATAAGAAGGACTGAAGGAAGGAGAGGAGCGGGTCAGCGGGCGAGGGGGAAGCCACACAGGATTGTGGGAAGCAAAGAGACGAAGGAGGGGATACAAAACTTAAATAAGATCGTGCCATACAACTATACTAGACAGGGCTGTATAGATCTACTTACTTATCTGTATAGATTTACTATTGCTACGCCTAGTTGAAATACTTTCCATTCTCTGATTTATGATTACGTATCACAGATGTTTAGATATAATAACAGGCTTTAATTACATTTTTTAATATTTTTTTGGCCATTTTTAACTTTTAAAAAATAATCTTAGCTTGGTAACCATCCAAAACAACTGACTTAGATTTTACAAAATCAATACCTACAGTCAAATATGAGTTTTGAACTGCTGCTCATATTACATACGTGTGAAGTTTGCTTCCCTTAAAAAATGAAATAAAATGAAAATGAAATGCCCGTTTTAGGGCCTTTCGGCCCATCAGGGTATTCAACCTGCAGGAACCACATCAGGTGGGTTGTATCTACTACACTCTAAGAATTAATTAAAGTTGGCGAAATCATTTTAATACAAATACTATTCATAAAATCTTAGAGCCCGGGCTGCGAACGCCGGACCTCCCGTGCCGAAATCGAACGTCTTTACGATCACGGACATGGAGGCAGACTTCCCTTAAAAAAAACTAAAGTAAATATATCAGGCAATATATACCATCTACCATTGTTGTAAAAAATGAAATGAAATGAAAATGAAATGCCCGTTTTAGGGCCATTGTTCAGACAACAAAGGTAGATGGTAAATTGTCTGATTGGATCTATAATTTTTAAAATTTGATTTTAATAATACTTGGTCTAATATCACAATTAAGAAGTCTAGTACTATACTCCACAGCTATGTAGGCAGATAAGGATCTGTAATAGGCAGATTATATTTTATATTATTTATAAAAGTAATCATTACTTATAAAAGTATTCCTAATCATATCCTTTATATTATTTATAAAAGTAATCATTACTTTATATTATTTATAAAAGTAATCATTACTTTATATTATTTATAAAAGTAATCATTACTTTATATTATTTATAAAAGTAATCATTACTTTATATTATTTATAAAAGTAATCATTCCTTTATATTATTTATAAAGTAATCATTACTTATATTATTTATAAAAGTAATCATTACTTTATATTATTTTATAAAAGTAATCATTACTTTATATTATTTATAAAAGTAATCATTCTTTATTATATTTATAAAAGTAATTCATTACTTTATATTATTTATAAAAGTAATCATTACTTTATATTATTATTTATTATATATTATTATAAAAGTAATCATTACTTTATATTATTTTATAAAAGTAATCATACTTTATATTATTATAAAAGTAATCATTACTTTATATTATTTATAAAAGTAATCATTCCTTATATTTATAAAAGTAATCATTACTTTATATTTTTATAAAAGTAATCATTCCTTTATATTATTTATAAAAGTAATCATTATATTATTTATAAAAGTAATCATTACTTTATATTATTATAAAGTAATCATACTTTATATTATTTATAAAAGTATCATTACTTTATATTATTATAAAAGTAATCATTACTTTATATTATTTATAAAAGTAATCATTACATTATATTATTTATAAAAAATTTACTTTATTATTTATAAAAGTAATCATTACTTTATATTATTTATAAAAGTAAATTTACTTTATATTATTTATAAAAGTAATCATTACTTTATATTAACTTTAGAGCTTTTTTGGACTGTTATAAATTGTGATATCAATTAAATTAACGAAGACTTCAGTCCTTTGTTAATTTAACGAGGACTGAAGTCTTTGTTAATTTAATTGATATTACTTTATATTATTTATAAAAAGTAATAATTCATATAATATGACTTAGACATTTTATTATATTATATGTAATAAAGCTATTATAGACCCTAATGCTAGAATAAAGCTAAAAAATCCTACAACTATAAAAGCTTCATTTAAAACCATAAGAAAAAACTTGAAACTTAAAGAAGCTGAAATTCTACAAATTTCAATGAACTCAATTTTAACAAATTCAATTTAGTATTTTTTTTACGTGATACATCTGAGTTTGAAAACCCTATTCGTGATAAGTTTTTAGGAATCCTAAGATGACATGACAGCAGCACTGAACCAGTCTAACAAATAAATTGACTCGTCAGGTTATCCAATGAAGTTCTAGTATGAGTCTACTACGCAGTCTTTCACAGTCAGTTGATATATACCGAACTAACTCCACTGGGGACACTCAAATCATAAAAAGCAATATTTAATTTAGAATATAGAGAATGAACCTGACCTTACTTAAAAAAATATGGAATACCAACAATTACCTGCAAGTACATTCTGCACAAGTATTGTCGTGTCAAAAACCCAAAATGGTATGAATTATTGGTTTTTTAAATTTTAAACAAATTATCAAACCATATGCTCAAAAAACATTAAAAGAAGAGCAACTTTGTTACTAAAGGAATTAGTTAGGCAAAGAAGAAGCTACTCCCTTTAGAAGGAGTATTTAGATTCAAAAGCTTAAGTATTAAAAACAAAAGTAATAAAGATTGTTGTATCCGTTTTGGGGGGTTTTTACAATGAAAATTGAATACAATTGTATATAGTATTTTTATTTTTGTAATACCCAACCATTTTTTGAGTAGTTCTTTATAAAGTGACAACATTACTTAAAAAATTTTTAAATTGTAAATCAAGTATTTCTTTTTATATTAGAAACATTGAAGTACACTTACTCTGAGTAACTTGCGATATTTCAGGAAGACTCTTTACGGGCGTTTTCAGTTTTCTTTGACTATCTGATAGCTTAGAAAATGGTGAAGGAGAGCTAGAAGAAGATGATGAAGAACTGAATCTGAAATGCTGGTCATCTCTAAAATGTTGAGGATCTCTCTGTAAGATGTAGGGAATTTTATTAACCTGACTAGTGGAAGGGCCAGCAACATTTGAAACATTACTAGGTTCTTGGATAAACTCGATTCTTTTAAGCCTCTAAATAAACAAAAAACACATTTTTATAGTATTGGAATCAAAGATACAGAAATAATAAAACTTAGCAGACAAGATAAATAAATGGGTTTACATATCATATGAATCCATTGAATTGTTTGCTATGATAATATGTTACTATGATAATTGTTTTAGAAAATATTAATAAAATTGTTAAAATGGCAGAATTTTTTACTTGAGATTAGTGATGTAGAATGCTCGAGCATAATCTTTTAGAGAATATTCTCGAGCATATTCTCTTAAGGCGAGCATATTCGAGCATTTTCTTTTGGAGCTACAATTTAAAAATAACGTTAAAAAATGTTTAACTATAAGATTAGCTGCTATTTGAGTTGTATTTAATAAATTTTGTCATAAAATATCATAGAGATAAACTAAAAAGTAATAATAACATTTTCTCTCTCTTTTCTTTACGATCAATCAAACCATTTTTATAAACAAACAACTCTTTTCTGATAAGTTAATCCATTCAATATACTACTATCATATTTTAAGGTTGATTAAAATAAAAAGAAAGGCAGTGCAATAGTTAAAATGTTCACTAGTAAAGGCTTAGTTAATCAAAATTCCATCTTGTCTACTCTCCATTTCTTACTTACAGAAAATGTATTTATTAAATTTAATTAGAATAAATGACTAAACTCATATATTTAAAATGACTAAACTCAATATTTAAAAAGAATAAAGGAAGAAAATGTATCAAATATCAAATAAGTACAAAATAGAAAATGCTCCAATTTTACAGGAGAATATTCTCCGACCCACATCAATACTTGAGATATAATAATTTAAAAGGAGAAGAGGTAGGAAACCTGATCTTAACCCCTTAAGTCTCAGTAAGAATACGAATTTCACAAAGAAATAGTATAACAGTTTTGGTCAGTTGATGGCTGCCAAAATCAGAGCGGCTCCTTCCAAAGGGTCTGAATGAACCAATTGCCTTATCTTACTGTATACGTATATATTATGGCTAGTGGAATAGAATCAGCAAATGAATTTACAACCATATTTCAGGCTGTCAAAATGTCTCCCAGTGTAAAAAATAGTTAAAGCTCCACAGCTAGTTATAAGTATAACTATACAAAGAATAAAAAATTAATTTCAATTTCTGATTTGTAGGCAAAAGCAGGTAATCAAGCCACTTAATGGAAAGGTTAGTCCACTAGTGTCAACCGGAACCCAATTTTTTTTATCATTGAGTCAGTCTTACAGTTGAAGTATCTATAGTCACTGGTACACACCAAGCTGATAGAGTTATAACACAGATTATATAACCTGCGTAAAGATAATGGAGTAAACAATAACAGCTGTTCCACCAAGAAAACAACTGCAGCACTGAGTAGCCACTATAGACAAATAAGCAAATAAACCTGCCTTCTTACTTTCTGCCTTCCTTCTAACAAGGAAAACAACAGGCTTAATATATGTATATTAAAATTCTAGATCTTAAAATAATTATTTATTTTAAGACAATAATTTTAAAATAATTATTTATTTACAAATAATTCATTGTGAACTGGGTTATTATAGAAATGGCAGTTAAAAGTTACAGCTTGAGCCTTTAAGATACTGAAAGTACCATCGAATTAAACAAATTAGAACAGGTCAATAAAACTTTCATATTAATTAATAATTTTAAAATCAATTTAAATTAGGTTTATAACTAAATAAATTTAGTTGTCATTATAGTATGAAAGACGGTTAAAATCAGTTTACAGCGTGGGAAAATAGTGTTGAGGAACCAATGAGATTGGTCTGATATGATATTGTTGGCGTAGTTTAACATCATGGACTAATCGTATGGCTCCCTCACATTTTTTCGCATGCTGTCAACTAATTTTAACAACCAGAGACTACAGATACTAACAGGAAAAATTTGGATTCCGATCGACACTGGCGCCACAGCAGACTTACTTTTAAACTGAGTAGACGTGGCTTGATTCCCGCTTTTTGCCTACATTCCATTTAAAATTAACTTTTTTTATATTTTCTAGTTATATTTTTAACTGGTTAAAACACAGTTAAACATATGTTTAACAATTATATGTTTGACAATTATTGTAAAAATACAGCTGTAAATGAAACAGCAATATCAAAAGGGTATATAGACAGGGGTAAAGGTATAAAGACAGGGGGGGGGGGGTATATCATTAAGGGTTGCTGGGCAACTCTTAATGGTTGCCCAGCAATTTGAACAATGAAAACTAGCTAAAGAAAAAGCGCTGTAAAGTATAAAATTGTTTTGACATAAATAGTTTATTATTTAGCCACCAGAGTGGCCACTCAGCATTGGCAACAGCCTTGCATGTTAACCATCCTCTCTATTTAAGTCTGACACCTCTGGTTTATAAGGTGATTCAATAAGAGGGTTTTAATGAATGAATTTTTTTTTCATATTAGGTTATAGTCCAGCAGTGACGTCATTGCAGAAATAAACAGAGAACTTCCAATGTAGGCCGCCAATACCAAGTCCTGTAATGACGTCACACACCATTCATTAAAAGGCAGGTTATAACCTCCGACTGCATTTGATTTCTTTAAATAAATTTAAATCTTATTATAACCATCTATAATCTTGTGTTAACACAGCACATTTAACAGGTGACTGTATTGCATACTCATTTAATAACCTATGATTCTTGAATCATATAGTTGAGTCAATTGAGTCTGATAACGTCATAACAGATTCCACCAAATATATAGTGAAGGTTCCCTTTGGGTCATAAGGAGTTAAAACCAAAAAAATATATTTAATTAAATTGTCATTTCTTTAAATAATAATTTACATTAAAAATATCATTTTTAAAAAGTTATTGGGTAAAAATACAGTATTATTTAAGTAAAATAATAGTACATTGAAAAGCCACTAAAACTACATAAAATGTGTTGGGGGAGTACAACTGATTACATTTCTCTTTTTCTAGCAGATCCAATAGAATTCCCTCAGCAAGGTTCATACAGTTAGTGCGTTCACACACACTTTAGATCTGCGTATCGTATAGAGTACGATCTCTCAATACGGTAATTTAAGCTGTATGAACCATGCGGAGGGGATCCGATCGCATACACTAGAACTAGGGAGATGGAATCTAAATGGATCCCCCGATACGCTGTCTTTTGTGTGTGTATACCTTTGGAGACGATCGTATTTAACGGATAACCTTCTCGCCGAACTTTTATTTCACTTTATTTTACTTCTATATAACCGTTTT
The DNA here is from genome assembly GCA_018340805.1 of Microvelia longipes. Taxonomy (NCBI): domain Eukaryota; kingdom Metazoa; phylum Arthropoda; class Insecta; order Hemiptera; family Veliidae; genus Microvelia; species Microvelia longipes. The sequence continues at coordinate 58,818,377 of JACMZG010001908.1, forward strand.
TGATCAAATAACTTTTGGAATATTATTTTTTTTAGTGTAACTTTATTATTATGCAAAGAAATCACAATTTAATTAAATATATTTTTTGTTTTAAACTTTCTTATTACCAAAAGTAAAGCTTCACTATACAAGACGCCATGTTTTGGCGGGATCAGTTATCACTCGATCGACTAAACAAATACGCTGCAAGAACCGTGAAGTTAGTTGACCATATTGCATACGTATTCTATACGATTCGCGGATCTAGAGTGTGTGTGAACGTACTAAGTGTTATTTTACTAGTGTATTTAATGTGATCTGCAGATTTAGACTGTTGTGTGTAGGTAGTAGTTGTAATAGTATTGTACATGGTTATAATCAATTGACAGCATGGGGAATATAGAGCTGAGGAAACCAATGAGGTTGGCCTGATATGATATTGTGGGCATGATTCAACATCCAGGACTAATCTCATTGGCTCTCTCACATTATTTTCCCACGCTATGAACTGATAATAACTGGGTGTTATACTGTAGCTGTTCTTATTATCACAAGCTGGCAGCCATTTATAAAAATTCTTATTTAGAATCAAACTCTCAACTAGTTTGATCGAAACTCTCAATAGTTATTGAGAGAAGTAGGTTTGCTTTTGAATTATATTCCACTATACTATCAACTGATTACAACAAAAACTTCTAATGAGGACTTATTAGATAAGAATAAACAATCCAAGTGAGTCTACTATTCAATTTACTGTAAAAAGAACATTTTAAATAGGAAGATAACGACAAAGAAACCTCTGTGAGTACCTAAGTAAGTCTTCCGTCAACACAAATTATATTGAAACTATTAATATAATAAATCAATTAAAATTAAGACATAAATGTAGCAAAAATACTCACAGAAGGTACTTGTTGAACTTGGGGTTGCGGAACTTGCGATGCCTGAGTTTCTATTTCCATACATTCAGCGACATCGAATTCCGTCAACTCATCTCCCCACAGCGAATCAAAACCCGACATTTTAATAAATAATTTTACAAACAAGAATTAATAAGCATAACAATTTATAAAAATAAAATTGAATGATTCAAAATAAGCGTCCATTGACGATAGGAAATACCTCCAATTCTTCTTCATCTTCTTGGTATTTCATCTTGTTTCTCATTAAGGCTCTGATTCGAAACTTGGAAAGTATTTTAGCCAACAAAAAGATCCAAAGGGTTTTCGCGCTACTCACATCGATAGTGTCAAAGTCCTGCCTTGTATTTCAAGTTCAAATTTATACTCACTGCTCTAACCACGTCGTTTTAAAAGAAATCGGGCACGAAGTACCTCGGAACTTTTCCTCAACACTCCGAATTCGATATACTCATCCTCCCTACTTCGGACTCGCTTCGCTCGTCTTTAGAATACACAATTTGCTAAATTTAAGCTGCAACACGTCTTTGGACTCACTTCACTTGCCCTTAGATATTTATTACATCCGTTTCATTTACAGCGGTCACCTATCAAGGCACTGCCCACGCTCGATTCTGCTTAACTTTTATGAGCTAACAAAATCATGGATATACTTGTATTGAAACAAAAGTTGGTGTACTTATTTATGACGTAAAGCTATACACTTGTACCGAATTTCAACTCAATTATCCGATTTTTTATAATATTTAAAAAAATTTACACACGTCTTTTGAAAAAAATTGAACTAATGCTAATAATGAGATGAAACTTGGTACATGTATTTGCCTTATGTATGACAACGCATGTGTGCCAAATCTCGACTCAATCACATTTTTCGGGGGTTTTTAAGTTTCTCAATTTTTGCTAAGTCATTATTGCGGGTTAATGACATCATGAAACATTGTTTTCCGGATGCACAACTAGACCTAAAGACTGATTTTTGTACCGAGTTTTAACTTTCTAGCATAAATACACTGGTAGATACGATATGAGATGCACACCTACACATACAACTTTGTGAAAAACACCTGAAACGGAAAATCCCTTCTATTTTAACGATATTTCTATCGTTTAAAATCTAAATTCAAAAACATTGGAGCTGGTGAAATAAGAGTAAAATCTACTTTATATTCCATTATTAAAATGTCATTTTAACTCTTTTGCCGTTTTTTCATAAAGTTTTTCAATAATAAAAGGATTAGGGTGAGGGAAGCTATAGCTACTAAGGGAGGTAGAATCTATACTTTTTATCTTGAGCAGGATAAAAAAGTCTAATGAAGTGTCATTAATGGAAGGATACTTATCCTTCCATTAGCCTTAGGATTAGTCTGCTTTGCTACCTTTAAACTTAAAAGCATACTTGTTTCTTTTCCTCGCCTATTTTCAAAAATAAATAGGAGAAGTATAGAGTTTACTTGAGATTCCACGTGAATTATCTTTTAGACAATTAAGACTTTCTGATCTGAGGAGTTTTTATCATACTGTCTGTGTGAGAGCAACTGAGTCACAGGATAATTCTTATGTAGTTCCTGCTGAAGAGGTGAAATTTAGTACAAAAATTAATCTACAGATCTCAATTGTGCTGTTTGCAAACAATAGAATCGAGGAGTATTTAATAAGGCGCGGTCGAATATCCACGGCCTTCTAGAACATTGGATCACCAACAAACTTTTTTTATAACTTTTTTTTTCAAAATTTTCAGTAATTAGCCGGATTTGTGATAAATGAAGCCTATTTCCGTAATCTGCCCGCTCTTTTGGTTAATCTCAAAGAGTATTTACATTCACTCAACGATTTATTTTGAGTGAATGGGGGTCCGTGGTAAGATTTTAGGGGATCTGTGAGCTAAAGGACAAAATATTATAGCAAAAATGTAAAAATTAAATAATTAACTTTAATTCTATTATAATTAATAATTATAATAACAATTATCAGCTCGGATATCCTTTTATCAAATTCCCAAAGGAAAAAAATAAGCGTATGAGATTGCTTTTAATAAGAGAATGTTTTATAAAATTCTATGAATCAAGAAATTATCAAGCGAGTTTTTATTGGTAAACATAAACATCTATTTCCTGTTTTTAGTAAGATGGCCAAAAAAATGGGCTTCAAGGTATTACTTACAGAGATTATACTGTTGGAAATACGATTTCGGACGTTTTACCTACAAATTTTATGGAATCAGACAAAATGAAGGCTATGAAAGAAATTGGTTTTTGTTTAAGTGTCTATAACAATTGCTGGTAACAGAAGTTATTTTGCGCTTCAGCCAATCTTCAGATCAAAGAGTATTAGCAGAAATACCAAGCTTATAGTATATAAGAGCGTTGTCAGACCAACCGTCACCTATGGGTCTGAAACTTGGACTCTGCTAAACAGCGATGAAGAGAAACTCAGAAGATGGGAACGTAAAATACTTAGGAAGATATTTGGTGCTACATTTGAGAATGATACCTGGAGACTGCGCACAAATCAAGAACTGATGGAGCTGTACCGTCAACCAGATATTGTCTCCTTTATAAAGGCTGGAAGAATCAGATGGCTTGGCCATGTCGCGCGAATGCAGGAAGACAGAGTGCCCAGGAGATTAATGGATGGAAGGCCTGGAGGTGGAAGGATGAGAGGGAGGCCAAGAATGAGATGGCTGGAGGATGTTGAAAGCGACCTGAGGAGGATAGGCGTTCGCTCATGGAGGAGACGAGCGCAGGATAGGGACGAGTGGAGAGGCATTGTTTTGGCGGCCAGGGACCTTCAAGGACTGTAGCGCCGACGAGTAAGTAAGTAAGTAAGTCTATAACAATTCTATGAATTCTATAAAATTCTAATTTTATACTAAATTATTAAAATTATAAGAATTTATTGTCAAATATACCAGTTTATTACATTTATTTGATTATAAACTTTTGAGTCTGATCATGGTTGATAAAATCAAGCTAATAAAAATACTAACATTTTCAAGCTCTTTCGTGTTGCAAATTATAGGCAAAATATAACAGAAACCCACCATTAGTCAGCACATTAGCCGGGCAGGAAGCCCCTTCGCGACCTTTCAGTAAATTACGTCATAATGGATCATCGAACCCTACTGTCCTTTCTCACGGTTAAATTCTTTGTCCTGGAAGACAAGGTCAGAGACAGGTATAAACAGGACAACCCTCGTCTCCAATCTTTAGTTCTGTTTTGTTGGGTTTCCACCTACGATATGTCTTACATCCCTGAAGGTTGCTTCCACAGTGGAAGCGAAACGTCAGATTCTTCATCTACAGTGACCTGTCACCACCGGAAGAACTAAGGCCCGTATTCAAAGACATTTTCCTAACATTCCTCCGACTGCATTTGATTTCTTTAAATAAATTTAAATCTTATTATAACATCTATAATCTTGTGTTACACAGCACATTAACAGGTGATTTCCTAACAAGGAACAAGGAGAATGTTAGGAAAATGTCTTTGAATACGGGCCTTAATCTTTGTTCTATTCACTACAACTATTCTAGATGTATTTTAAACGTTTTATTATATAAATTATTGTTATTTTGTTCTTTTTATTTGATTATATGTCTAGTCGAAGATGGTCAGCTTACTTTTTCGATGTATAAAAATTCAACTAACAGGGCCCTCTAGTAATAATATATCTATGCCTAAGAGTCCCAAAATCATGTTTCAGGCTTCTTAATGTGTCGAAATAAGCATGCCCCCAATAGTAATATATCTCTAGTTATATAGATTTATTGGAAACAAACCAATTTAAGTTAATTTGACCTACCACGTCCTGTTTATGAGTAAACCCAGCAGTTTAACTTAAATATTAGCTTACTACTAATTAAACATAATAACTTTGTAGTAATTAAAATAATTAAACTTTGTTTGAATTTGTAAACATTTGTTCGACACGAAATTAAGATATAATATATTCATTCCATCTTCATCGGTGGTTTCCTTTATCTTCTATAATAAAGAAATAATCTAATTTGATGAATAAAACCACAAGTCTCAAATTAATTAAATCATACATTATATTCTTTATATAAAAATGTCTAACTTAAAATAAAAAATATAATCAATTAATTGTAAAAAATTAAGTTATAATAATAATTCTTAACAAATTTTTTTGACTCGAACAATGAATGTTTTATAAATTTTACGTATGATATTTATTTTGTTATATTCTACATTGACTAATAACTTAGTGAGCGCGGGAGCGGTGCGAGTTGTGAGGTCGGCCATATTGAGTCGCCAAAGGGATCCGAGCTGCGGTCCTTTTCTACCCCTCAGTTAGCGTCGGTCGGTCTTGCGGTTACGGTGTCTTTCGCCACTTTTCTTTTTCTTCAAGACTTCTTAAAAAGTCTTTTTTTTAATTAAGTTTATTTGATTTTAATAAATTTTAGTGTAGCTTTATTTAACACGCAAGTGTAAGTGTTTAATTATTCTTGTTAAATAATAAATTTGAGATGATATAGATTGATTTTATCGATAAACGTTGTGACTTGCTATTCTTTAGATTTGCTTTACTGTAATGCGATTATTAAACGAGTAGGTAAGTAAAATAACTTTAAAATCTTCTATCAATTCATTAAATGAATTGATTAATACTGTTAATTAAGTTAGTATAGAGAATAATTCCTGTTCCGTGCAAGTCTATACGTGTTTAAACATGTCTCCTTATTTGACAGGGCCGCCATACTTGTTCATATTTCTGAAAGCTATTTAATTATTATTTTGCTCCCCTGTCTTCTATCTTTTATATTAAGAGGAGAAAGCACTGAAATCGCATAAAGTGCACATAAGGATCAAATTAAGATTTTGTAGGGCTGGTTCCCAAGGTCGTGACACCCAAGGACGAGCTACGTGTGGTTCTTCACAACTGGGTCACTGACCTTTATAGTGTGGCCTCACTGTGTTAGTAGGTCAAAGTACATTTAGACCAAGAGCCCAGGGGTGTTTTGTTAATAAAAAGTTTAATGGCTGGAACCGGTCTCAATTTTTCGTAAATACCTTCCTGAACAAGGATCTGCAATTCTGCCGACTCGTATCGGATGGGTGTCCTAGACAGAACGCACTTTAGGGGTCAAAGGTTCTGCCTGGGACACCCATCCGATACGAGTCGGCAGAATTGCAGATCCTTGTTCAGGAAGGTATTTACGAAAAATTGAGACAGGTTCCAGCCACTACACTTTTTATTAACAAAACACCCCTGGGCTCTTGGTCTAATTTATTCACTACATTTATTACGGGTGCAGAATTCCTCTGTATTTTCACACAACTTCGGACTTTCTTGGCTCGTCCTCAGAATATCATGATTATCCGAAGTTTAAGGTTGTATTGCTTTGGTTTCACACGGTCGTAGTATAACACTGCCATTAGTACTTACTATTATTATTAACAATATACTATTTACTATAAATATATTAAAACTTATAATATTAAAATTAACTATGCTTAGGTGTTTTTATTTTTCCTCATTTAAACCTCCCCCTCCCCCCCCCCGAAACCTGAATTATAAACACACCCTAAGCATATCAATGGTTAATTTAATATTATAAATTTTAATATATTTATAGTAAAACCTTTTCAGGTGTTTTAAGGCCTCCGGAGTGGTTATTAGAAAGTTGTCTGTCTGTATGTTATCATCGTATGCCCCAGTGTATTTATGCTAGAGAGATGAAACTTAGTACAGAAATCAATGTTTTGGTCTAGTTGTGCTATCCGAGAAATAATTGATATATGACGTCATTATTGGAAATAATGACTCTATAAATCGATCGGTCATCACATTATCAGGATTAGTTAAATTTTTTTCGAATGACTTCTAAACGTTTATAAAAAATGGCATAAAATCGAAAAATAATTTAATTGAGCTGAAATTTAGTAGGGACTTAAAACACTGAACAGAGAAACTACTGAATGTAAGCTAAGTTTCATTTCAATACGGCAAGTATATCTATGGGTTTTGTTGGATCAGAGAAAATTAAGTAAGGTTTAGGTAGGTTAGTGCCTGAATGGGTGACCGCTGGAAAAATAACGAATGTATTTACCATCTGAATGATAGTATGTGTATGTACTATACACATACGTAGTATGTATGTGTATGTGTATCATACACATACGTAGTATGTGTATGATGGTAGTAAGTAAGACTTACTACCATACTCATACTTACTGCATACGTAGTAAGTGTGATGGTATGGTGTGTATGTATGTATTTCTAGCGGGTTTTTGTAAACACGCAATCTGTCGAACGGATTAGTATTTTTTAAACAAACTTGATAAAATTCGAAGTTAAAATTTGTTGCCAGACAAAAAGTATGTATTTTAATTGACCAAAAAGTCGAAAAAACATGGAAAATAAGAAACTAAAATAGCGGTCAGTAAAAATAAATGTCGACTAAGGTGTCGTTTTTTTTTGGGATGCTGAATCGAACAAAAGCGGTCCAAAGTCGATACGATCACTTTAAATGACTCAAAAGCCGACAAAACGGTGGTAAATTTCTAGGTACCCTACAAGTCGCTCGATAAACAGCATATGTCCAGTAGGGTGTCGTTTTCAATGTTTTTGTGTTGCTGAATTCAATAAAACCGGTCCGTAGTTAGTAAGTTAGTACGACTACTCAAAGCTATAATATAACACACGGCTAAAGTCAATTGACAGCCCGCCAAAATCTCAATGCTTTCAACCCTCGTTTTTTTTTGACAAAAAAATCCCTTCTTTTAAGTAACAAACAAAATTCCCTAGTCTGGCAACACTGAAAGTCAGGTTATGTTTTGAATTTTATTATTTGTTTTTATTTGACTTCGTATTTTTTTATTTTTAAAAATTATTTATTTACTTTTTAAGTAGGAATATTGTTGTATCTTATAAATTTACCATCTAAGTGTTGCTTTAAATTTTTTCGGGAAGTATGAATTAAGTGGAGTTGTTAATTATTTACTGCAATAGACACAATATCAATTTATGACTTAAAAAGTCAAGAATTATTGAAGGACATGGCATTTTCCAAAAAAAAAACTGTCTTTTAATTGATAGACCACATACCCTGCGCTGTACTCGAATAGTAAGAAATGCTTGAATAATACGTCAATGTCCATGCGTCAAATAGAGGTACTCAGATCATATTACAACTCTGCAATAATTGGATAAATTGAACAGATTGATAAGACGAACGAACTCAAACAGATCAATATGCTCAATGAGAGAAATAAAGTGACGCGAGGGTTACAAATATTACAACCAGTGTTGCCTTTATGATTTTATTTACGAAAAGGTATTTTTTATACTGAGGTTGGCATGAAGTGGAGGGGGAAGGAGCGTGGTCGGTCTGAACCAATAGAATTATTTCCCTCACAGATTTTTGGCGCGCTGTCAATTGATTTTAGTCGTGTGTCGTATTATAGGGTTCCCAGGATCGAATCTTGGTGCTAGCGCTGATTTTCTTAGGTTCTTATTTACAGTATTTTAGTTTATAATTTCAAAATAATTCTGGACCGGAGGTCCGCAAGCTAGGCGATTTTTCTTAGAAATGCCTGCTTTGTAGCGTATCAATCCAATTTTTGCTTAAGTTTTTGATATACATTTAAAAACCTTAACAGTAGCGTCACAACTTGTTGTTTTTTAATTTTTAGAATTTTTGTACCGTATTTGTATTTTATAAATAATACCCTCTGACACAGTAAGGTTGCAATGTAAAAGTCATTGGCTTAGTTCCGCAACCCAGCTGTCCATAGGTCCATGCACTTTGGCAGTCTATAACCTCAGGTTCTTTTCGTGTATTGTTCATGGGCTTTATGGGGGCATTCTAAATCATCGGACTATCCTCATTCTCTACCCCTTACTTTTCTCCCACCTCTCCCCCGAACAAATTGTATGTTTGCTTTTTTAGGCGTAATATTAATATTTTGTGGTGGCAGTAAAATATTTTTTCTCTAAAAAGAGGACGAATATTAACCTTGCCAAAAATTACAAAGTTATCTTATTAAAAAATACTAGCATATAGTCAAATTCCTTTACCTTGTATTTTTATTTACTGTTATATTAACTTATTTGATTTAATCATTCATCATCAATTTTTGGATGATTTATTAATTTATTTACAGTCAATTACCTACAAAAATTATGATTACAAAACAAAACATGAATAAAAGTAAAAAAATATACAAAAAAAATAAAAAACATTAATGATGAATTTTATTATTATTATTATTATTATTATTATTATTCGAGGAATAATAATATTATTGTTGTAACCTGTTATCATATTGACTTCTTCATCTACTTCAACCATTACACATACCTTCCTGCGTTCGGACACTCTGTGTCTGCTTTTTTATTGCAGCAAATAGATATGGATTTATTTACTAATATTTTAGAAGACTAATGGCATTTTGATTATGACTAATATCATTAAAGTTTGCGAGATATTATTTGATAAGGAGTAGGGAAATCTATCTAGTTTAGGCTAAGTTATCTACTGAATACCTATATATACCTGCATTTATTTGATTACTATCATTAATGTATCCCTTCATTAATGATAGGGAAACTATAAATTAGTTTAAGATTTGTATATTTATAAACTTTGTTGATTCATTGTGTGGGAGTTGATTTTGCTGTGAAATTATATTAATTTTGTTAATATGCATTAGATACAGTTAAGATTTAACTAAAATGATCCCTTGATACTTTAGTCCGCTTAAGTCTCCTAGATTATTCAAAGGAAATGCGCTAAAACATTCTAACGATCAGTATAAACTGGCTTTTGTATAAGTTCACGAGATTTTGTGTGGAGCTAACAACTCTTTACTAAAAAGTAAAAGTATTAATGAGACAGTAAATTAGGGATTGCTTACCCATGGTAGATGGTAGCTCGCGGACCACTTTAAAATCCGTCAGGGACTAATATGAATTAGTCCCCTACCCATAGCGTTTTTAGTAAGTTATTTTACTAAAGAAATGCTACACAAACCAAGCAATTAACAGGAATGGGGAGGGGAACTGCTTAATTGCTTGGTTAGTGTAGCATTTCTTTATTAAAATAAGATCTACAAGATCAAATTGAGGATGTTGTTTTAATGTACCTGAATGGCTGAATATTCCCGCTCTTTTCAACCTATAAGAATCGTTAGAAGGCATAGTTTCCGGAAATTTTCTGATGATTAAATAGCAATTTAACAGTGCTTTATTAAAATTAAACAGCATTGTTTTTCCACTACAATATAATTGAATATACTTAGCCAGCTTTCGACCATAACGATCATTATCTGTGCCTATAAACCCAAACACTGATGATGATCGTTATGGTCGAAAGCTGGCTATGTATATTCAATTATATCGTTGTGGAAAGACAAATGCTGTTTTTCTTTTATGAGAATATTCCACATTTCAACAATTTTCGGATGGATGAGTTCTTTATTATGTTTTAAAGAAATAGAACGTTCTTGCAGAAATATGTTTATTTAGAGTATAAATTTAACCTTTTTAAGAATGCAAGTCTAAAGCCACCTCCTAAAGCCGTATTTTAAAAGATTCTCCATAGTTTTTAAAACATCTAAAAAAGTGTTTGCGGACCAATTTTAACCACCTCGCGGACAACTAATAGTCCGACGACCACCGGTTGGGAACCACTCCTATAAACCATACACCGCTATAAATCTTGCAAGAAATAAAGGAACTAGCATTCTATAGGAAATCGGCTTATCTGCGGATTGTATTGCCTAGAATTTTATTATTCGCAAACTTGTCGAACTCCTTAGCCTTGTGTTCTTATTTCACTCTTAACTTCGATGCTTTTAATAACCATAACTTTAGAAAAAGAGATTCGAAAAAATAAGAAAAAAATTAAGGGAAGTTTGAACTCTTTAATGGAGACAAATGAATCCAGATCCCTTTAACTTGGGACTATGTTGGGAGTGAAGAAACTCTAATGTCTTTATTTCTTTAAGTTTTCCCAGACTCCACGAAGAGAGGCTTTTCGGGTTAAAAAAACTTTTCCCTCATCACTCTCGTCAACTTAAATAATATATTATATTTTGCGGTAAAGTTTTCCTATTTTCTCGTGAAATAAAATGGTGTTCTCACATAGTAAGTTTTTCTTTAACTTTTTCACTGGTTATTTTCTTTTTCTTATGAACTTTTTGGATAGACGTGTGTTGAATATGAAATAAATTTTCATTGTTTAAAAAACTAGCTGTTAACCTTTTATATTATTGCTCTTTTTGAAAGTGCATTAAGCAACCAGGTGTAGTTACCGGTAGATATTGACTTTCTTAATAGTACCGGTTTTGACCTTGTGGCTTACCAGGGATAATCCTTTCTGGATCCATCACAGATGTTTTTGGGAACTGTTACCTCCAAAGTGTAAATTAGGAGATAATTTAATTGTTTAATACTCTTTTATAAACTATGAGTGTTATCTAGGACTCAGCAATTATATACTGTCGCTTTATAATTATGATTAGCTTATTAATTATTAAATTAATTAATAATTAAATAAGTTATTAGAGCAAGTTCATTTGGTAAATGTTTCTTTTAATAATAAAAATGCGTTTTTTTTTTTTTATCTCGGAACCGTCTCTATATCTCGGTTCCGATTTTCTAGTGCCAACACAGGAGATTTCTTATTTCCTTAAGTTGTCGTTGTGGCTTGTTGGTCTTGACGGAGAGGCTACCCATTGGTATAACTCCTTGGCGGGTTTGGTTTGTTTTTTTCTTTCCTTTACAAGATGCCCACTGTCTGTTGACAGAGGGCATTTCTATATTTTATTGCCCGCCAAGGAGCTCTCTAGGCCAGCGCCCTCTGAATAACAATCACATCATCATTGTTACTTGTAACATCTATGTATGTGATAGAATGCAGAGTAACCATGAAATAAATGAATAAAAAAATCCCTAAATGAGAAAAAGTAAATTTAATTATTATATAATAGGCTTGATATCTAAGGAATGAAAAACTTTTTCTTGGTATTTTTTATAAACTCGACGTGCATTCCTCTGTTTCATTTATTTCCAGCAGTTCTTCTCTTTATATAATTTCCGACTGTATTTTCTTTATCACCTGATACTCGTCTACTGACATTTGTGAAGAATAGAGTTGGGTTTGTTTCTTTTTTGTTAGTTCTTTCTTGTATTACTTTGGCGTTCATGAAATATATATTATTATTGTCAGTTTCTTTTCATACTTTAATGTCAAGTATATTTCCTATCTGCCTCCGGGCTATTACTTGTTCGAATTTGACGTGATAACTAAAAAGAATGTTCTTATAAGTGATAACTTGATAGAACATGCCATCAGTGCTATCCGTCCTTAAAAATAAGTTTAGTTTTAAAAAAACAATTTCTTTATTCAATTCAAGTATATTTGATATTTCAAAATATATTTGCATGCAAGGCTAAGCAATAGCTATAGATTATAAAACCAATCTTAATTTAAATCAGAAGAGATGATTCGTAATTTAAGGAACAAAAAATTTCATCAACTATATGATGTACCCTGATATTCTCCTTTTATTTTTCTTCATTCTCATTTTTATAAAGAAATATGTGAATTGTTATAAGAAACATTTATTTTATTTATTTATTATTTATATCGATTAATTTAATTTGAAAAATATTTTTTTTTGTTCTCTACACAATTATTCAATATCCATATTAGTAACCATCTATGCGATCATATCTGATGATTAAATTGATCCAATGTCCTTTTATTTATCATTATTGATAACCATTCGTCTTCTACTTGAGTCATCAATCCAAATATTGGTTTGGTTCACCTCTTGCATAGAATTTTTAAATCTATACACTTTTTTAAGATTTGTTATTTTTGGAAATGTTTGTGGGGTCCTTATTGTAGGTTAATTAAGTCACACATATTTCATAAAGAAGAGTATTCGGGATATTGACTAGGTTGAGTTTTGTACTAGGTTTCATTTCGATCCGAGAAAGCGTTCGAAAGTTATCGTGTCCCATAGAAACGTTTAGGAACAAAAATCTCGTACATACACACGCACACACACATATATTATATATTCTTGATCAGCAAATCCCCCCTTCCACTCCTTTCCTTCCACTCTACTCCCCCTCCATGGCACCAACCTCATAATCTCATTATTTCTTCGAAAATTCGCTAATAGGTCCTTTTTCCCCTTGGCCGCTGTTACATATTATGTAAACAAAATGCACCATGTTTACATTATGTTATTTATGTATATTGATAAAATCGGTTCTAATGCTAATACAATTAGCAATAAAAATACTTTGGAAGTTCTCCAAAATCATTTTGTAACAGTGGGTATCAATTAAAAAGGGACAGAGAAAAAACTTAAAATTATTTGCATTGACGACCCTCCTTGTGTCTCCGGGTACCACGGGCTCCTAGCTTTGGTTTACAAGGACATCCCTGTAAACCAAAATTAGCCATAAGACCTGTATTAGTAGAAGTATTCTCCAATTTTGTATTTACTTGTAATCAATATTTTATATCAGCGCCGTGTTGTAGATCTATCAATATTTTCAGATTTTTATTATATTTTTCACCTTCTATACAAAGTCAAAGGGAATATTCAAATCAGCCTTTTATTAGTGTGAATTTTTTCATAAACCTTTTTATTTTTCTAATGGACCAAAAAAAATTGGGAAAATCCCTTTTTCTTCTTTCATTTTGGGGTTTTGTTCTAAAAGCTATATCTGTTTGTAACGAAATAGAATAGAGGGGAAAAGGGGTGGGAATATTATAAAAGAGAAGGGGAATAAAATTGGTATAAAACGAAAATTGGGTTAGGTTAGACCTCGAGTAAAGATAATCGGGTAGTTTACTTTTAGAAAAAAAGAAACTCTTCAAAGAGACCTTTTTTTCCAACCGAAAAGTTCCACTTTAAAAAAATATACCAATATTACCCTCTCACCCCGTTCCAATATTGTATTTACTCCCTTAGCTGAAACTTAAGTGGGCCACTCAACCCAGAAAAAAATAGGGACAAATTTTTTAAGGACTAACATTTTGATCGAAAAAACGAGTTTATTTTTCCGAGTTCTGTATTGAACTGGGTTTGTCAAATCAAAAGTTTTCCTCTCAGTACCAGTCCTAAATTGAAGAAACGAGAAAATCAAATTGGCTTGTTACGTAGATACTTAAAGTGTAACTTGCAGTTGAAAACAGCTCAAATATAAAAACTAAGCTTTCTATCATGTTTACCAAAACTTGTAAAAAACATTAATAGTTTAAATGTCTCGATAACTGTGCAAACCAGACCACTAATGTGGCTTAGGTCTTTTTGGACAACAACTTTAATCAGTTCTTCCATTCATAGGATTTGATTTGGTAGTAGGTTTGTTATAGAACAGTGTTGTTATGTCTACAATGGTTGTTTAGGCTCCTTTTAACTTGGGTTTTTTTAATTGTTTTATTTCTAAGATTTACAAAAATTCACAGCAAGTTATAATTAAATAACTTCTTATATATGCATTGAACATGACATTTCTTTAGATGGTATAGTTGTGCAATTCAAAAAATAATTTTTTTATGACGTCACTAACCCGCTATAATTACTTAGAAAAAAATGACTCATAAAACGCATAAAAAGTATGCGATCGGATTGAGATTTGGAACGCATGTAGCCATGTATAATAGTAACATATGTGCATAATTTTATCTCATTATCAGCATTAGTTCGGTTTTTATTAAATAAATTGTGTCCTTTTTTTAATATTTAAAAAAAACGGGGAATAATTAAATTGAGTTGAAATTTAGTACAACTATATACCTTTACGTAATAAATATGTACACCGAGTATCGTTTCAATACGATAAGTATATCCATGATTTTTTTGTATCATAGAAGTTAAGCAGCACTGAGCGTTGACAGTGACTGGATGTGCTATTTACTATTTGAGGACGAGCAAAGCGAGTCCGAAGAGATGTTGCAGTATAAATTTAATGACTTTTATATTCAAAAGACGAGCGAAGCGAGAATGAAGAAGAAGGGAGATAGAGCGTAGCGAATCCAATTTTATGAGGAAAAGTTACGAGGTACCCCGAACCCAATTTTTACTTTTTTTCGTTTGTAAAAATTATATTTCACAAAAAGCTATTGTTTGACATGTATAACTACTTTTATAAAAAAATTAATAGCTTATTTTTTGGGGTTATTATACTCAGAACTATACGTGGACGTATTTTGACTGAACCCTAGCCTTGGAGGAAGTAGTGAGGTCTGGGTGTGTTTGTATTTAAAGCTCTACTCCCTTCTCTTTACACAGTACCCTCCCCATGCCTCTACTATCACAATAAACTTAATTATGTCCTGATTTCTTTTCTTAAATTATTTTAACAAATACAGCTTTAAATATACAGTATTATAGTTATTGATATTAATTTGAGATTATCTGCCTCCGTAGCCGTGGTTGTTTAGTACTGGACTTTGGCACCGGAGGTCCGGGGTTCACAGCCCGGGCTATGCTCTCAGTTTATTATGAATAGAATTTGTTCTAATAATAACTTTCGCCAACTTTAGCTTCACTTTGAGCATAGTAGATGTGACCCACCCGAGGTGGTTCCCACAGGGCAAATACCCTGAAGGGCCGAAAGGCCCTAAAACGGGCATTATTATTATTATTATATTAATTTGAGATTAATATTAGAAATTTTGCAACACTTAATGCTCGTCAAATAAAAGTAATTCGCAAAAATGGAACACTTAATAACATACAAAAATCAACATTTTTGTTGTTATATTCGATGAGTATTGTAAAACAAATATAAAAAATCGGATACGAGGTGCCTTGGAATTTTACCACCCTACTTCGGACTCGCTTTGCCCATCTTCAGAATATATAATTCGTTAAATTTATACTACAACACGTCTCCGCAGTAGACTGATTTTTGTACAAAGTTTCAACTCTCTAGCATAAATACACTATGCACTACTATGATAACAGACACACACATACACACAACTTTTTGACAACCACTCAGGAGGCCTTAAAAAACGGATAATTCCTGTAACATCCCTGTTTCTGATTTTATCGCAAACACAATATTTTTATGTTTGCGAATCAGTAAAAAGAACCAGAAGAAGAAGAAAACAGTCAGTAAAAATGTACTGATTAGTTTGATTTCTGTAAGAAATCAGTACAAGATAGTGGGTATGAGGAAAAGATAATAACGAGGATGGCCAAGGAGTCAAGTCATGCCACAAACCAAGGTTTGTGGAAAGAGAATGAGGGTCCCCTAGGGAAACGGAACCCTAGTCTTGGAGGCTAGGGTTCAGTCAAAATACGTCCAGGTATAGCTCCGAGTCATTATTATTTCTTTTGTCACCGGAATTATCCGTTTCAGGTGTTTTTAAGGCATCCTAAGTGGTTTTCACAAAGTTGTCTGTCTGTATGTGTGTCTGTTATCATCGTTGCTCCAAGTGTATTTATGCTAGAGAGTTGAAACTTTGTCTAAAGAATCAGTCTATTGGTGTAGTGGTGCTATTAGGAAAATATTTTTTTATTACGTCATTTACCTACAAAAATGACTTTGCTATAAATTTCGAAAAATCACTTAACACAGAAAAAATTTGCGATCAATTTGAAATTTATGTAGCAATGTATAAGACATTGCGCCTATTTTTTTGTGGCGAAAACTGGGCTAGATAGGACTTAAAATTTCATAACAAAAATGAATGTAATATATGTTTCTAAGGATAGATTCTGATTCTATGGCCAAAATATAACTTTTTACTCTTCTAAGATTTGTTTCTATTTGTATTATTTTGCTAGAAAAACCAAGACGTTGCTTGTTGCCAGCATCTGTATTCTAGATTTAACTTATTTTTGTATTTCTTCTACAATACCTAAATTATTGGTCAAATTTAAAAATCAAAGGTAGTTTTTAAAAAATAGACACATGTCTCTATCGTTTATTGTAATTAATTAGTTGTGCGATGTGCAATAAATGGTTATTTATTTATTTATGTCTCTATCGACTTTACTTCGGGTGTTTTTTACGTTCACCCAGAGCCATATCACTTATGCTGAACATGTAAAACAAAAATTTCATGGACTTTTTTTCTTAATTTTCGAGACTAATTTCTTTCTTACTTCATGAATAATGGTACGATTTAGATCGGATCAACATCTGGACTTGATATTTGATGCCCTCTTTAGTATGCGAGCTTAAAAAAAATGTATCACACTATAAATCTTTTTGAGGTATGCTCAAACAACCATTTTTTAATTGTTTCTAGCTAACTTTAAAGTGTTGATACATAACTCATAATTTTAAGATGTGATATTTTTTATAAGAACAAACTCAGTAGCTTATGAAAACCCTATTCCTTCTCAACGTTTTCCCCATAAAATGTGAGCAAATTGAGATCATAGAGATGAAAATTCAGAAAATTAGATTTTTTGTTATAACTCTGTTATAACAAATAACACTCGGAAAAATGTCCGATTTTGATGCAGTTGTGAAAACTGCATCAATTGTGAAAATTATTCTTTTTTTGTAGAGCTTTTGCAAATAAGGAAAACTTCCCTAAACTTCACTTTTTCGCCTAAACAAGGGGCTGAACCCGCAATACAACCCCAAACTCTATATCTTAGTTACCCGTTTCTCCCGAAGACTGCCTTTCGATATCTTAGTTAGTTTCTGAGAAAAATATTCTAGGCTTTCTATGTAACACGTGAGAAGGCGTGTTACAGTATAAATTTGGCGAATTGTATATTCTGAGGACCAGCGAAGCGAGTCCATAGGAGTGAGGATGAGCGGAGTGAATCTGATGCGATGAGGAAAAGTTCCAAGGTACCCCGTACCTGATCTTTTTAGTTTAGACTAGACGAAACACTGTTATTATCTTAGAATAATACTATATATAGAAGGAGCACTACTGATAACACGAAAGCCGGTTCACTGGTGCAACTAAGTAATGCTGCCACCCTAACAATATACAAGTTTCTAAAAAAAAAGTTGGCAATACTTCCGGTTGCTGAATTATTATGTTCTATTATTAATTAATGATTGATTATTCATAAAATACTAATCTAAATATCGGTGCATTACAATATTTTATACATTTTAAATTGTAGTTTAACGTATTTATTAAAATTATATAAAAAGTAGTCCTCGTCAACTAAATGTAGATTCTTGTATTTCGCCACTCTTTTGCCATCTAAGACCAGTTTTATTAAATACTCAGCAGGTATTTTAAGTTATTATATTTGTTCTTTACGATCTTTCTTCATTAATAGATATTTATAACACATATTTAAGATAATGTTTTGTTGTCAGGTTGGCAGCATTACTTAGTTGCACCAGTCTACCGGCTTTCGTGTTATCAGTGGAATTACATTGTGTTTACGGCCCTGTGCTCCTTCTATATATAGTATTATTCTAAGGTTATTATAGATTTTTGTTATTGAAATAAGACTTAATAATTAATCATGTGTGTTTCATTGACTCACTGGATAACTTTTTGTAAGCATATTTTCTTAATGCAAGCTTGTACCTCTTGTTTCAGCAAGATTAGATGAAATATTTATAGCAACACGATAGAAAAATAATTCTTTCCAAACACTAGATCTTTTATAATTTAGTGTTGCCTTTGCAGTCAAATTTGTAATTACCTGCCTCGGCTTCGTCTCTCCACATAATTTATATAACCCTCTCTCGCTTGCAGCTGCTAAATTTATGACGGTCAATAAAATTCCATTTCTCTGCCTTGTTACGTAAATAGTTATTATTTTAAGGCCATGAATAAAAAGATGTATGTGTTCTGCCATATCATAATTTTATGATATAATTTGGGTAATCAATTATTTGGTCAAACCAAGAATAAAGGGGCTCACTATAGATGATTTCCCAGGTAACATGCGGCCGTACTACCTTTTGTAAGAATTATTTATTAGGGATTGCCATTGAATTTCCTTAAAAATGTTTTATGTAGGAGTATCTTTTATGTATGTCGCCGTATATGTGTGCCGGGTTAAAAATATATATAAATTATTTACATTCTTTATGCAGTTTTTTTTGTTATTTTTTCGGTTTTTGCCTTTTTCTTGTATCCTTCTCTGTCAGGGGGGGATCTAGCCACTTCAACAGGTTATTCCGGGGATCAATGTTACGCATGCGCTGGAAACACGCCTAGGGGGTGAGTTCCCGGGGGTCGGCACCCCTCTGTAGTCCCCCCTACAGTTCTGTCCGTGTTACCGTCGCATAACTTACCAACATATACACACTTTCCCTCCCAACATTTTTTATTACAATCCGTGTACTTATCTCCCAAAATTAAAAAAAAATAACCACTCTCATATTAATAACAAATTTATAATTTTTGTCGGTTTCTTCTCTAATTTTTAATCTAAAATATTTTTGTGTATAATTTGTATCCTTCTTGTTAATAGCCGGAATTTTATAGGTGAGATAATTTAAATATTATTTTAATTAATTTTATGTGTTTAATTGATTTTATTCAAAGTATATATTTATTAAACATAAATACATGTTTATTTAAATTCTAGTAGAGTTCAGACGTATAGTGTTCTCCTCTTATCTGATATTTTTTTAAATTGCTAAATTCATTTTATGAACATTTATTTGTTAAGGCTATTTTATTGTTATACTTAACGTTTTATTTTTGTCTATTAAATTGTCTTTAAAACGATGTATTCTTAACATAAAACATTCTTAACATTTGTTCTTAATTAGGAGTGATTTCTAATTAACTTCCCTATTAAATATTTCTCGGGAAATTTTATTCAATTATATAATAGTTATTTATGCCATAAGGCTGAGAAGTGTGTCTTTATGTCTCGGCAATTAGATTTAACGACGAGCGAAGCGAGTCGGGAAAAATTACCAAGACATAAAGACATTCTCAGCCGGATGGCATACATTATTTTTTTTGAGGTAGCACTCATTAAATAAAGCACTCATTAAAAAAAATCAAAAAATAGCACTCATTAAACTGCGCTATATACTTAATAGAAAGAAAAAAAACGTCCAGTTAACTCCATATTATCGTCGTCATTAAATTCATCCATAGCTTCACACTTTTACTAAAAAATGTAGAAGCTTTACAAATAAACACACAAAAATTGTCAATTAAAACACCTTTTAAAAACGAAAAAAAAATAGTCTACGAACAAAAACAGAAACAAAATGAACGTTTTTAAAGAAAACTCATGAAGGTGTAACACAGATTGTTTTTTGAACACGCTACATTACAGTAATGGCGGCAACATATGAATTACTTTTACGTCCTAGGAGTTTTTTTTACATTCATTATTGTCCTCGTAGGTGAAAAGTATTAAATAACCTCCAATAACAATAATGATTGGCTTCTCATCCTAAAAACGGTCCAATAAAGTGCTCAATTACGTACTACCTCAAAAAAAAAATTTTTATCTATTTACTTGTTTTGTTAATTTTTATTAAAAATTCTGGACTTGCGGAGGTCCGCAAACCGAGCGAATTTCTTTTGGAATCTTGCTTTCTAGTTTACCAAACCAGTTCTTGTTTTGTTCAGATTTCCGGGTTTTTATAATTTATGGTCGGAACAGTATCACTTCTATTTGTGTCAATTTTCCTGGATTTTAAAAGATAAAGCGCTTGTATTCTTTGGTTTGTAGAAAACTATGTTCGCCCTTAGTTAATTTGTTATGAATAAAAATTTAAGTACTGACACAAAGCTTAGTTCACTAAGCTGTGATGAAATTAGCCTATTCTGTCTAAAAAAAATCTTCGACCTCTTGGTCGAAGATTTTATAATTGTTGTACTATTGCAGTTTGCTCATATTACTAGTAAATTTTAGCTGTCATACTGCCCGAATTACCAATATTACTGTTAATAAACGAATTACCAAATATTACTTGTTAATTTAGCTGTCATCCTGCCACAATATAAACAAATTACCAAATATTACTTGTTAATTTAGCTGTCCTGCCACAATATAAACAAATTACCAAAAATTACTTGTTAATTTAGCTGCTGCCATAATATAAACGAATTACCAAATATGACTTGTTAATTTAGCTATAATACTGCTATAATATAAACGAATTACCAAATATTACTTGTTAATCTAGTTGTCTTACTGCCACAATATAAAATAATTACCAAATGTATTAGTAGTAATACATGATTTGTTTATATAATCTTGTATAAGCCAATAAACCCTGAACTAATGTTGACAATAAATTTAACTTCGTTTATTTATTAAGCATACTAACTAGTATGTGTGTATTACATTTTCTGCTTGATGTCATGGTGTTGGAATTTTATGAATCATCATTGTGGGTTAATAACGTCATACACATTTCGTAAACAATATGCTTATATATATATATATTTGGTATAAGTAGGGAGTCCCAACCGTATAAGATCTTTTTTTTGGGAACTTTGCTAAAAAGAAATTGATTTTTGCGAGCGTAGAAAATATCTCGTTAAAGCTAGCATATTAGTGAATTTTTCTAAAGGAAATTTCAAAAGATTTTGTTTGCAAAAAATGATTTTGTTTAAAAACAATCGTTTAGAGATGAGGGATAAGTTAATTTTTATGTGTTTAAACTGTAAAATTCTTTACATGGTTTTACTATTTTTTCTCTAATTGGTACCCTGTTGCTGGACTATACGCTGATAAAACCCGTTTGTAAGCATGATTATAAAAGGCAAATCCAATCTGATAACATTTATAAGGTAATTAAATTGGAGGGTTCTTATAAATGAAATCATTTTTTTGACATGTTAGGTTATAGTCTTGAATAGACGTCATTGCAGGAATAAATTGTAAATTTTCAATGTAGAACGCCTATACCGATTCCTGCAATGACGTCACACGCCATTCAGAAAAAAGTCAGGTTGTAACCTCCGAATGCGTTTGGTTTGTTTACATCGAATTGAATCACCTTATAAATTTCTAACATCTTGCGGAAAATCGATTTGGACCAAGATGTTAGAAATTTATAACGTGATTCAATTCGATGTAAACAAACTAAACGCATTCGGAGGTTATAATCTGACTTTTTTCTGAATGGCGTGTGACGTCATTGCAGGAATCGGTATAGGTCTTTAACATTGAAATTTTACTATTTAATAATGCCAATTCACTATTAAGTTACCTGCAATGATGTCAATTTCAGACTATAACCTAAGATGTCAAAGAAAATTGATTTCATTCATAAAAACCCTCTAATTGAATCACCTTATAAAATCTAACAGCTTAGATTTGGACCGGGGGGGTTAACTTAAATGAGGAAAAGTTTGGATTCGATTATCGCAAGCTACTAAAAATAGCGCTGCGGCGGACCGGTGCGGACAACTCATGAACTAACCCCAGTAGCTTTCCTAAAATGACTCATTATATTTTTATATTTAAATTTATGAATACCATGGCAATTCTTGGTTATGACAGCTATATTTGTTGTTATTATAAAATGATAGTTTTCTGTATGTATTTTTCACAAAAACGGTTCGCCGTTGCATGTTCTGTATTTCAAAAATTCAGAAACTAAATAGAAACCTTTTTAAAACTTCTAGAGAACGCTACTGATGGCAGATAAGTGTAAATTTCATTTAATTAATTTATTAATTTTGTCGATTTTATCAGGTAATTACATTAAATCACATGTGCGCATCTTGCCGATGTAATTATGCATTAAATGCCAAAATCTATCTTCTACCACGTGTAAACTTTAGCCACTATTTCATTCTTACCTGATTGAATCAATTAAATTAATAAATTACTTGAATGAAAAACTTAAAAATAATCAGAAGTGTTCTGTGTAAGATTAAAGTGGTAGGGTTAGTTAGAAGTATAATTATACAAAGTATAAAAATTAAATTTCAAACTGACTGTGGGCAAAAAGCGGGAAATCAAGACACGCCCACTCAATTGAAAGGTAGGTCCCCCGCCGCGCTAGTGTCGACCGGAATCCAAATTTTCCCACCATTGAGTCGACAGTCTTACTGTTTAAGTATCTATAGTCTCTGATTTGGACATCATTCCGCTTTCATTTATTGACATGCTGTCATATCAAGGAGTTGAAAAGTTTTAACCCATAAACATTTGAATTGTGGGTTTAGTATAAGTTTCATGTACTGAGTATCCAGGACACTTATGTTACTACGTAGCTGACATGGTTTTCAAGTTCCGAACCGACGAGAATATAAATATTAGGCTAAATATGTTTTAGAATGAGCGAAACTAAAGCTGAAGATAACTATTCTTCGATATCGTCAAATAACTATTTGACGATTCTTCATTGAAAACTCGGCTTTGCGCCGCGGTAAATTCATTATTTACTCATCGAGACGAAGCTATGTTAAAACAAATTCGAAATACTTGCTGAAGGTATAACAAAACTAATGACATTTTTAAGACGTTTTTATCATGATGCGTGTGTTTTATGCTTTTTGTATGCTAGAAAAACTAAATTAAAACTTTAGGTCTAGCTGTGCTGTCTGAAAAATACACTTTTCTGTACCTTGTTAACCTAATTGCTGAGTCATTAGAAAAACATCAAAAAGTTGACCCGCTAAAAAAAATTGTTATACAGCTTGATATAGATTTACCGGTTAGGGATCATTCAACTTGAATGATCCACACGAATTATGCATAAATTGGACAGACTTTATTTACTCGTTGTTAATGTAATTATTATACTAAATTGTTTTTAAAATGTTTGACTATATAACTTCAGTGAGCGCCGTGGAATGATTTACAATAATAACAACACCAACTTCGTCTTTCCACCAATAAAAAAAAATATTGGTGGAAAGACGAAGTTGGTGTTGGTAATATTGTTTGACTTTATTATAACAATGGTAATGTTGGCATTAAAAGCTTTTGGACGCATAAATTGCGGTTAGAATTTTCGTGTGTTGTGGTTGCTAGGCTTGTTTATAAATTTTTTGCCGCGTAGGCTTTGAAGAAATATACGCCCCCACATGTGGTCCTCTCCTTCTCTTGCCATGAG
The DNA here is from genome assembly GCA_018340805.1 of Microvelia longipes. Classification (NCBI taxonomy): domain Eukaryota; kingdom Metazoa; phylum Arthropoda; class Insecta; order Hemiptera; family Veliidae; genus Microvelia; species Microvelia longipes. The sequence continues at coordinate 58,842,263 of JACMZG010001908.1, forward strand.
TCGAATTTATCAGTAATACAAATAAATTCGAATTTTCAATTACCAAACCTTCGTTAATGATATTATAGAATAGCGAGGTGTTCACTCATTCAAAAAAAAAACAAATAATATTCTAAAAAAGTATACATTTTCGAGTGTTATATACCCCTTTAAATAAGTTTGAGGGGTATATACCCCTCAAATGATGTTGCCCTAGATTACTAAGTACCTATTTTACACCCTAGGTTAGCTTTATAGTGACTTAGTCCCTGTAGAACTATCTCTCGAATATAGTTTATATAGTTCACTACTCTCATTTATTACCTAAATTCTTTCTACTTTAAAAATTTTTAACGCATTAAATGCAGATATGTAGGAATAATATTTTCTTTTCGAAAAAGATTGAGTATTATTTTTCCTTAAAGGGTTTCACACCTCTCTTTCTCCTACTTAGTCTTATAAAGGCTACATATAAGCAGTAAAAGCTGAGTGTAATCTATATCCATCACTACCTACTTAGACCATCTAAAGAAATGTTCTCTTAGAATATTTCTTTACCTGTAAAAGAGCTCTTTTCCCGTATTTTTATTTAAATGGCATGATTCTTCTTACTCCTTTGTAGAACACATTTAGTAGACAAAGTGTAGCACTTGTAGAAAATATTGATTCAATCAATGGATTATTATTAATAGCCATTTTATAAGTGCTATTTACAGTAGTGGTAAATTAATAGACTGAGCCAAAAACTTTGAGAGTCACATTGACTTGACAGACTATATTATTACATTACAGTACAAAGTACTTATAACTTAACAAAGTAATAATATACTTGAAAATATACTTGAAAGGTGACTACTTAGGCCCATGAGCTTTCTAAGTTTAAAGTTTAGTCAATATCTATTAATTAGATTCCGAGCTGTAAACACTCAAAAAAAATTTCTACGTTAACCCTCTACTGTTATTTTAGCACTAATTAAGATCTGACATAGTTTATGACTCCTTCTGATATAGTATAATTAGTCTGTTTGGTATAGACCCTTTACGTAGTTTTCGAGTTTTAATGGACCAAAATTTTCAACTTTTTAGCGAATTTTCATTATGAAAATGACGCTTATGAGGTTGTTCGGATAACGGAAGTTGAGGGTGGGAGTGAGTGGAATCGGTTCCTATTGGCTTCCTGAAAACAAAATTATATGTCCGAAAAAAGTTTATATATATATATATATATAATAATATATATATATATTATATATATATATATATAATATATATATAATATATATATATATATATATATATATAATATATATAAAATATATATATATATATAGTATAATATGTATATATATATATAATATATATATATATATAATATATATATATATATATATATATATATATATATATATATATACATCGCGAGATTGTTACGGCCTATTGTTATAAAAACATTATGACGTCATCAACCAAAGTTATGACGTCATGAAAAAAAATTTTTTGAAACATAAAATGGCTTTAAAACAAGGTATCTAGTATCTAGGTAGACGGCTAGCTGAATCGATTAAGACCAATTTCAGCTCAATCGAATCATCACAAATGGCGGTATACATATATATATAATCTTGTATATATGTATGCGTCTAGGTCAAAGACTCGTACGATATCTGTTGGGTTCAGTAGTGTTAGAGGGTGGGGATATAGTATAAAAGAGAGACCTCTACCTCTTGCTCCATCATGGTAAGCCTACTGTCCCAGAGAGACAGGGCAAAAATGGCTTCTACTGAAACCACGCCGAGCTAAGCAGGCCTGTAAAGAGGAAGAATCTCGAAGAAGTCTTTATATGGTCGAAGTCATTCTAAAACTATTGCGACCAGTTTCAGCTCAATCGGACAATCCTAAGTGACGCAAACGGTATTTATATTTTAAATAATCATGAATATATTTTTTTCAACCTTAAGATTTTACTCAAATAAACAATTTGTTTACAAAAAAAATTTGACATTTTTCTTTAAATTGTATGAACAATCATAAATGTATGTAAGAGTTTATACCCTTTTGTATAGTGGACGATAACTAAAGCTGATGAAAGATGAAACTATAATCTTTTCTTACCCTTTATACAAGGTTACTCCAACAGTTGCAACGTGTGGATTTTTCTTGTATTCTTTATACCTCTATAAAAATCCAATTGTTATGTATTTTTTACTTTATTATTAATTATTATTATTATTATATACTTATTATTTTTTATATTGCTTGTTAACTGTAAATTATTGCTTATTAATAATAGAGGATTAATAAAACCAAATTTGTGAGAAAGCCTATCAGCCCCGCGAAGCGGGCCTGTGAAACGAGGCAGTGAAAATTCGCTAAATACGTGGCAAAATGCCATGTAACAAGAAACGATAGTGAAACCATACTTTAATACAAAACAACAACAATGTGGCCGCGAAGCGGTCTCTGCGAGGCCCCCGGGCCGCGAAGGGGCCGCGGGCCGACGCCGCGGAGCGGACGAGCGCGAAACTGAAAACATTAATAACTTCAGTACTTTCATGAATTATTATATTTAACATAATTTTATAATAGATAATAATTATAATTATTATATTATAATAATGAAAAAGTATGTATCACGAAAATAAAATCAATGTTAATTAACTTGACAGGATTTGATTAAAAAGTAACTCTATAGGATGACCTCATACCAGCATTCTTTTCAATATGAGCTTCCATGAAGAGCTAAAACATAATTCATAATCTTAAAACAACAACGGTATCAATCATAAGTTGTACGACAAATATTAGACAGTTGTCTAATATAGTTGAGATTCCATTGCTTAACATTCGACCAGTTTTGAAAGAAATTGTCAACTTTGCAAAAAATTTATATATTTTGCCAATATCATAATTTTGGTTGTAGTAATCCGATTTTGATGAATGATGATGATTTTGATGAATACACTCAAGTTATTAGTTATTTATCAGCTTTAAAAAACGATCTCTTCAAGTAACATGGAACCACGTATTTTAAGTAACCTAAAATTTGTAAGATTTTCAATCGCACAAATGCGTGCGCAATCATATGAAAAACTCCAATCTGGATAGGCAGATTATTTTTTCTCATTTAATCATATTGTCAATTTAATGATTTACTAATTTTTTAATAAAATTATTTTTTTTATTAAAATTAAAAGTCATTCAATAAAAATTGATCTGATGCTGATAATGAGATAACACTTAGCACATATGTTAGTCTTATACATGGATACATTCGTGCCAAATCTCAATCCGATCCCAATATTATTCCGCGTTTTATGATTTTTCGAAATTTTTGAGTCATCATAGCGTCATATAAAAATTATTTTCCGAATAGCACAACATCTATAGATTGCTTTTTGTAGCAATTTTTAACACTCTAGCATAAATATGCTAGGAGCTACAATGATGACAGACACACACTCAGCTTTGTGAAAACCACTTAGGCGGTTTTTTAAACACCTGGATAATTTAGGTGACATCCCGGTTTTGGATTTTTTTGCAAACACAATACTTTTTCTATTAATACCTACGGTATAAAAAAGGAAAAGTAATATATACGTACAGTCTAAATAAGGGAAAGTAATATATACGTACAGTATAAATAAGGAAAAATAATATACTCGTATACGTACAGTATAAATGAGGAAAAGTAATATATACCAACAGTATAAATAAGGAAAATAATATATACCAACAGTATAAATAAGGAAGTTAATTATATACCAACAGTATAAATAAGGAAAAGGTAATATATACCAACAGTATAAATAAGAAAAGTAATATATACCAACAGGTATATATAAGGAAAAGTAATAAATACCAACAGTATAAATAAGGGTAATATACTCGTATACGTACAGTATAAATGAGGAAAAGTAATATAACCAACAGTATAAATAAGGAAAAGTAATATATACCAACAGTATAAATAAGGAAAAGTAATATATACCAACAGTATAAATAAGGAAAAGTAATATAACAGTATAAATAAGGAAAAGTAATAAATACCAACAGTATAAATAAGGAAAAGTAATATACTCGTATACGTACAGTATAAATGAGGAAAAGTAATATATACCAACAGTATAAATAAGGAAAAGTAATATACTCGTATACGTACAGTATAAATGAGGAAAAGTAATATATACCAACAGTATAAATAAGGAAAAGTAAATATACTCGTATACGTACAGTATAAATAGGAGTAATATATACCAACAGTATAAATAAGGAAAAGGTAATATACTCGTATACGTACAGTATAAATATATATATACCCAGAGGAAAAGTAGTATACTACGTAACAGTATAAATAAGGAAAGTAATATTACCAACAGTATAATAAGGTTAATATATATACGTACAGTATAAATGAGGAAAGTAATATATACCAACAGTATAAATAAGGAAAGTAATATTTACGTACAGTCTAAATAAGGAAAAGTAATATATACGTACAGTATAAATAAGGAAAAGTAATATATACGTACAGTATAAATGAGGAAAGATACGTACAGTATAAATGAGGAAAAGTATATATACCTACAGTATAAATGAGAAAAAGTAATATATACCTACAGTATAAATGAGAAAAAGTAAAAACCAATAAACTTAGAAAATTCATGTATTCACTAGTAAAGTAAAAAAAAATAATTTCTCACCATTTAGATTCATTTATCTCTTGCTTTTACTTAACTTTTAAATTTGGGAACTTCTCTTTTTTTTTTAATTCTTGTGTGGTTTAAAATTAGCTTTTAAATTATATAATTATAGTGTATAGTATAAATGTATGTATAGTATAAATGTATGTATGTATAAGTAATATAGTATATATATAGTAATGTATATATAGTATCTATGTATGTGTATGTGTAGTATAATACAATAATACATGTAGGATCAACGATGACTTTAACTTCCTATTACTGTGCCCTGCCCATAGCTGTGCAGTTTTTTAACTTGACATTGTTAGCACTGTAATAAGTATTAAATTAATTTTAAACAGTGTCTTTTGCGAATCTATTTATGAGCTACTCGGAAAATATTGTGCATTTCTATTTATTTATTCTTGTTCTTTGTCTTCTTCTTGTTTGTTCTTCTTTTTTCTTTTTTTTCTTTGTTCTTGTTTTTTTTTTTATTCTTGTTTCTTTTTTGTTTTTTTTCTTTGTTTCTTTGTTTTGTTTTCTTTTGTTTCTTAGTTTTGTTTTGTTTCTCTTGTTTGTTTAGTTTTTTTTTGTTTTGTTTGTTTCCTCTTTGTTTTGTTTTGTTTTTTCTTTCTTTTGTTTTTTGTTTTGTTTTGTTTCTTGGTTCTTCTTTCTTTTTTTCTTCTTGTTTGTTCTTTTTTGTTCTTCTTCTTGTCTTCTTCTTCTTTGTCTTTTGCGAATCTGTTTATGAGCTACTCGGAAAATATTGTGTATTTCTATTTATTTATTCCTGTTCTTGGTATTCTCTAGTGGCTTGCCTGAAGGATACATATGCTTGTTCATTATTAAACTCCAAATTGGAGTAGACTCCTTAGTATTCTCGGTATACTTTAAATGACCCTTTTCTTAGCAATGCATTACCTCTTAGACATTAGATGTATGTCATTCGAGAAAACCTTTCAGCATACGTGGGTACAAATAAATGGGAAAAATAAAAATCTCACAGGACCTACTGATATACTTAAACATGCTATTCCTTTATAAAGGGAAAAGGGTTTGGAGAATTTTTCATCCTTTTTACTTGTCGTAGGATCCTTGCCGCTTTGTATCCTTCGTGATAAAGGAGTGTAAAATGGTTCCCTTTTGTACCGGTGAATCGAAACCAAATCTTGCTCCTCGAACAAAAAATCTTTTTCTCCTTAGAAGAGTACAATGTTGAATATTTTGGGCTTTGTTGTCACCAGTAGTCTTATTTGTTCATTATTATCAGAAAAATTCTTTTTGAGAAATATTTCTCTCTTATGAAATAAATTAATTTTACAAGCTGAAACCAAACTCTTATTTTCGTGTTAAGGCACGAGAAAACATTCTCTACTACTTCTAAATTCTAAACTAGGTGGAACATTTCAGATTTACAACAATAAATACGTTCAAATTATATAAATATACCCTAGTATGGTAATTTCGTTATCACTTATGGGACAAAGAGATATGATAGATATTTATATCGCCATTTTCTAGTACTTTGTGACTAAGCTATTGCTAAAAACATGAGTTAAGAGGTTGCTGTCGCATAGGAAATATATATATATCATATATATATATATATACATATATATATATATATATATATAATATATATATATATTTTATATATATTAATATAATAAATATATTATATATAATAAATATATATATATATATATATGGCGCGCGATAACTTGCAAACACTTTCTCGGATTTGATAGAATCTCGGTACTAAAATCAACCCTATTACGTTTAGAAGCCTAATGTTTATGAAATGTGTATGACGTCATTAACTAACAATAATGACAGCAAATATTTAAAAAAAAAAACAAACCTCTAAAAAGGATGTTTGCAAAATTTAAATGTTTACCCTTATACTACTATGTTTGGTCAACACATGTACGAAGTTATATTTTATTTTAAGCATTTGTTCTAATTTTATCGAGTGGCATGTATAAACATATGAAAAAAATCATTTTTTTGTTACTATTACATTTGGAAATTTGCTTATATCAAGGTAGTATGCCATTTACATAAACTAGTAATACGTCGAACTGATATAAGACAACAACCATATGGCCGTGAAGCAGCCACAGGAGGGACGGGGACCGCGACGAGGTGTAGCAGCCAAAAGGCTAAAGATGATTTATTGTTGTTTTAATATTGTTTATATTATAGTAATAGCATGTTCCAATTTAACTTTTAACTTTTTCGCGTTTATATCGTAGGTATATAGAAAAAGTATTGTGTTTGCAAAAAATCCGAAACCGGGATGAAACCGGAATTATCCGTTTTAGGCGTTTTTAATGCCTCGTGAGTGTGTGTGTGTGTCTGTTATCATCGTAGCGCCTAGTGTACTTATATTAGAGAGTTGAAATTTTGCACAAAAATCAGTCTACCACTATATTTGTGCCATTCAGAAATTTTTTTATGACGTCATTAACCCGCAATAATGACTCAGCGAAAATTTCGAAAAATCATAAAACGGCGGGAAGGGAAAATGATGCGATTGGATTGAGATTTGGCACGCATGTGACTATGTATAAGTCTAATATATGTGCCAAATTTCATCTCATTATCAGTATTAGTTCAATTTTTTGTAATGACTTGTGTACGTTTTTTTAAACATTTTAAAAACCGCGAAATGGTCCATTTGGGTTGAAATTCGGTACAAGTGTAAATTATTCCCTAATAAATAAGTACTCTAAGTTTCATTTTAATACGACAAGTATATCTATGATTTTTGTTGGATCATAAAAATTATGGACCATTGAGCATGGTCAGTGCTGTATGGGTGACCGCTGAGAATAATACGGATGCATTTACTATCTGAAGACGAGCGAAGCGATTCCAAAGCATGTTGCAGTGTAAATTTGACGAAACTGTATTTCTGAGGACGAGCGAAGCGGATCCCGAAGCAGGGAGGACGAGCGTAGCGAATCCGGATGTAATGAGGAAAAGTTCCGAGGTACCGTTAACCGATTTTTAAATTTACTTTTAAAAGTGGTAACCCAATCACCTGATTGCGGTAATAATTACTAAAACGTGTTTTGGTCCTAATGTCGGTGCATCTGAAATGTTATGCTTGGTAAATATAATAATAATAATAATAATAATAATAATTATTATTATTGTAAAATGTTGGCTCAAACTGAATATATAAAACAGACATGATAACGTGGGAAAATAATTCATCATAAAATTGCTAGTGCCTACAACCTGCTGAATGACACATAGAATCACAGACGCCGTATTACAAAATATAATCCAAACATAGTATTAGAAAATAGACAGGCTAAATTACTCTGGGACCGAACATTATTAACAGATAGGACAATAGATGCTAACAGGCCTGATATTACACTATTAGACAAAACTACCAGAAAACTTTACTTAATAGATGTCGCCATACCTAATACTCATAATTTAGAAAACACATTTCAAACTAAAATAATAATATCTAATTAGCTGAAGACTTGAAAGTTTAATGGCAACTAAATGAAACCCGTCATCATCCCAATAGTAATGTCGGCCACTGCCATAGTCCCCTTACAATATTCACGACTCATTCAAACTTTAATCTTCCAGATAACATTATACAACTCTGCAGATAATTATAAAAAAAAAAAAAAATTTGTAGAAACTTGGCACACAAGTGTCCGCTCTACAATTTAACCACTTTCTAAGTGAGAAAAACCCCTAAACATAATAATAATTATATATATTAACCAATAGATTATATTGGGATAGATCAATAATAACTGATAAAACAGTCCCACATAAAAAACCGATATAGTTCTAATAAAACAAGCACGAAAAAGAAACACTTTTAATAGACATGGCTGTAACCAAACTCCCATAACATATTGCACCACCATTCAGCTAAAACAAACAAATATCAGACAGCTACAGAAATTCAAAACATCTGGCAAATGAAGAAGGTTACCATATGACCAATAGTTATATCCAGTACTGGTATTATACCAAAACAATTAAAAAATAGTATTGAAGCACTTGAATTGGCCAGAACATATACATACCAATGCAAATCTATAATTTTACAAACCTGTTCCATGTAAGAGAATCTCTTTATCATTCATCTAACAGCATCCTGGACAAATAATAATAACCCAAACAAACACCGAATAGAGTCATCCCCCCCCCTAAAAAAATGACACCTTTGGTGATGCCGCTGTCATTTAATGCCATTGCTAGCAATGAGAAAACAAAAAACAACAAAAATAATAATAATAATAATTCTTTATTTCCACAAAAAATTATATGTACAATAATATTTACAAAAACATATTTCTTGGTATATTACCATAACATTAATGGTCTGGAATAGTATGTAGTGATAGTGATAATTATGGTTTAGGAATAACATGTGGTGATAGTGATAATTATTGGTTAGGAATAGCATGCAGTGGTAGTGATAATTATGGTTTAGGAATAACATGCAGTGATAGTGATACTTATAGGTTAGGAATAACATTCAGTGATAGTGATAATTATGGATTAGGAATAACATGCAGTGATAGTGATAATTATGGGTTAGGAATGACATGCAGTGATTGTGATAATTATGGTTTAGGAATAACATGCAGTGATAGTGATATTTATGGGATAGGAATAACATGCAGTGATAGTGATAATTAGGGGTTAGGAATAACATACAGAGATAGTATAATTATGGGTTAGGAAACATACCGAGATAGTGATAATATGGGTTAGGAATAACTTGTAGTGATAGTGATAAAAATATGGGTCAGGAATGACATGTAGTGATAGTGATCATTATGGGTTAGGATTGATAGATCTTTTAATGGTATGAGTTACATAAAGTTTCTTGTTATACTATATAACTCGGTACTTTTATAGCGAATTCTCAAAAGAAAATTATTTTGAACTTGCAGTATCTTGTAGATCTTTTCAAAAATGTGGCTATGAATATTTTATTGTTAGAAAACACGAGGGTCGGAGGATGAAGAAGCTGAAGAATGTTGAGAATACTCGGAGTTTCTTATCTTTCTTTGGAGATCTCCCTAAAGAAAATAAGACTTTTTTCGGTAAGACGTTAAAAAGAAACATTAGAACGAGCGTTTCAATTTATTTCGTATATAAAGACTCCACTGCGTAAGGGAAATGATGTATAAAATGCTTAGGCTTTTAAAATTTTGACGAAAGGAGATGAAATCAACTAATATAGATGTTTCTATTTTCTAAGAGGGTAAAATACTTGATACAGTATTCAGTGGATCCCATTACTTAATTACTGTAAAAAATTATGAATCACCTTTACCTTGCTTCCTTTAAAAAAGTTAAGAAGGACTACTTCTCTCGAAACTTACCAGAAATTATATTAAAGTAACTAAATCTGTACATTGTATATCACCGACAAACATATGATGTTCAATATTTAACAATGGAATAATATTAAGTGTTCTTTATTTTCCTTTGCTAAATCACATCAATATATTTCTTACTGAAGTTTCTGGGATATGCTTCATAACCTGAGCTTTAGCGTTAAAACTTTTTATTTAATTTTTCAAAGAAAATGCGGTAAAAATGAGCATAAATTGAGCTTCAAATGAGTGTGAATAATGTTGTGCCGTGCATTTATAATCTATAAATATGCGCAGAAGCGCGTGTATCAAAGAAAATTCGCCCGGCTTGCGAAACACCGCGACAGCCAGGGTGTGAAATATTATTCTTATCTTTAAACAAGGTATGAATACACAGGTATTAAATACGTAAAATTAATCACTACACGTTTATAAAGAACAAAAATGTAGCACGATAATACAAGGATCTTGAAAAAAGGGGATGACGCACTAAGTCGATTTGCCATACAAAAAAGTGACCCCATCGAAAACCAAAAAATAAAGAGAATTCAACACGAAACACACGTCAAAACTGCACGTTCTTAGTACAATCTGCGCTTGCTTTCAATTCTTATAGCAGCGTAGGTCTTAAATTTATAGGCAAACTTACTCTCAATTGTCATTGCTTGAAGAGGTTATACAAAACACGCATAATATATCTCTCACTGAAGTGCAAAGTATAGTCCAAAATTTAAAATTAAATAAGCACAAATGGCTTAACAAGCACCACAAATTTAACAATCACGAGATGCTCAGAATAAAGTTTATAAGCAAACTCGACAACCTTGCTACATAACCTGCGTTTGGCGCCTTTTTTTTATTATAACCAAGGGGAGGTAAGTTTGGACTCTTGATTTCTCTATCGTCATACAACTTCCATGGGGTCAGAAATGTTCCTTAATGCATCATTCCCTTTATTCAAGATCCTTGCGATAATATAAGAAGGTTGCAGCGGTGTTAGGAGTAGTCCGAGTGGGTAGAGTGGGGGTTGGCGACAAATTTTTTACCTGGAGAAGAAGGGAACGGTTAGGTTCATACTCCTCATTTTGACGTCCTTTAATTCTAGTTCACCTACTCTATTATTGAGTTCTTGGTAATAATTTTAAGTTCATTCTCTATTATGACGTTCCTTGGTATATCTAGGTTATACTCTATTATTACGTTCCTTGGATATTTTAGTTCTACTTCTATTCTTGAACGTTTCCTTGGTATTCTAGGTTCATACTCTTATTGACGTTCCTTGGTATATTTTAGGTTCATACTCTATTATACACGTTCCTTGGTATATTCTATTCTTATTAATTAAGATTTCGAATAGTTATCCCCTATACAGTTTTATCGACTAATTCCTCAAAATCCTTCGACCATATTTGTCACTAAGACTTAACATTATACAGAGGCTCATCCAAAAAAGTTGCCGAGTCATTCTTATTTTCAATGTTATGCTTTTTAGATTTAATGGATATAACACATTCTGCCCTCTGAACTAAAGTAGAATCACAGTTGCAGTAGAAAGTAAAAACTTTAGTTAGTAAGTTAAGTAGTAACTTTAGTTAGTAAGTTAAGTAGTAACTTTAGTTAGTAAGTTAAGTAGTAACTTTAGTTACTAAAAAATTTTAGTAACTCACTATTTTTACATTTGCTTATCACTAACTTCCTCATTTATATCATTAGATACGAAGAGTGGATCTGTAACAGGGAATTCTCCTAGTTCATTTATATTAAAGTGTTGGATCGCCAAGCGTGGGGAGTAGATTTTTTTCTATCCCCTAAGCAGGCACAATGTTTATAATAATTTTTTCTCGATTATAACATTATTACATACGTAAATAATTTATTAATTATAATTAAATTATTATAATTTAATAATTAATTATTAATAACCAAATAAATTATAAATCCAAACCAATCTTAATTTATCAAGAAATATTTTGTTTTCTTATCTTATATAAATTCTAGGAATTTAAGGGAATTGTAAAACTTTATCCGTGTAGAAGGACCGCGGCACTGCGCCGCACAGCTTTGATGTTTAATCAGAACTCCGTGAAATATTTCTAGCGGCCTTCTTTCTTATTTTTGAGTAAATANGAGCTCTATTTTGCGGGAGAGAGAACTTCAACCACCTCACGATATTAGATCCTAAATATGGGATAGTATATCACTCACCACATCATACTCATTTTATCGAATCACATGAGGTTTTTTAAAACTTGAAAATCGGTTCTAAATTGAACCTTTTCCATGATTGGTTATCTTTTTAAAAAAATTGTATCAACAGGGTTACTTCACGAGGATTAAGATACAATAAACCAAATCTATGCAATAGACAGGGTGATGTTCGTATTGCTAGTCTCTACTTAAAACACCTACAATAATCTATATACGAAGACTCAACTTTCATATAAATATATTACAAGGTTGTTCTGTTAATTTAATTCTTTTCACTGTAATCTAAGCAAAAAATAATCAAATTTCATAAATATTCTATGTCGTAATGCACAAAAACAATATAATGCCTCCTATAAGGGATGCCTCTTGCGCTGCTGAATACTGTGTTGATTTTCTCGGTACCAATTTCATTTAAAAATGGCGTTAACTCTATTCTGAGAAGCTAAGTGCAGAAAGCTATCTTGTTTACGAGGAAAATGGCTACAGTGTACCTGTCCACTTATGATCCAAATTTATATATCTGCAGTTAGGGGCTGCACTAGAACGTCTGTTAGCGAGCCATTTGGGGCTCCTAACACTCATATTATTTAGTTGGTTTTTCAAAACTTTTTTTTTTCCGCGTGAGATGGAATATAGTTATAAGATTTCCAGTCCCCACCTCGTCAACCACAGTCTTGGTCTATTCTGACCCGCCTGTCTACATTTACAGTTACTAGTCCCTTGTATATCTACATATCGCAACAGTCAGAGACTAGTTCTTTTATTAGTCTATCATCGTTAATATTTGTAATTTATCAATATATTAGAGTGTTTAATTTGAGTCATTTACGATGATTTGTCTTTAGTCTGCTCTCTACGAGTCTTCTCTCTAGGTGACTGTTAATGCCTTATTTTCTCGTCACGTGATTTCATATTGTTAATAACAATAATAGCAGTAAATTATATATCCTGCTAGTATTATGTACTGATACTGGAACATTACGTCACATCCTTTTCTCTCATCTATCCTGCTATGTGATTATATATATTTTAATTTAAAAGTGTTTTTCTTGTGAACAATCTGACATTCTGTACTTTCTGTATTGATTCGATTTTAATGAGCTTCTATCGTCTGTCTCTATTATTTTACTTTGAATCAATGATGAAGAACATTTGATGTCTAAGGACTTTTATATTTTATTATTGTACGTTGATTCAGTAAAAGATGTCCACGCTCACGAGTTGTGTCTTCATTTTTTTTTGTTGTGTATGAGTTCTCAGCTCTATCTATGCATAAGAAGTTTAAACGCAAATTTATTTTTTCTCCTTGGTTAGGCTTTGAATTGTGTTATTTCTTTTTTTAAATGTTTTAAACGAAATAATCTTCTTTTGCGGCAATTATAAAACTACATAATTAATGAATAATAGCAAAATCAAAATATTTTGGAAAAAGTAAGTGTAGGTTGTTAAGTATTTTCATAACACTAATTTGATGTTTGATTGACGGTGATATTGATATTTATTATGATATGAAATATTTGATAGAGACGAGCCCTCTCGGTAATTGGTTGCTGGAGACTCGAGAATATTACTCCCCACCTCTCTCACTAGCTATACTCAAATACCTACCTATAATATACATACTAGAAGTGTTAACCAAATGGCTCGCTGTAACGTCTAGTGTTAGGCGGCATCAATCTCAGTCAGTACGCGCAAGAGCGAAGCTAATCCGTTTAGTAAAGGCAAAGTTTTATGACATTCAAATTATTATAATCAGGTAAAATGATGGATCTATTATTTTTCTATTCTGTTCTTGATTTTTACTCTTTTTACTCTCTTAAAGATGCTGAGCGGATTCTGCAAGCCTGATTAATACGTAAACCGACTTCACTGTGTTTTGATTAAAATATTGTCCATAGTTTAATGAATTGTCTTGTTATTGTTATTTGTTGTGTTAAAAAAGGATATGTGTGACGTCACATACTCACTTGGTAACAAACAGGAATCGTTAACGAGCATATGAGGCCAATTACGAAAACAAATACCTATAGTATAGTATAGTACATTTGATAGCCGCCTCCGTGGTCTAGGTCGTTAAGGCGTCAGTTATTGAACTGACCCTTGACACCACGGAGGTCTGGGGTTCGCATCCCAGGTTAGGCTCTCAGTTTCTATAAGATCAATAGTTCAAATAAATCGTCGCCAACTTTAGAGTACACTTGGAGCGTAACGGCTGCAACTACCACTTGAGGTGGTTCCCTCAGGGGTTATCCCTGATGAGCCGCAAGGCTCTAAACAGGCATTATTATTATTATTATTATTACAGTACATTTGATTCTTTTGCGTTTCTTATCGAGTTGATTCATTAATGGACAAAGAATGAGATGTTCCCTAACATTTTAAAGACTTGAAAATATGGTATTTAAATTTTGTTTCATATTTAATTATTTGATGATGTTCTTATTTGTGTCTTTTCAGACGATTGTGAAAGTCAGACACTTTAAGTCATACTAGATTCAATTGTTTTTACTATTTTTATTGCTGGTTATTTTGTTATTGACTTGTTGTATCCATTATTTGGCTTGTACAATTAATAATTATAAATAAATAAAATAAATAAATACGTACATTTCGTACCGATTAAAACGATGCACCAAATTTTACAAAATTTCACCTAATATTTTATTCCAATTGACAAGTTTTATTATAATTTTTCGAACCAAATCATCAGAATAAAACCGAATTTATAGTTAAATAATAATGAAATCTCAAGATTATATTGTAAAATCTTGAACTGGACCAGAATTGTATCTTCATTGTACCAACTTTATTAGTTCGCTATTATAAAATGCATTAGTTCTTTTGTAAAATTAATGCAGTAAATTTTATGTTATAATAGCAATTACATTTTATAGGTAATAAAGCTATCTAAAACTCCCTAGAGACTTAAAAGCACTAAAATAAATTAAAGTTATAATACAGCCCTCAACATATTCAACAGACATACAACATATAACTTAATTATAAGTTTTATAATGTACTTAATGTTTATTTGATTATCCGAATATATTTTAAGTGTATATATTCGTGTTTTTGTTGTAGAACCATCCTATTATTATATGAAACCATTTCAATAAATAAACCAAGCACCTTATTATTTTGTTCAAAAGATTACAATATTATTTGAAATATATATTAATTGTCCAAAAAAATAAGGGGTAGTCAGTACAAAAACTGAAACTACAGTTGTCTAGTTTACCATAATATTAAAGGAATTCTTTTAAGTCATATTGCCAAAAAGATGAATACAGCTCCAGAATATAAAATTTGCTAAAACACAGTATACCTCTATTAATTCTTGAAAATCATTAACCACACAGGCTTCATGACGGCCAACATTAAAAAAATAACATCTTAAAAACTGTGCTGTGCCACAGATGTGATTTAGTGCTTGTTAAATTTAAAGCGCTTTAATCTGCCATTAAAATCGTTTTTAGAGAAAAATATCTTTAAAAAAATTAAAACTTTATTATGGTCGACATTTTAAGACACCGTTTTGGATCTCGTCTAAGTTTTAACCATTTTAGCGAATTACCAAAGAAAAAAATGTACGAAATATTTGTTCCTAGACGTTTCTATGGGACACGATAATTTTTGAACGCTTTCTCGAATCGCAATGAAAGTACAAAAATCAACTTTGTTAATCCCGACAAAAATTAAATAATTCTGGTGCAGTGGTCCGCATGTCGGGCGAATTTTCTTTGGTATGCGTGTATCCGTGCTTAACAACAATCCTGATAGGGACGATAATTTTTTATCGTTTTTCACATAATATAAGTTTACAACTACAAATTCTGGCGCAGTGGTCCACTGTCGGGCTAAAACCTTAAAAGATAACTGACTAAGCTTGAAGATAAGTAACTGAGCTTTAAACTAGTGCAAATAATAGTGCGTACTGCTAATTTTAGAGGCATAGTTTTCTGTAACCAACTGGATAATTATGCGCATTTTCTTTGAAAAGTACTGACAAAATGAGTTACGATCAGTGCTTGACAATTGAATAACTGCTTAGGTTCTAAAGCATGAAATAAAATTCGGCCGACAGCGGACCACCGCACCAGAATCATTTAGTAGTTGTAAACTTATATGAAGTAAAAAGACGATAAAAATTATCGTCCCTATCAGGATTGGTGTTAAGCACGGAAACACGCACACCAAAGGAAATTCGCCCGACATGCAGACCACCGCGCCAGAATTATATAATTTTTACTGAGTTATTAGTTCCGATTAATGACGACAAAAAACTTTTCGCATAGCACAACTTAAATAGATAAAAATTAAGTTAACAGCGAGTTGCTTAATATACTTTTTTTTTATAGTGAGATGCTTTTTCGTATATTAATAAGAATAATAATGATAATAATAAAATTATTCTAATTATAATATTTCGTATTATAAATAATATCATGA
The DNA here is from genome assembly GCA_018340805.1 of Microvelia longipes. Lineage (NCBI taxonomy): Eukaryota > Metazoa > Arthropoda > Insecta > Hemiptera > Veliidae > Microvelia > Microvelia longipes. Next base: position 58,858,953 of record JACMZG010001908.1, read on the forward strand.
GGATCACTAATAATCCTTATCTCTTTTTTCGTTTAAACGTAATGAGGAATTTTAAACATCTTAAAAAGTCTTAGTATTTATATCTAAAACGTCTTAAGTGTTTCTACTTTGTTTTGAAATATAATTTTGTATATTATTTCTGTTTCCAAGCCACCTGGTGTTATTAAACATTAACACTAAATATAATGACTATAAAACAAGGGAAGTCATTACGCTAAGTACAAATAATAATTTGTGTAATTTATACTCAGCTTTAGCTTTCTTGTTTTAGTCACGCTACTGTGTTTTTAGTTATTTTAATTTATTTTTGGTAAATTAAATTTAAATTTAAAATGTAAATGCTTATCATAATAACTTCTTTACAAACAAATGAATCAGAAATTAAAATGGTTATGATATGGTTAAAAACAATGGTAAACAATTTGGTAGGGGACTATTTCGGAACTTTTTCTCATCAAATCGGATTCGCTCTGATCATCTACCCTACTTCGGACCCACTTCACTCGTCCTTAAAATATACAAGCCGTTAAATGTGTACTGCAACACCTCTTCGAACTCGCTTCGCTCGTCCTCAGATAGTAAATACATCCATTTCAATTCCACCCAGGCACTGATCGCGCTCGATGGTGCTTTTATAATCCAATAAAACTCATGGGTGTACTTATCGTATTAAAACGAAACGAGATGTTCTTATATATTACGTAAAGATATATACTTTTACTAAATTTCAACTCAATTTTATTATTATCTGATTTTTTTAATTTTTTTAAAAACGTACCCAACTTATTCGAAAACATTTGAACCATGGCTAATAATGAGATAAACTTGGCACATATGTTAGTTCTATATGCGTGCCAAATCTCAAGTTTTATCGCAAAATTTCTCCATGTTTTATGATTCTTCGACATTTTTGCTGTCATTATTCCGGGTTAATAACGTCATACAAAATCATCCGAATAACAAACTACACCTATAGACTGATTTTTGACCAAGTTTCAACTCTCTAGCATAAATACACTAGGAGCTACGATGATAACAGACAAACCCTCACATACAGACTGACAACTTTGCGAAAACCACTCTGGATGCATTAAAAAACCTGAAACGGATAATTAGATTGATATCTCGGTTTCTGATTTTTTTGCAAATACAAAACTTTTTCTTTATGCCTATGGTACAATGAATATAATATTATATATATATATATATATATATAATAATATATATATATATATATATATATATATATATTATATATATATATATATATATCTGTGTGTGTGTGTGTGTAGAATTAAAAAAGTGCGATTTAAATGCCATCGGGATAGCTCCGAGTGAGCTACCCCGAGTACAAGACTTGCACTACTCTAATACCAATATCAACCTGATCATCTAACATTCACAATAGATATTTTATTATAAATTTGTTAAACAATTTCTTTGATATAGAGAGAATATTTACGATCAGAAAAACTGGTAAAATCGGCCTTTCCCATAAAGTAAATACTTCATCTCACACCGCACAAAATCGCAGGGATGCAGTAAAATATGTAGAATTGGAAAGTGTTATTAATAATATTATATATATATATATATATATATATATTATATTATATATATATATATATATATATAATATATATCGCTACTAAGCAAGTTATAATTTACTTTTCATACGCATAATTAGCATTACTATCACTCTATGTTTGAGATTATTTCTTCCAGAATTATGGGCGAATTCTGTCACTAAGAAGCTCGTAGACTAAAAAGTTATAAAATCTGAGACAAGCATGGAAAATTGCTTCGTGAATAATCGTGATTTTTTGTTTAACGTAGTCTGTTGTTATTGTCGTACCTAAATAGTTTTAATGTTCTGAGCTAAACTACTAAACTAATAATGAAGACTTTTAAGTTATATCTTCACCTTATATCTCTATATTTTTTTTTATACCCAGTTAATAATCAAATGTGTTGAATAACTAATGATATTTCTGTGAAATATTGTGACATGTGAATTTCAAATGATATAAGGATTTTAGAATATAAATGTTCTAATTTATGAATAATGTATGGGTCGAATGGTCAAGTAGACCACTGTTAATCTAAATCATATCAAGTCATTGTATAATATTTCAATTTGATTTGTGTAAGGTATAAGGTTCTGTCTGTCTAGTCAATCGAATTTCATTACTCGCTTTACTTTTGCAATCTACTCGATTAGAGTCAGATTTGCTTCACAAATTATTCCGACGATTGTTATATTATTTTACGAATAGATGTCAGATATATTTTAGTTGGATAGATATAAAAGAAAAAATCGGATACGGGTTCTTTGGAACTTTTCCTCGTCTCATCGGATTCGCTACGCTCATCCTATCTACTTCAAACAAGCTTCGCTTGCCCTCAGATAAAAAAATTACCCAATTTACACTGCAACACGTTATCGAACCTGTATGCATCTATACCTTGGGAATTAAATGCTATTTTTCCACCGCAATAATTACCTGCCTCGGCCTCGCCTCGGGAGTTAAATGATTTGGTTTCCTCGGCTTTTTCTTTAGGAACCAACTAACTGTCCAAGGAAATAATAGCATTCTTTTCTACCTTGGTGCGTAAATAACTATTTCTTCATTTTTAAAATTATTTTTATTGATTAAGATGTTAGCTTATGCCATTTTCTATTGTTTTACATCTTTAGAAACTTATTCTACTCTATCCTTTCTTTTATATACATTAGCTCTCACTTTAAGTATTACACGTGTTACTTATTGTAACGACTTCATATTAACGATATAATCTGCCATGAAGAGAAATTCAACTCATCATATTACAATTTGACTAATTTGACTCATTGTTTCCTAATTGTATGAAAGGTTTCGTGGCATTGTTGCACAGCTACGCTTATCATCGATATTGCCACACACGGTATTCCCTCACACGTACAAACCACATTACCCCGACAAATTACCAAGTTTGTTAATCGCTCCTTTGTCACTACTCAACTCGTCGTAACTTATACTCGTTCTTGCAGAAATAAACCTGTGAAAGTTGATTAAAATCTTGCCTTTTCAAATGGAAATGATACTGTGGTTTTGTTTAAGAGATATAATACCTTTCAGTTAAATATCTTAATAAATTGGAAGAAAATGTACTAAATATTTAATAAGTTAGAAATGAGAATACTCATCTCTATAGTTATAGGTAATGTGTGGAAAATCGACTCGAAATTAAATGTTATTCACTATGAAGTATCTTTAATTGTGATTGCATTTAAATGATTACTTCCGCATCACATAACTTCTTATTAGGGAGTCATGGTGGTTTATGATTAGTACGTACACCTAGTACCCAAACAGTCCGGGTTCGATACAGGTGGGGGCCTCTTACATTTTTATGCGAGGAATGAGAATCTTTTCATTTTCCATTTTTTTAGCCATCTTCCTAACACAGGAAATAGATGTTTATGTTTACCAAAAAAAATTTGGTTAATAATTTTTTAATTCATAAACTTTTCTAAAACATTATCGTGCACGGAGAAAAATCTAGTGTAAAAGTAACGCGTTAACGTTTTGGTGCTACACGCTTCATGTGTTAATATATGAATAACACTAATAGTGTTAAGCGAAGAAAAGCTAGTGTTAATATTTTGCCGTGTTGCGTTAACACTGTTAGTGTGGGGACAAACCTATTAGTGTAGGGGTTAGCGCAACCCGAAGGCTCAACCCTAAGGCTGACAACTCTAATAGTGTTAAAAATTTGCCTTTAAATTCAAATTTACCCTAATTTTTAATCCTAGGAAGTGTTCTTATAACCCTATTTATGACTTACCCTAGCGTTAAGGATTACCGTAACACTTAAGGCGCGCGTGTTATCTCAACCTCAGACCCCAAAATTAGTGTTAAACGGACTATAAGCCCAAATAAGGCAGGTAACAACACCTGTTAGTGTTAAATATACTCCAGTAAGTGTTTAATGGGCATTACAGCTAGTGTTAATTGTACTTGAGTAGCTCTTTAATGTGACTATTACGCCTAATTTAGTGTTACAATTGCTCTTATAAGAGTCAACAGGGACTTACTGCTAGTGTTCCCTGTACTTTAATCGCACATTTGTAGTGCCTATTAAGCCTAGTGGCGTTGGCATAACACTTACTTAGAGTAACATTATACAGATAGAAGGATTGTTGCAACACGAAGGAGTGTCGTAAATACCAGCAGTGGGGTCCATTGAAACTGTTCATTAGAGTTGATGTTACTCTAGCCCCATTGAGTGTAACACTAATAGAGTTAGTATAATACTTCGCATAAGCTCATTGCGAGTTTAACTAACACTTGCTAGGTTTAAGTGTGGTGTAACATCGAGTTGATATTACTCTTACTCTAGTTATGTGAACCCCTACAGGGTAACACATACACTACTTCTAAGCTTTGAGTGACCTTGCCTAAGGTTGAAATTACCCTTACTCAGGGTATTGAGTACCCTTAAAGGGTAACACATACTCTACTAGAAGGGTATGAATGACCCTGCCTAGTGCTGGCTTTACCTTTCATAGGTTTCAATTTAAATTACAACTAGTGTCGGCCTGATCCTGGCTCTTGTGGATCAACCCTTGCTAGGCGTGAGCGTACTCTGTACTGTAACCCTACGGCTAGTCGTTCTTACCCCAGACTAGGTTTGTATAAGCCCTTGATTAGGGCTCTATTGATCCTTCTTGGTTTTGGTTGTACTCTCCAATTAGGGATTACTTCTACTCCCAAATTGGATTGATACAGCCCGGAAAAGCTGTCTCCATTTGGCATTGCTTCCTGTTTCTCAGGAGCCCTTCCATATACTCTTTCATTCATATTGGTATACCAATAGTGAAACCAATAAGAACTGTACAGTATTTTACAAAGGACCCTGAGAAAAGCGAAGCAGTGTATATAGAAATTGGAATGAGGAGAAAGAGGATATTTTAAAAAGAACTATAATTAATAATATAATAAATAATTTTATTAATGTTAAAATACATTAGTAGATGTCACAATTATTATACAACAATATACATATATACATAATTATTTGTTACATACAGAATATTCATTAATATTTACAAAGACATTCAATGAAGTTGAATTGGTGAAAGAGGATAGGGAACTATCCTCTTTCACCAATTTAACTATTTATTTTCAATTCATCTCAATTTCTTTTTTAAGTTCTTTAAAAAGATTTTTAAGATACATAATGTCACAATTATTGTAAAACAAAATACATAATTATATGTTACATATACAGAATATACATTAATATTTACTAAGACATTCAATGAAGTTGAATGTCTTTTTTTAGTTTCAATGAAGGTTTTAGTTCTACAAAATATTTAATTAAAATGATTAAATATTTTGTTGATATAAAGTAATAAAAACTTTATGCTGAGGTTATGTAGTAGTTACCATCATTGGCATGGGTAACATTAACAGGGCGACATTGGGAATCACTGGTCAGAACGTATGTGCAACTATTATCTTCACAAGTGACTTCATATGCGTCAAAATGACTGTAGAAGCAAATATTCTTGTACTTTTTCACTATGAAGCAAATACGTTCATCAATAGTAACAGTGATATGGCATATTTTGGAAAATTGTGGTTCACCCTCAATGTAACCAACAATAATTGGTTGCCCAATTTTAAATCTTGTACCTTTCATTTCAGCCCATGAATAACTTTTTATGGGGCTTTGAAGGACTACATCAATGTTGGTGGGTATTTCACTTGATTTTAAATCATTTTTGGATGGACCTAATTGTAAAGTGCCAGGATTATTTATCCCATAGCTACATGTTATTTTATGAACCTGTTGCAATTGGCATTTATTAGCTAAGCTAAGAGGTACATTTCTGCGATTTGATATAGCAGTTACGTATCTCTTTAACTGCTTGTGCTTCCCTTCAAATCGCATACTCCAGATTTGTTTGAAGGGGCCCATAAGTTCAATAATGTTGGGTAATGAATTAGGAGATGGTGTTTGGGTTTAAGAGGAGTTTTGAATAGGTCTAAATATTGAGAGTGGTGGGACCTGATTAGATCCTTTAAATAATTTGAGCTACCAGGACAAAACGAGTCAGACAGAACAAACATGACTAGCTTCCTCAAAGTTAAGTAAAAAAGCCAGACATTGTCATTCTCGGGAATCAAGTCACCGATTATTAAAGTAAAATATTTAACAAAGGCATACATTTCAGAGGCTGACATGATAATTGCCCCCTTCTTCAGGTGTTGTAACTTAATAGCAGGGGGGCTCGGTCACTATCAACCCCAAAGTTGAAAAAATGTAATCGGTTGTTGAGAGTTTTGAGTGTGAACAATTTGACTGAAATGAAATGGCCAACAATTTGGCTCATTTCATATCTACACACACCCTCTAATAAGTCATGCATGGCATCGACAGTATAATTTGTGTAACAGTGGAAACTTGGGACTTCATTCCATTCACAGTACTCTTTAACAAAGTTGTCATCTGACAATTCCTCACTGGTGGCCTCTTGAGTATAATCACTCTCCCTGCGGAGCAATTGCTCATCCTCTTCACCATGGCTTGAGATTGTGATTTTGAGGCCACACAAAATCGACAACATTGGTTAGCAGAGAAACTTTCTACATAACCTAGCATGGAATGAAGCCCCAAGTTATCACCGACAATTGCAATCAACATGAAATGAATAGTGCATTTCTCACCGGATGTGACTATTTCAATGCCTCTAGATTCCAGTTGTTGCAACTCGGTTATAATGGGAGACAGGACAGAACGATTACCACAAGTGTACCGATCTTTAGTTTGAAAATTGCAGTCACGTTAATGTATTCTAACTTTGAAAGTAGATACGAGGGCAGTGCAGGACATGTGTAGTATATGGCTCCCAACTTTTGGAAACCTGCGTGGCTACCTAGTGGGTTTAAACATTCAAAGTCATCGAAGTATACAATGAGAGGGTAAACCTCTTTGACCCCGTATCGTTCAGTAAATGTACTTAGCTTTTGCTTCCATAAATGCCCTTGCATCACAGAAACTTTTAATAACTCAAAATCTATTAAACTAGAGACATTCGACCGCAAAGCCTGCAATGTTCCTTGTGACTCAAGCAGTTGCTTCAATGTACGAGCCATAGGTATGTGTTGAGCAGTTGTCGTGACAGGGTTAACACGAAAACACCATCTTCATCAACACGTTTTTCAAATGACCGACCAATGACATATGTTACGGGAGGTATGTACGCGGAAGTACTTTTAAAGTACTTTAATCTCAAATAATGGGAAGATAAGAAATCGAAAGGATCGCTAAGGGCTTTTACTTTGGTCTGCATTTCTGGGTCAATCGAGTCATGAGTGGGCTTCGATTTAGCACCATACACATCCTCGACCAGGGGAAGATAACCATTAGTAATAAATGTTGAAAAATATTCAAGTACTTTGCCAACAATGTTGTTGGGCAGTGACGGATCACTGTAAATAGAAGAGCACAAAGTTGCGGCAGCTTCTTTCATCTGACTTAGTGAGGACCCGAGAGATGAGATTGGGCCATCATCACTGACAAAAGCAGTATTATTCTCAAAGGGTGTTGGTACAATAATTTCGGTTGATGGCAGTTCGCTGTCAACACTTTCCATCGAATGGTTATTGTAGCAAGCACTTAAGTGCCTTTTGAAAACAAAGAGGGACTGGAATGACCGATAACAATCCTGGGTTGGACATTTATATGATTGAAAGCCTTTATTACTGTCATGTTCTAATTTCAAATGAGCAATAAAACAATTTAACGACCTAATTTTCCTACGACATAAGTTACACGAGTAAGCAATGTTATCCATGTAGGTTTAATAAATAGGTTGTTAAGATTTCAAGTGTTGAGTTATTAAAAGTTAAAAAAAATGGAAAAATATTACTGAACACTGGTATTTTTAAAAAGATTTACCATCCCAGTAACTGGCGGAGAGAAGAGGCTATCCTCATCAATATCGTATAGATATTTCTGCATAAATGTCCAAATCAGCTTACTGGCGTCAGGATAGTGGCATTGAAGGGCAAAAAATGATTTGAAGGTTATATCCACTGCCTTCAAAACATCATTAAATGAGTACAACGTCTCGTCTATGATCACATAAGCTGCCTTGAAAGGTGCGGGTACTTTCCTTGTACAATGATGTAAGGTTGGACTGTTGTCTTGTTTGCCTTGGCATGGGCAATTGGCATCCCTTTTTGCCTGTAGATCCGCAGCTGTCTGTGAAACATAAAGAAGCTAACATTAGAACTAACAACCGTGACATAATCTCTCATATTGCTAATAGTGCCTTGCAATGACAGAAATATTGCCTCTCATTTTAAAGAACTGTCAAATTGTAAGCTTCAAATGACATGTAATAATAAATTAGAAATTAATTGTAAAGAATTATAATTAATGTTATATGCAAATTAATAATATATATATATATATATATATATATATATATATATATATATATATATATATATATATATATATATATATATATATATATATATATATATATATATATATATATATATATATATATATATATATATATATATATATATATATATATATATATATATATATATATATATATATATATATAATATATGTATAACATTATAACAATTATAACAGTTATATAACAATTACCTCAATTATAGTTATGAGTGAGTCCTGGCTTCTGAAATCGAGAACTTTTCTTATTCAACTTTTACCCCTGCCTGGCGGGAGGATTGCCGGCAATAGCCTAATAGCTGCACACACCGATGGTCTGAAAACGAAAAAACAACATTAATTTCAACAGGCCCATAATTTCTTTATCAGGCAGAAACAAATATATATAATATACACTAGCCGTTTGCTGTAATTGGAAAATCTAGATATTTTCATATGAGCCCTATATTAATCTGTAGGACTATATTATATTATATATATATATATATATATATATATATATATATATATAATATATATATATTATGAATTATTTATTATAAAATTGCAGAATATTTGATATAGTTTGGTAAGTTTAGTTTTGATATTGATATTTGAATTTGGTATGACATATTTATCTGTAGCTTACTTTTAAGGTTATGGTTGCCATATGTATCTGTCAAGATTTTTAAACTAATCGAACTGCAAGTCTTATAAAAAGGCTGTGAGATGATGATACTTCGATTTTAACATTACTAATTATTTAACATTTATTTTATAATATAATATTTTATAATTTAACATTTAACATTATTAACTTTACACCACTTGAAATTGGAAAATAAAGAAGTTAAAAAAAGTGGGCTTACCTTCAAAGCTTTCCTTTAAGTGGCCTAACTCCCAGAGGTCCAAGAAAGAATTTAACTCCATGTCAATATATTTTAGAGGCTTGTGGCTTGAGCAGTCACTAAACAAAGAAATAATAATTTTTAGGTATAACTAAATGACCGTAAATTTAAATTTCAAATTACACTTAAACAAGGTACACTTATTCACAGTACATTAAAATGTTTTCATTACATCATTGCAATACACAGCAAGGATGTTTAATAATTATTATTAAACATCCTTGATACATAGTCGCGCACAAGCGAGAGCTTTTGCGGCTAGTACAAAAGTATGTATTTTCCCAAAATTCAACACATTAATTTGTTCTAAATTATATCTAAATATA
>JACMZG010001908.1:58869649-58877149 GCA_018340805.1 Microvelia longipes
TAGACAAAAATATATATCCTTCGGGCCACATTAATTAACAAGGGTTATAACTTTAATAGACTTAAATGGAATAAAAGTTCTCCTTCCAAAACCAACTGTGAGAGGAATAAGTGTAAAGAAGATTCTAGTAATGATAATTTGAACTCTTTAGCTGATTACATTTCACTAAGTCTAGTTTTGATACAATGCTAAAGATGATCAAATTCATAAAAATAGGGTAAAGACAGTACTACTGTAGTGTTACGTTAAAAGTAATACTGCTCTGACCCAACACTAAGAATTAATTTTGAAGGGAACCTAACGTTCGGGTTGTTGTACATGCTGAAAGTGTCGCATCGTGCTGTTACAACCCTTAAAATTAGTGTAACTAAACCTTAAATTTAACTTTGATAGGCGAGAAATTAACTCTTTAAATATTTGAGAAAAACTATATAAGGGTTACACAGTTAACACTAAGTAGGCCAGACTGAAATTGACAAGTGTTAAGTGTAACCCTAAGCAATATTAGATTAACACGATATAAATTAAACAAACTTACAAGAGTATGCTTGATTCTAAAATCAGAGTACCAGTGTAAATCTTAGCTAATATTCAATTTGTATCCTAACGGTTAGGGTTATTTATACCCGCGATCGAGATTGCCCTACCCGAACTAGTGATGACCTTAATTTAATCGGGTTTTTACGACACTTAAGTGAAATAACACTAATGGCGGTTATAGAAACTATTTGATTAAGGCTTGTCGACGACACTATTTTTCCAACATAGGCTACAGGACAACACGTATACATTAATAAGACCTAATATCGTATATTATGAAACCTAAAGGGCTTTAACACGATCTTAGTGTTATCTAGACCAACGAGATTTTTTTCCGTGTGTTTACTAACACTCTCATACGCTCATATTTCCTTTAGATATTCGGTAAAAAAATATTAGAACCGATAACTGTTATTATAACCACTAATTATAATAGCATTAAAGTTAATCAATTAATATTTATTATAATATTTTGTCCATTAGCTTACAAACCCCCTAAAATATTTCTACGGACCCCCAGGAGTCTGCGAACTAAACTTTTCGTAACCCTGGTTTAAGTCATAAGAAACAAACAGCATGCTAGTAGTTTATTTAAATTTTTTTAAAAATAGGAAGTACCTGTGTTTGAATTATTAAAATTAAAGAACTTTTTTAATTTTTTTAATAGTTTAATTCAGTTACAATTAATTTTATACTTAGGTTTAAATAGAACATTACTATATAATGCTTTATAGAAAAATAAAATAAAAAAACTAATTGTTCTTGAAATGAAAATATAAAAGCTTATGTTATTTATTTTGAAAAATAAATATATTGTATTACTTTAATTTTGTATTGGGTTGAGGAATAATTCATGAGCGTTTTTTTTTTTTAAATTTAAAAATGCACGCAGAAATAAATGCATCGGCTAAAATGTTTTATGTTGTTTGAAGAGAATGTTTTGCTCTACAAGATAGTGTGTTTTGATTTGTAATTTTTGTGTATTTTCAGATCATTAAAATGGAATGTCAAGTGGACAAAACTGAGCATTTTCGACACCATTTGCTTTTTGCATTTAATAGAGGTGTTAGGGCCGCCAAAGCTGTTCGTGAGATTTGTGCTTTGTATGAAGAAGGAGCAATGCTTAAAAGTACCGCCCGCCGTTGGTTTTCGCGCTTCAAAAATGGGAATTATGACCTCAAGGACGGATCACACACCGGTCGACCAATTGAGTTCGACGAAGAGCAATTGAATCATCTTCTTCACGAAATCCACGTCAAACGACCAGAGAATTGGCGGAGCAGATGGATTGTGATCAAAAAAACTGTAGTGAACACCTTCACTCAATGGGCAAGGTTCAGAAACTCGGACGCCTGGTCGTTTGACGTGGATTTCGTTGAGAAGATGATTCAATTGCTCTTCGTCGAACTCAATTGGTCACCGGTGTGTGATCCGTCCTTGAGGTATATTCATTTTTGAAGCGCGAAACAACGGCGGGCGGTACTTTTAAGCATTGCTCTTCTTCTACAAAGCACAATCTCACGAACAGCTTTGGGCCCTAACACCTATATTAAATGCAAAAGCAAAGGTGTCGAAAATGCTCAGTTTTGTCCACTTTGACTTCCATTTTAATGATCTGAAAATACACAAAAAAATTACAATCAAAACACACTATCTTGTTAGAGCAAACATTTCTCTTTCAAACAATAAAACATTTTGCCGATGCATGTTTTATTTTGTGTGCATTTTTTAAATTTGAAAAAAACGCTCATGATTATTCCTCAACCAATAGTATTACATAAGTTACTCTGTAACCGTGTTCCTGAAATATTTTCCTGTTTATATTAAAGTATTTTATAATTAAAGTCTACAAGAATCTATGCACCGTTTTAAAGGTTCTGTTCCATTTTATTACACATTTTAACAATAACCCCATAGAAAGAAACAAAATACAAAAGATAGCTTGAGCCTGTCTAATATTTCTACTTAAATATACCTTTAAGAAAATTTTATCTTAAATGAACCTTCAACGCTACAAACTGTAAGAGACGTAAAAACACACTTTAATTTATTAAGAAAAGTCGTTTGCAATACTTTTCCTTAAAGTCCGTGGGTCATTTTTTTAATTCAAAACCTTTTTAGCGAATTTTTTAATACGTTTTTACCCAGTTCATTTACATTAGGAGAAAATATTAAATAAAAACGGTAAAATTGTAATAAATATGGTTTGAAAATGGAATGAAAAACTTCATCTGTCTTTTTTACTCTTGTTTTTATGTAGATTTCTCTTCCTGGTTTTAAGATACTGAAAGCATACTTTTATCGATTATTAAAATGATTGAATGCATTACCCTTTTCATGTTATGCTTTCTTATCGTATATAATAGGAAGGAAGCATTGTAAAAGACAAAAATCTAACGCCCACCATCTTTTTTAAACAAATCCTTGTTTCAGCACCTTCATATTCTAAAAATTTGAAAAAGTTGGTGTCTATGTGCATGTATACACCAGGAGGAACATTTCAATTGCACCATAATAAATCCTAGTAATCTAGGAGCTGGACCTGAAAAAATGTGACTCATTTTACTACTACTTCAAACCAAATGTTTCTGAAAATATCCAGAGTGGAGTCCTTCATACAATTTCGCATGCTCAATATTTTATAAAATCGCACAAATTTCAGTTTTCTTAGATTAAGTAGTTTCCCGTGGGTCGTTTACAAATCGTGTACTCTTTACGTTTTGCAAACGACCCACAGGGAACCACTTAATCTAAGAAAACGGAAATTTGTGCGATTTTATAAAAATTTAATAAAAAAAATAAAATTATAAAAAAAACGATAAAATGTTCTTTAAAACGAGTGTTTAATCGTCAAAATCCGATGACTGCAACTAAAGTTATGGCTCCTTCAAAAACACCATGAAATGGTTAATTTATGCAAAGTCAGCGAATGATTTAATAAATTTTGGCATTTTTAGCATTGTTTTTGCTATTTAACAAATGTTATAACTTTAGTTGTAGTTATCCAATTTTGATGAAAGAACATTTGAATTTGTGCGATTTTCTAATATTTTGAGGGAGCGCATTCATATGAAGGGCTCTACTCTGAATAGGCAGACAATGCTTTTCATTCATAATTTAAGGTATATTTTTAGAAAAACTTGGTTTGAAATAGTACAAAATGAGTCACATTTTTTAGGCTTGGCTCTTGGAGTATTAACAATAAGAGGAAAACGTGGTCCTAGATTTTTTAAAGTGGTCTCTATATATAGAGTATATATCTATATATATCTCTATATATATAGGTATACCTCAGTAAATTGACTCTTGCGGGTAAAAATAATGGTAAATTTACCATTATTATTTTTACCATTAACTATTATCCAAATATGGTGATTAAGTTACATTCTTGGTAACTTCGAAAAGTGGAATCAGAGCAAAGCGCAATATTAGCTATTAGCGAATTTTCATAATGAAAATGACGCTATGAGGTTGTTCGGAATGACGGAAGTTGAGGGTGGAAGTGAATGGAATCGGTTCCTATTGGCTTCCTGATAACAAAAATATATGTCCGAAAAAGTTATATATATAATATATATATATATATATATATATATATATATAATATATTATATATATATATATGTATGTAAGAGTTCTACCCTTTCGTATGGCGAACGATAACTCTCGAAGGCGTTCTCAAATTGAAACGAAACTTTGCAAATCGCGAGATGTTGAGGAGGTTACTAGGCCTATTGTTTACAAAAACATTATGACGTCATCAACCAAAGTTATGACGTCATGAAAAAATTTTTTTTTGAAACTTAAAATGGCTTTAAAACAAGGTATTCTAGTATTTAGGTAGACGGCTAGCTGAATCGATTAAGACCAATTTCAGCTGAATCGAACCATCAAAATGCGCAATCAGTATACATATATATATAATCTTGTATATATGTATACGTCTAGGTCAAGACTCGTACGATATCTGTTGGGTTCAGTAGTGTTGGAGGGTGGGGATATAGTATAAAGAGAGCCTCTACCTCTTGCTCCATATGGTAAGCTACTGTCCAGAGAGACAGGCAAAAATGGCTTCCATGAACCACGCCGAGCTAAGCAGACCCGTAAAGAGGAAGAACATCGAGTAGTCTTTATATGTCAAGTTATTCGTAAACGAATGCGACTAGTTTCAGCTCAATCGGGACAATCCTAAGTGACGAAAACGGTATTTTATTTTAAATAATCATTATATATTTTTTTCAACCTTAGATTTTACTCAAATATACAATTGTTTACAAAAAATTTGACATTTTTCTTTAAATTCTATAAACAATTGTATAGCGGACGATAACTAAAGCTGATGAAACTATAATCTTTTCTTACCCTTTATACAAGGTACTTCAACGCTTGCACGTGTGAATTTTTTCCTTGTATTCTTTATCCTCTATAAAAACGTATTAGTTATGTATTTAAATATACTTATTATTTTCTTATATTGCTTGTTAACTGCAATATATTGCTTTCTATTTAAATGGAGGATAATAAAATCAAATTTGTGAGAAAGCTCTCAGGACGCGAAGTGGGCTGTGAAACGAGTCTGTGAAAATTCGCTAAATACGTGCAAAATGCCATGTTATAACAAGAAACGGATGTTGAACCTACATAATACAAAACAACAACAATGTTAGCGGCTAGGCCGAAGGCCCGTATTTTTGAAACTGTAATTGAATCCTGAGAATTTTAATATTGATTGGCATAATCGAGGCTTTTAGGCCGCGATTAGGATTGAAGTCGGACTGTATAGGTGACCGTCTCATGTCCTTTACAATAACACACATAACATAATGCATTAATAAAAAAAAAACAAATAATACATTACTTTAATTCATTGTAGTTGAGAATTCCTTTAATTAACTTTACTTGTCCCTAAGATAAGGTTTGGTTTGGAATTCATATTTTCTCATTTTAAAGTCCCTCTCGAAATTTACTTCCTGGATTTAAGGGGTATGTTGCATATAAATATGAGCCCTCCCTCATCAAGGGGCACAACTGAAACAGTTTCTGTATGCGGTATCAAGAGTACGTGTGCCTCTAACTTTACGAGGGTTTTCTATTGTTGTGTTAATTACCTTTTCTAAGGTTGATTTTAACTTCTCTAATGCTCTCTTAGTTACAAATATTTTGAATTCTTATATATTTATTTATGCATTTATATGTCTTTGTCACAGTTTTTAATAAATTTTAAATTCTTCTTCCAAGACATAATTAACAATTATGCCTCTGTCTTGTCGGTTTCTATTATTTTAAATGCTTTTAGATTTTATCAACAATTTGTTTTACTTCTATAAATCATCAATGTAATTGTTAGACTGGTAACCGAATGTTACTTTTACAAAAAAAAAGTTGAATGCATCTAACTTTTTCGTTAAGGGCTAAGAGATTGAGAGGGACTCATTTACAACTTACTCATTGCATCTGTTGTTAAAAGACTTTTTGAGATAACATTCTATAACGTGTTTACATTTTGTTTTGTTCACACAGACTCTTATTAGCGTGATCAACTTATTACTTATACCTTTAAGTATTATATCAATACTTTTATAAATAAGAAATTTGTGTTTTATAAATAAGAATTTGCCTTATTGATGAAAGTGTGAAAGTAATTGAAGCTCGATTTCTCGCTGATTCCTTTCGAGCGATAGGATTGTTTTTCTCGTTATTTTTATTTATGGTGTTTCCATGGTTGGTTCAGCGGCTTAGTTAAAACTCTATTGAACACATACAATAGAGTTTTGAATGAAATGAAAGTATGTATTTAGTAAACTGGTATTTTTGCGGTTATTAAAACGCAGAGAAACAAACTTGTTCATATGTTGTGAAAATTTTATTTTGATTCAAGTTAATTAATTTTATTCTTTCTTAAATTAAAATAATCGAAAATTTCACTGTATACGTTTTTTTTCACCTGATCACACTTTTCTGCTAAATATTCTGCCGTTATTTTATTTCCAAAATAATATACGTATACTTAGTTTTAAAAAGTATAGGCTGCTTTTATAGTTAGATTTATAGATAACCTGTATGTTCAAATAGTAGTTGAAGGTAAAGCGAATTCACTAATATTTTTCCAAGTTTATAGTCATATGATTGATGGTTTTATAAATAACCTAGGTATTGATCAATACGTCTAACGTTATCTTAAACTTACTTTATCTTAAAATTATCGATTCCTTATTACGAGCCCCTAAGGAGAAAAATTAATTCCAGTTTTTTTTAATGTTCCTTTGAATAAAGTTATCTTTATAAAAAGGTGGTTCGGACGCGCATTAATATACTATCATTCAACTTGGTTTGTATTAAAGGGAGAAAAAATAAGGCTGCCATTTATCAATTTAGACAGGAATTTTTAGCCAAGTCATTATTCTTATTCCTTTAAAATATTTATGTTTGGGAATTGGATTTAATTTTTGATAGACCCAATACGGAAGCTCCATACGGCATGGCATATTATTCTATGTACCTAATTTGTTTGTTTTAAATCGCTAAAATCAAAGTTTTAGAGCACCGAAGCGTTAAAGCATGTAATAAGAAAATTCTAAACTAACTTATCCAAAATTATCTAACTAAAAATAGTATATTTTTCATCAGGACCATGAAATTCAATTTTATTGTAATAAATTTGTTCATGTGTTCATTGCTATTGACGAGCGTAGCGAGGCATTAAAACATTAAAAGTTTATTGTACAATAAGTCTATTGTCTATATGTACAATTTATACTACGTTCAATCTACGTTATAAGCGTACGTGTTAGATTTATTTATTTTTATATTCTTGTTCTCTAAAGTAACATATGTGATTCAATGTCTGAAATATGTGAGTCTTAGTTTGTCTGTCAATAAGTTAATTAATAATTAGTAGTAGTACTGCGCTAACAGTACGGCGGAGGTGGAAATATTAAAATAGAAAATTCGCTCAAGGAA